>CABFWB010000162.1:101590-164527 GCA_902151455.1 Timema bartmani | reverse complement strand
AGTTGAATATATATATAAATAATTGTATAAATATATATAAATAATTTTATAAATATATAATATAAATAATTGTGTAAATATATATATATATATAATTGTATAAATATATATATATATATAATTGTATAAATATATATATATATATAATTGTATAAAAGTTTACAACTAAAAAAAATTAGCAACTTATTAATAATGATAAAAAAAAGGACTAGAGATCATTTTTAATAACTAGTTGGTTCACAATAATCAAAATGAAAGTAGTGAGTGATGATAATAAAGATAATAATATGACGGTGTCTCAATAACAAGGTGACAAAAATGCATTTATTTACATGAGAGGTATTTTTACTTTACGTATCATTATATACCTAACTATTGATAGAGCCATTTGGATGAACATAATATAAACTAGCCTCAAGAATAACCCAAGGATTTTTGGAAAAATGTTATAAATAATCGTGTGAGCAGAGTCTTCCCATTCGATCTTGAAATTAATGGAAATATTATAACCTCTCTTAATAGCAAATGCATTTGGAAACTATTTTGTCTCACTGTATGGTTTCATTATTCCAGTTATGCCTAATCCTATTATTTAAACTAATGTGTCCTTGAATCCTAGCCACATTACTCCCTTGAATGTCTCTCTTGCTATTAAAAAATTAAATTTATCCAAGTGTGATGTTGTAGATGGAATCCAAGTCTCATATTTAAAGGTTGTTCTAATATATTCAATCCCTTGGCTAGCATATATTTTTAATCTTAGCCTATCAAGTTGAACGTTCCGCGAGCATAGAAATAATCTATAGCTTTCCCCATATATAAAAAGGGGGCATAACCAATAAATGTAACTATAAGTATATTTCGCTACTATATACTTTCTCTATAGTATTAGAGAAAATAATATATGTGCACATTTTTCACCATCTGAAAAATAAATGATATAGAAATCACCATGGTCTTGTAAACAATAAATCTACTCTAACTATCTTGGTAGAATTTCTGAGTCATGTTTCTACTCAAGGTCAGATTAATACTTTTGGTCACTATACCTGAAGGGTCTTAGGTCCTCTACCTTTTAATATGTTTATTGACGACATTGGTGTGTACTTATAATCTTCAATTTATTTGCTGATTGTTTGGATTTACAAGTTGATATACCTTGGTCTATTGGAAGTAGAATGTTAATCAATAAATCTAAAACGAACTCTATAGTGTTCACTAGGAAAACTACACCTATTTCTTTCCTTTCTCGTTACCTTATACGTAGTAGATAAAGTATTGTGATATTCAAAAAAATCGAACTCAAGATTTGGATGAATTTTGATGTTTCATGACCCCCGAAACCGATAAAGTGGTTTTTGCAATGCCGTCTACTTCCTGCCTGTCTGTCTGTCTGTCTGTCTATACCTCAGAGTAGATCCGACACTATTTTACCACTCTGGATAAAACTTGGTGCCTAAGGTTTTCATAGGGTTGCCCGAGGTTTTTTTTGAATTGGATATCTAGCCCTAAAATTAAGGGTAGTTTCCTTGAGGGCGAAAAAAGGAAAAAATCGATTTTAAAAAAATCGGCTCTTAACTCTAATGATTAAATTTCATTTATACACATTGATCAATATTACAAACAAAATGGCTCCTCTCAGTTCTTCGTCAAAATGACTTCAAGGGTTCCGGTCTGATGCGTGAATTCTAATTTTGTATTTTATCTCCGAAACTCTTTGAGATATGAAATTGCTTATCATTGTAAATACATAAGTCTCTTTATATAAAAAAATTATTTGAAACATCTATTTTAAAACCAATAGTTTTCAAGCTATACGCATATATATATATATATTAGCTTTTTGAACACTAAAGTTTAAGTATTGCGACCGTCAAAAAAATAAACCCGAGTTTGATGTATGTTGACGTTTCATGACCCCCCAAACCCTAAAAAGTTTTTTTTTTTCCAATGCTGTCTTTCTGTGTGTCTGTCTAACCATAAAACTCAGAGTAGTTTACTAAATGGCGAAAAGAGCAAAAAATCATTTTCTCAAAATCGGCTCAAATAGTTTTGAATAAAATTCGTGTCTAGGCGTTGATTAAGATTATAAACAGAATGGCTAGTTCCATTTTCCCATGAAAATTACTTTTAGGGTACTTTATATACGCGGAAATTTCCAAAACTCCCTAACTTTTTGAGATACGAAATAACTTATGATAGGCAACCCCTAATAAATTTCGAAAATGTTAGCCAGAAGTCGAATTTCTAATACGAAATGTTAATCCTTGTGGACCCTAAATATTTCTGTTTTATTGGTACAAATATAAAATTGAGGACTTTAATTCTTTAAAAATAAAATTATAAAATTTAAAATCGGGAGTCCCAAAATATTGTACGTATGCATAGCGATATTTGTGCTCGAGTTTGCTGGTTTTTATTATTTCGTTTCATATATATTACGAGTTTTTAGTAAATATCTCCATTTTTAAACAATGGAGCGAGAAAGTCCGTGTGGAGCTCCATACCAATTATTTCATTAATAAATTTGGCAACGAAATTATATAACGTTGTCTCTATAATTATTAATGATCTAGGTGGTATTTTATACCATAAGCTCTACTTTCACTCTCATGTCGATCACATAGTCTTTCAATCACTTAAATTATTCGGCCTTAAAATGTATATTACCTCTTCATTCTCAAGAATAGACTGCAATTTAAGTTTGTACATTTCTTAAGGCAGGTCAAAGCTTGATTATTCTATGGTGGCCAGGAATTCCATCACCTCAACTGATTATCTGATTGGAAAGTGTTCAACGCAAATTGGTCACAGCTGCTATGATAAATTCTGTTTTAAACCGCTTTTACCATGATTATGATAAAATTCGAAAGCTCATGGAGCTCCAAACTCTCTTCGCACAAATACTTTCTTGGGATGCCCTTTTTATTTTTAACATTTTTAAAATCACAATTTCTTGTCAATTTCCCCTTGAACAAGCACACATTATTGTGCCCTCTACAACCTCTTGAAAACCTAAAATAACTTCCATAAGTAGCTCATACAAACTCAGCCCTCTCAGCTGCTGTACAGGCAGCACTAATTCTAGATATCCAGAATATAATTTCTATCACACATAAAAAGTAATTAAAGAGTTATTTAAGGATCACCTCTATCAGTAAGTAATATATGTTTGTTTATTGTGTACTCTTCACTAAATAATTACTACCATAGTATAATCTAATTGTTTTCTCTCTATATTATTATTAGTTAATAATTAGCATTGTGGTTATCACTTGTACATCAACATAATGCAATTCTTTTTCTTATCCATTTGTTGCTATGTATTTTTTCTATTCCTCATTTATATACTTAATAGTTCAAAGAAAAAAAAAATGGTGGATAACATTTTTGCAAGCACATTATGAAACCAACTTATGTTTTTTTATAATATATGGCCAATATTAATCTCTTTACACAGTAAAATAAATATTTTCCTTACACCCTAAGCTAGTTGTAACTTGCAACAAAAGGTTTGTCAAATTTCGCTTCTTTTTTTTTCATAATTTCCTTCTTGTAGTTGTAACTTAATAGTCAAAGAGTACATGTATTGAATACACTTGTTCAAACAGTGGGTGCTATTTTAAAGCAACAATTTATCAATCTTTTTATGGTGTGGCGAATTTCACCTCTCATTCGCCACACCTGTCGCTAAATTGAAAAATATGTTGCCCATTTCTGATGTACAGAAATGCATCCAAACGGGACACGTTTGTCACACCAGTCGATAAATGCCGTGTCAAAGATCTTGGCATCCGCTTCACTGGCCGATTGGTCTCGAAGGCGTCACTCTCGTGTTAGACTGGCCTGCTGATTACAGAGAGATTGGGGCTCGAATCCCGGTTGGGTCTACTAAAGGTGGTTTTTCCTAAATGAAGGATACAAGGAAAAGGGAAGTGAGAGAGAGGGCAGTTACATTTTCCAGTACAACAACTTTTTTTTAATCTCAAGTGCCATAAAGGCCCCAGAAATATTAAAGTTATATATATAGTTATTAAATTAAATATGACAGATACCGCATTTAACCGTAATCTAAAGTACATTAGAAAGGTCTCATTATTGTATAACAGATGGAAGCACTGAGTTAAGATTTGACTTTTCCTCTTTTTCCCATCAACCTTTCAAATGGTTTCCCACTGCAAATTCGGGTAAACTACCTATAAAATGCTCCCTTTCTCATCCCTAACCCATTAGAGTAATTATCATAATCATATGCATATAAACTGGACAGGTAGTAAGAAGCGGTGACAAAAAAATTATGGCTGTGGGCTACTATTAGCAAAAGAGGCAGCACTTATTAAAACTTTGCATAATACATTAATAATTAGGTCGTTTTTTTAAGCAGCAAGCAATTACACATTAGTCTGCATAATACTACACTGCTACCAACATAATAATTTGTTTTATCATCTTTTCAAACGAACAGATATGGAAATAAACACTGCTTTTTGAGAGTAAAAGGATCTAATAAAAGATTCTTATTTTAATCTCAAATTTTATAGTATTATATTATCCCCATCAACATTTAATTCATGTCAGCAGATAATATTTTCTCAAAATAAATTATTTTTGGCAATGTTATTTATTCTCAAAACACCCTTGTAAATAATTACTTTTTGGGAATGCACATTGTAGTTATCTCAATAATTGCATAGCTAGTTATTTCATGATAGCTACCATTACAATTTAAATACAAGTTTCATTACAAAATAAAACATGAACATTAATACTATAAACTGGGCAATATACTTTATTCGATAATATTTTTCAAGATTAAAAAAATTATTTAAAAAAAGCCTTTGAATTTCGGTTTCTCAGCCAATATTTTGTGTGTTTAATGTTATTGTTTCTGAATTAATCCTGTATGCGCTTTTATTTCACATATTTTTCATTTATTGATCGTAAATAATGTGTGTGTGTGTGTATGTATGTTCGTGATATTTAATTAAGTAAGCTACCGTACTTTAAATCTTCCCTAAATATTTACGTTCTTGTAAAATTAATTTGGGTTTATTAAGTAATATATTTTAGGAAAGTGGACATTTTCAATAAATAATGCAAATAAATTCCTCGAGGAATGTTAATCTATACGTTCTCAACTTAAAAGTGAACTATCAAATACATACAAAAACTACCCAAAATAGTATTTTTTTATATAATTAATATTAAGTTAAAAAAGATCTATGTTGTTATATTTAATCAATAGCAAGTGTTTCTTAAATTTATGACTAAATGGTATTGCTTGGGAAAATATTTAGTTAGTTTTAGTTTCGAACTGTTAAATAAATTTTTGCATGTTTATAAATAAAGGAATATTTGTCAACAGACCCAACACCATTAGGCCTAAAGTGTGGTCCTAGTTTATAAACTTACCACTTTTTTTGTTTAGATCAGTTGTTTTCCTGAACACAACATTTGTTTGGCGACGAACAGAAACTTAACTTAAGTAACATATTTTGCAGAGGTATTTATATCGATTCCATTGCATATCTGGAGTCTGGCAAATATTTATTTTAAGTATTCACAGCTGCTTATATTTTTCTCTCAATATAAGCACAAGTGTTACTGTAAAACACAATAAATAGTGATGACGTTAACATATTGCATTGTAATATTTGTTTTGGGTATCAAACATTAAGAATTAAAACTACTCATATAATTTAATTACCTTTTATATTCCAAGTAAAAAGATAGATCTTAAAGCACTGTGCAACTTATCTTGGTTTTAATGATTTACCGCATATGTATTTTGTGATGAAGGATGTGTTAATATCATTGTCTACAATTTACATAATACATTTAATCATTGTTGTGTCTATCTTTAGCTGTACCTTCATATTTTATCCATACATCAAAGAATTAAATAAACCTACTAATTTTTTGTGGAATATTAAATCAATTAATATATTGCTTTGGTAATATTAGAATTCCGTTGTTGTAAGAAAGATGGATGTTCTTGTCATGTAAAAAAGATGCGGATAAATCACTATAGCGACTAATAAGGACACAAATAAATTAATGCGCTGGATAATGTCTTCACACGATAAACATTATGTATCCAATTATCTCCCAAACCTGTACTTTTACTCTATATTGGAAACTATTTTTTTTTTTGGGTTTCAATAGATAACAGACGTAAACAAATTGTTGTGCATGCTTTTTTTTTTAAGACATCGCTGAAAAAAATAAACGTTATAGCCAATTTTGGGTTTACCCCATAGGTTATTAGAAAAAATAAGCTTTTTTTACACCGCGTATCACGAACCGTTCAGGTTATACACCTATGTAATAATTAAACTAATGCGTTAGGGATTAAGAAGTCTATACAGGGTGTTCCAATCGATACCGAAAGCGGTATTTCTTTAATATTTTAGCACTAATGATGATATTCCAACTAAATTTGAACAGGGATACGTTCATTGTGTGTGAAATGAAAGGAATGTCTCTAGATTGGCCCCTGTTTGTTGCGATACGTAGTAGTTATTCGCCACACAGCCAGCATTTCTCGCCAGCTTGTTTCCTGCCCGACGCGTCTCTCTACTGGTCTGTTGGTATGTCAGTTGGCTGAGGGTATCCACACAATACTGTTATTGTTCGTGAGTGTTAGTGTAAGTGTGAGCTCACACAGGATAGTTGGAAAATGTATACTCTGGAGGAGCGAGTGCTTATTGTTCGCACTTATTGGAAAACAGAATCGATAAAGTCATGTCAACAGCAATTCCTGGATAAGTTTGGAGGCTGACATACGCTGAACAGGTCCAGCACTAGGGCCTTGTTGAAGAAACTGGAAACCAAGAGGACTTTATGCCAGAGAAAACGATCCAGGATATGAAGGATGACTACTGGCGTCACTCAAGAAGTCACTACGCCGACTCTGCAGAAATCAGGGTTGTCCAGAAGATCGTGTCAACGTTCTGCAAAAAAAAGCGAAGCTTCATGCGTACTGTATCTCTGTGGTCCACGAATTAAAAGATCCTGACCAAGGGAAAAGAGTGAGATACTGTGGATGGTTTCATGCATTTCTTCAGGAAAATCCGGGCATTCTGGACTACACTTGGTTCTCGTACAATGCGTAGTGATACGTTAATTCTCAGAATTTCCGTATTTGGGCAAGTGAAAATCCCAACGCAATACATCAAGAGAAGATTAGTGTTTGGTGTGGGATGTCCTGGCGGCGCGTTATTGATCCCGTCCTCTTCGATGCAACCATCACAACACCTTTTTAAATCAATTGTACAACGAGGAACTCTTTACTAGATATTGCCAAAAGGATGGAGTGACATCCCACACATAACACGCCAGCATGGCTGAAATTCAGTCCTTTTTCGGTAACCGCGTCATTTTGAAGGGACTATAGCCACCGCGCTCTCTCGATCTGACGCCGCCCGATTATTTCCTATGGGAATATCTTTAAGGGAGAGTTTACCAAACCAAGCCAAACCACAAACCATAGACGCCTTGAAATCAAACATCAACGAAGAAATTCAGTCAATGAGAGCGGACATACTGGGAAGGACTTTCCAAAATCCAGTGCGATAAGTTTAATCCTGTCTGGACGCAAATGGTAGCCACTTCCAGCACTACGATATAATCATAGTTCTCACAAAATGAGGTAGGTTTTCTTCACTTTTCTTTGCGATATCTCCCTTGGTGTTCAATTTAATAAATAAATGCCGGGTACGGTATCGAGTGGGGTACGGTAGTGAGTGGGACACTCTGAATTTAGAAGAAGTGTACCCGCATATGCGTTGATGGAAAGTAGAAAACCATTTTGGAAAAAACTCGCTACACCCAACCGAAATTCTAACTTTGGTCTCCTCGTCATTGGCAGTCTAGTCATAAAAAATAGATACCTTCTAGGATGTTTAAATGTGTTTTTTTAAGAATTAATAGAAGACGAATTAAAGTTTTTTTTATTATTTATGCATTCCATTCGCAGCCTTTGATAAGTTGTTGTAACATGTACATAAACAACTACCGAAACAAGATACAAATATGATATAGTGCATTTAACCTGTTGGAATATTGGCTGTTACGTTAGATTAAGTTTTTTAAGTAATTTTATGAGAACATCAAACAAACCTCAACAGCACACCAAGAGATCACTAGAACGACTAAATACACGGATCTTGTAAAGGCAATAATTGCACAATGTGGTCCACTAGAACCCAGTCCAGGTGAACGGCAATCCCGAATCCCGGAGGTTTGTAGCATTGCGATCCGGGAGATTCTTACACCTGAACGGAGATTTGCCTGTGTCCGGATGGTGTGAAAGAACCCATACCTTTCCGTGAATCTATATTGGTTCGTGTGCTGGGCGAACACCCGGACCGTGCGAAAGGGGCCTAATGACAATAAATTATTATCTCAAAGATATCTGTTAATTTAAATGAAATAAATGTATAGGAATGAGACTTTATTTAAAATGTTCCATCTTTTTTTATGAAAAATTGTTAAACAAACAAGCTAAATGTTTCATTTTAACTTGGTTTTATTTCATTAAAATATATTTTAAGTGCTTTGATACAAACATATACATATAATACTAGTTCCGTTGAGTATTGTTAGTTAGACGCTTTAGACAACTTGACCGTCAGTTCGGGTATCTCTAAAACAAACAAAAAATTATATAGTTCAAACATGAAATAGGCTTACGTACGCAAGAAATTCTCATTAGTATTTTTTTATTTATATATAATGCGATGTTTATGTCTTAAGGGTGTATGGCCCAAAATTAATAACATAATAATTATATATATGCCTTCTTAAACCAAATTTGAATAAGTGCATAAAATATAAACTAAGTGTATAATTTAACCAGAGTGTCTACTTCAGGTGTGAAATGTTGGAATTTGAGGCAAAGGGTTTTGGAAAACCCAAATGATACAAAGGTGTCTTATTTGACATATTAGAATTACTCGGGCAGCTTTATTAAGTGAACAAAATAATATTTCAATCAACCTTCAATAAAACTCATGGACAATTGTCAATTATGTGTAATATTCACTTTATTTTTTTTTTTACTAAAACGTGTGTAATAAAGATGTGAAACGTCTCGACTGATGCCTACTTCATATAATAATGCTTCATTTACATAAATATTCATTTTGGAACTCATATATCTTATTACCAGCTGATGAGCTTCACATTTCGCTCCCGGATTTTGAAACTATATTTGATGCAATCCTTCAATATCTGTAACGGTATGGCCCAGTCTGAGCCGAGTAGAAAACGAGAGTCTTGAATTACTTTGTAGCGTCTTATCATAGCTACAACGCTAAATTTCAAAACAGGACAATACATTATTTCCAATAATATTCCACCAAAACCTAGATAGTATGATTGTTTAAACTCACAGAGCTCCATTTCACTGTGTGCATCCCAAGCTAACTATCTCCCACGCCACACAACCAGCTAACGCGAACATTTGGTCAAGACTTAATGCGCAAGGGAACTGGCCGGGCCAACATCGAGTGTTCGCTAAGGCCGCCGGGAAGTATGAAGTACAACATATCCGGCGCTATATTATTCCACGTTGCCAACTTGACTGTTCTCGGGCTTTTCACGGCTTTCTCGTCACATATTCACCTTTCACCACTATCCTCTTTCCCCCTTTTTCTCTTTGTGTCTGTTTTAAGTGTAACCCCTACCTTCCCCCTCTCTGAACAAAAGATATCAAATAAATACTGCCAGGAGGTCGGAGGACACCTCACTCTCGGCCGGATATCTATCTTGGACAAGTCCACTTGTTCATAAAAATGTAAGAACTAAATTAAGTTTCGGCTTTTGTACGGGAAAATTCTTTTTCGGCCTTAATATTTTATGTATTCACAATCCACTCGACTTAAGAAATATGTAATTGTAATTAAATATGTCTTATCTGCTCGCTCTGTATTTATTCTCCCCTTATTTTATTACTTTATAAACTTGTATGCCTGCCTTTGTCTTGGAGGACGAAAAGGGGTTACACTTATACCTTCTCATTCCTTCCTGTCCCTTGCTGGTTGGCCTTGAAATAATAAATGTGTCGCCAGAGGTTATTGGCATGTTTGTAAAGCTTATTTTTCTAGCCCTCTTCACTCATCTCTAAGGAATGTTCGTTGCCTTCCACCTTTCTCGGGTCATAATGGCAAGTGTGACCACTGATGACAGGGTTTATTTCAGTGTAGCTGGGTGTCCATGTATTGAATGTATTTAGGAAAGTATGCATTGTTATATTAATTGAAATGACATTTTGTTATTATAAAAAATGGCTCCACGAAAGTTTAAAGATAGCAGGAGATATGTAAACAACAAAAGGGATATGCAATCCAAACCATTGAAACGCTTTTACGAAGAAATTCTGAATAGCCAAGCAGCTGATAAGTTAATGTAACAACCACATAATAATATATTATATAAATTTCTGGAACGTTCTATACCACTGAGCTATCTAGCATACAATTATGACGGATTATTATTTCTTAACATGAAACTTCCTCTAAATCTAAATTTCCTCATTCCTAACATATTAGCGTAATTAGTATGTATACGACTATCCGTTTAACCCGAACGATTAGTTAAAACCGTGGGAAGAAAATAGGTTTAGCTAACATGAAGTAAATGTAATAATATTATTCTAGCATTGCTATGTCACTGTGTTCTAAAGAAAGATATGGTAGAAAGCAGGTGTACCATATTTCATTATGATGACCCCCTGCCATTAGAGCTATAAAGTATTACACTAATTTATCTCTACAGATTTCGCTAGGGAGTATTGTCAAGACTCAAGAATAAAGGAAGTGTGTCCAGTCGTTTTTAGCTCTGTCTTTAGGGGTGGTATACCGCCCTTAATATTGAAGATGGACCCTAGGTTGCTTATGAGAATTATTCTAATTTCACCCAAGGAGTATCCTGCCAAAGTTTGATGCAATGTTTTAGAAACACGTTGTATATAATTGTTTGTTAGTGAGGCTTCCGTAGTGCGGCCGTGCCTTGCATTGGGATAGCGCTTGAATGGGAATGCATGAGAAGCTTCTTTCCTAACTGTTATACCCAGACTGGCTGATTAATTTTAATAAGCTTATTAAAATAATTAATATTCCTGCAAAAAACTGACATATGTATTTAATTAATTATAATTCTAAGATATCATATATCTTTTTAAAGTATTCACATCACAAGGGTTATATTTTTAAAAACAGAACAACCCAAAATGGATCTAAATTAATATAATACGACTATAAAATCTTATCAACCTAATGGGTTTTGAATGAGACATAATCTTTTTTGAAGTCATAAGCTTCAATTTGGTCTAGCTAGATAAATAATAATATACTAACTTCTAGGTTTTCGAGGAATACATAGTGATTGAAACATAGACCACAAAGGCGTTGTAAGCGATTACAATTTAAAATGGGATAATTCCAATTAACAAGGATCTATGTGATGTTCTGCTTCTGCGAGAAAAATGCTGGAGAAATGATAGCAATGTTGAGCTTCTTTGTAACAACGCTGTATGTACGTCCAGATAACGGACACAAATAATGTTATTCTAACACCACCTGAGAAAAAACACGAACACCGCGGTGAAAATAGGAAGAGAAATGTCAGTGAATGAAAGTAGATTATTCGAAAACGAAATCAAGATTCAGAGAAAGAGTAAGCTCCAGAAATAAAGAGGCCTGCAATATTAAAGCTAAATGAGTACGTACAAAAACGTTGTACTATATGAATCAACCTTTGAGACTGTTTTACCTCGTGATGTTTTGAAAATATCTTTGTTGTGTAAAAAGATAATAATTTAGTGTCTGGGCTACATCAGTTTATAGCTCAGTTTGCGGAAAGAGTAACCAGTACTAATGTGACTTTCTTTGCCAGGGGACGTCTGAATGTACTAACTGTACATCCTTTTCTTGGAGGCTCTTACATATCACATTAAGATGAGAGAATGCTGGGAATGAATATGATAGGGTAGAGTCATTTAAGATCCAAACCTACTCAAGTTTAATTAACTAATCCTTGGTGAACATTGAGATTATTCCCTCTTTTAGAAAAATCCTCCGGTACTTGTTGCGAATCGTACCCGCGACCTCACGATCAGCAGCTAGGGGCTCTGACCACTATACCACAAGGCCAGTCATAATCATACTAAAATGAAATATTGTGAATGTATTGCCAACAAACACTGCTATGTTAACTGGCTCCGTGGTGTTGTGTTCAGTGCATCAGGCTGCGAGTCTCGGGGTCCCAGGTTCGACTCTCGGCCTTGGTAATTTATCCCTTAGAGAGGACAATTTCAATGGTCACCAGGGTTTGGTTAATTATGCTTAATTTAGGTTAAGACTCACACAGGCTCCACAACTTTATAATCACTATCATCACATCATCTCATTGCGGGTACATGTAGACAATCTCCTATGGTGTACCCTGGACAACGTTCTGTGCCACTAAATCGGCTAATAGTCTAGGCTACGGTGACCAAATTTGGATGTCATGTCACTCACGGTCATATATGCCATACAAAAAAAAACACTTCAATATTCTCTAAGCTTATATTTTAATTATGCGCTAACATATAATTTAATAGTGGAGTTTGATTGTATACTATAATTTACAGTACACAATGTTATTAAATCATAAAACTTTCAATCCATAAAGAGTTACAGTTTTACTTCTTAGAGCTCTTTTTCTTATTATTTTTCACATTATATTTTGTTTTTCGTCTAACAACTTTGTATATCACAGTACAGTACAGTAGGCCAACATACACCAATGTTACATTAGGGATTTATTTTTTTGCTGTAAATTCATAACATACTGAAACGTATTAACTTACAATCATTAGTATATTGGTCATGCTTGTACTGACTTGCCCAGGATACTTATAAAAATGTTGTATCTCATTTTGTCGCAACATTATTTTTTCCTTATTTCCCGAAACTCTTCAAAATGCTGCTTTCGACGTTGTTACGGCCTATAATAAAGATTTTTGAAATCACAAATGCCATTTGTATCTATTTAAACGATTAAATATTCATAACAAACTACTAGATTTTGAGGAATACATAATAATTTTTGGAGTCATAAATTTCACTTCTGTTTATTTAAATCTCATTGCAAAAGAACACTTGCGTACAATTATATCACATGTTAAATAAACACACGAACGGTGTGAATTATGATTAGCTGATACAAACATGAACATTATTTTCAATATGAATTGAATCATGACAACTTATTCATAGGAGATCAATTTGCTTATTTAAAAACATCTAATCATTACATTTAATAATTTGCATTAACTTAATGTAGTATAAATAATATGTTAACCATTTAACTAAAACTCATTTAAAAACTAATATTCATTTATATAGAGGTAAAGTTTGCAGTGTAAGATTTAAAACTTCTTTACTTTTTCCTTTCTTTTTTTTTTTAGCCCCTTGGCAAACCACACGTTTGGGCTATACGCGATTTTGTCATTCTATATATTCTGTATATATTTAAAATCACACAAGGTAAAACTTTTCACAGACTTAAGTTGCGTTGATAGAAATATTATAGACAATTCAGCTGTTGCAATGAAGAGTATACAGTAGTTAGTAGGCCTATTTGTCAAAATAAGAGCCAATATAATATTCAAAATTGTACACAAAATCAATTCATATGATCACTTAAAATATTTAATAAAACATATAAGAGTGGTCAAGTATTTGATACAATAAATATTATATTGTACTGTCATATATTTTAATAAAATAAATTTATTAAATTCTAGGCTATTTTCATGAACGATTGACCAAGTTATTTTTCAAAGTTCATGCTGGGTAATGATTTTTGAAAGGAGATTCTAGTACGCAAATTTGAATTTATATGGCTATATTTGCAAACTTAAATATTTTTGGCTAATTTTTTTAAAATTTGGAAATTTGCATTTTATGGTTGGATTTCAATGAGCTAGGAAAGAAGACTAGTTTAATCTATTCTATGCTTTAAAGTAATACAGATTATACATTCTTTTTTACTTCTTCCTCCCTCGACTACTTTAATCTTTTATAAATGGGACTTAACAAAAATAAATAAATACTTAAACAAATTAGAAGATGGAAATGCCTATCATATTCTGATACATTTATAATAATCTCTTTTTTAAGATTTATAATTTTCATGTGTTTATATACAACCATTTTTAGTAGGTTACATAATTTAAATATTAGATTACTGAAACATAAATACATGGCAATTTCTCGCCAAACAATAATAATTTATGAAAAATATTTTTGTATACATGGATTAAGCTACAACTCTAGCTAATATGATGTTTTAAAAGTCACATAATGCTTATTGTGTACGGGTATTACATGAGCCATCTAAAACAAATTAAACACCACACAGTTCATACTATTTAATTAATATTGGGTTCATATTTATACTATATCAAGTATTACTATATTGTTGAATTTAGCAATGGTCTATTATACTTTTGTTTGAAACCAAATAACTTGTAACTTCCTTAAAACTAATAAATTTATGTTAGGCACTGGAAACTTAAATAATTTTTTTTTACGTTACTAATAATTAATAACATTAATCAGCCTATGTACACAAATAAAACACATGAATTATCACAAATATATAGATTTATAATATATATTTTAAGGCATAGCTAAGAAAATACATTATGTTTATTCCCACGAGCTTTTTATAAGATCACTTGCCTTCTCACCAATCGCGACGAGAGTTGCAATGGGATTGCTGTTGACAGGATATGGCATGATAGACATATCAGCCACTCTCAAATTATGAATGCCGTGAACCTTAAGCTCTGGACTGACAACTGCTGTGGCATCACCCTCTGGTCCCATCTTGCAGGTTCCAGCCTGGTGATTCTCCGGGCCCGTGGCACGTCGAACAGAACATTCGAAATACTCGTCTGTTTCGAATTCAAAATTTTCACAGCCTGGTGTAGGTGTTGTATCTGTGACGAATCCCCATATTTGCATTGATTCTGTTTTTGTAAAATTAATAACTGTCTTAATACCTTCCACTAGAATATCTATATCTCGTTGTTCAGACAAGTAGTTCGGATATATGAGTGGGTAATCAAGTGGGTCTGTACTATTAAGCTTTAGGTATCCTTTACTGAGTGGCAAAATGTTTGTAGGGCGAGAATAAATATATCTTTGACCACAGTTTCCAACTGATCCGTCGGTACACTCTTGGGCTAGACCTGTACTTGAACAGGTAGCGGAAAATCCATCAAAGAATACTTGAAGATCAGGAACTTCATTTTCTGCGTATTTGGAAAGAATGAATGCCGTCGTTTGTGTTAGTCCAGTACCAGCCATTGGTCCAGTTCGATTCAGAAGAAATTGGTTTAGTGTTTCTAAGTTTAATTCTGTGTAAGCAGTATCATTTATAAGGAAACCAATCCCTACGGACACGTGATTACGCAAGTTTTCTCCGACAGGTAGATCTTGTTTAACTTCAATTCCAAGGCTTTCCAAGTCCTCACTTGGTCCAACTCCAGAAAGCAACAGGAGTTGTGGTGAGCCGATAGTACCAGCAGATAAAATAACTTCCTTTCTGGCAAGTACCGTCTTGAGATTATTGTCACTATCCAAGAATTGAATTCCGTACGCCGTGTTGGTAGTTGTGTTTATGAGCACTTTTGTGACGTGAGAGTTGATAGCCACGTGAAGATTATCTCGGTTTTTGTTTGGCCTAAGGTAGATTCTAGAGGAGGAAGCCCGCAAACTATCTTCTATCATCATTAACGCAATTGTTACACCTGTTTGATTAGCACCGGTGACGTCTCCATTACGGTATCCAAGTTCCATTCCTGCCTCTACTATGACCTCTGATAGAAGAGGATGATTAGCGAACTGCTGAACTGGCATAAGACCATCAAACCCGTGGTACCCGCTGTCTACAATATCTTTATCTTTGTTTTTCTCAGATTTGATAAGATACTGGAGAAAATCTTTATAACCCCAACCATCATTTCCTGCTTCAGCCCAACTATCATAAATGCTAGGATGCCCTCGAGTATACATCATTCCTTGCATTGCTGTTGTTCCACCCACCATCTTACCTCTTGGCCATGAACACACACCCCCTGTGTTTAGACATGCATTTTCTTGGGGCTGAGTTTTATATTTCCAGTCCAGAGAAGAACCCACTGCACTTACTGCAAATGAAGGGATCTCCGTGGTTGTAGGCTCCTCGGGTCCAGCTTCGAGTAACAAAACGTTCCACCCTGCATTTTCGCTCAACCTGGAAGCCACGATTGGGCCAACAGCTCCCGCTCCCACGACGACAAAATCATACTCAGAGAAGTCGTTGATAAGTGTTCCTTCTCTGCCCAATCTCTTGGATGGCTCTGAGATGTCACTATTAGCAATCAACAGTTGTGTCACTAACCCCATGAATAGGGTGTAGTTGGCTCCACAGCTGCTTGGAATGTAACCCGTCGTGTCTATGAAGCTTCCCGCTTCACAACTGATGTTCACCATGATACCACTCCTTCAACTCTCTGCAAAAATAGTACATTTGATATCACTTTCAACGGTAGTTATGTTTTCACAACAATCATAATGAATAAACCTTTGAACTAACATGTTTCCCGATTTGTTTTTAGGTTTTAGATCAATGTTTAGACCTCAATCAGTTCAAAATATATTATCAACATGTTCATCGTATTATATAATATATATCACGTTTCTATATCAATAGTTTGATGTATAAAGAAAATAGGAGTAACGAATTTGTTTTTATTGCTACAAATCAAATAAATTACAGTTTCCACAACAAATTCAAATATCACTGCATTTTTTTTTCTAAATCTTAAAATAAAAAAATAATTTTAAGTTTATGTATCAAATTTACTACATAATAGCTGATCATCTCTATAGATAAAAGTATATTGGTGTGTGTGTATGTTTTTATATATATAAAACTTTCGAGAGAATAATTAGTTCTTCTCAATAAGAAAAAAAAGCTGAAATTTTGGGAAATTTTAGAGTAACCACTCAAGAGGTACGCCAAATTTTCATGCTTGAAAACTGATCAAACAATAAAATTATAAAAACTCGCTATATTTAATCACTTTAATTCTTTGACATTTTATTTGTATTTAAAAAGCAAGGTGAACCTAGAATATAAAATCCACTCTCAAATCCAAAGAAAAATTGCAGATTATAATACAGTCACATGTTCTTAAATGGATTATTGGATTTGTATTCATATTAGTTAGCAAAAAGTGTTCCTTTGGTCGATAAACATTTTACAGGTAACCTTAAACATATTTGATTAATTTGAGCTTACATTTACATAGCCTGGATATGAAATCATACCAGCCGATTACTACACGAATTAAAGACAGCACACTGCAGAGTAACGAATGACATAACCTTATAAATAAAGCTTATGTTTGATTGATTGTTAGTGTGTATATGACGTGTTAACGGTAGAACTCCAAAACTTAACAACAACAAAAATTAACAATATATATAAGACTGCGTCTCACTACTCTTTCAGGTTATAGGCCTACGTCTCTTTACTAAATAAGCTAATATGTTAGGGGTGGGTAAAGTTGCATTTTAGAGGGGGTGTAGCCGTTTTTGTGTTGAGGGTGTGTGGAAAACTATTTAGGAAAAATCAGGTTTAAGTACACCTGACCTGGATTAGAACCCAGATCTTCCTGTTATTGTTAGTCCAGTCTATTGTGAGGGGACGCTTTAGACCATGTGGTCACCGAAGCCGGTTATTTAAAATTTAAATCCTAATATAAATCAGACAAAATATACACGATCATCTAATTTTAAAGTTTATTTGGTTGGTCTATATTCATATTAAGTGGTAAACGGTATTTTTTGGCGGATACATTTTTTGACGTTTAACTTAAAGTAACATGAATGAGTTTTAGGTATGATTCTCAATGTTTGTGATTATAAAATATATAATTTTATTACAAGCTATCCCAAACTGACAAAACCCAACCATTAATACACTTACAAATTAAAAGTTCGATTTTATTAAGTTGGGTAATTTTGACATCAGCCTGTTAAGGACAGGCTTAAAAATGAGTAAATGATTAATCTTGTTACTTTTTTACCCTACAATACAAGCTTTCCGGTTTAAATTATTTTTTAAACCTAACCAACACTTATGCAGCAGCGCTTTTAAGTAAGGGACCCCTTATTAAATCACCCAGTAAAAATATTTTCGGCAGTCACTTTCTAAACATTGCTACTAGGCTCTACGTTGAATTAGTAAGTTATTATATTTTAAGTATTTGTTTTCATTTTGGTATTTATATGGTATATTTTGGAGCCAATGGTTTATTTTGTGACCCGCCTTGGTGGCGTAATTAGCTAACGTGCTAAATTCATGTTGAGCTAGACTGCCGAGGATGGGGAGATCGAGGTTTGAATCTCTCTCTGGTGAACTAGGGGTTCTTTTTCCTGGATGGTTTTACACTCTCCCTCCCCGCAAATGTGGGTTCACTTCCTCTATATTCAACCCTCCCAATTCCTAACCGATTAGTGTAAATAGTACATAAGTGTATAACCCAAACGGGTAGTAAGACGCTGTGCTAAATATGTTTCTTTTGTGTCAACGTTATATCAAAAAATAAATGCTGGTTTACGTACGAACATATATTTAGCCTTAAATCTACAGATTTATTTAACCTATTACATTCTGACACTATCTTTACTGGCTAATGGATAGGGAGGGCTATTCAGAAAATTATTGAAAATGATATATTCAGCCAACAACAAAAATGTCTTTATTTCCAAGAAACCTGGGTACTTGAAATGTACTACATTTTAGTCATTTATTCATTCCTTTCAGAAATTTCTCAGCAAGCATCATTATTATTTTGGCCATTAGAATAAATTTTAGTCAACATTACATGACCAAAAAAAAAGTTATATTCTTTGAAAACTATATATTCCTGCCAAGTTTTTTTTACAGTTTCGTAAAAAAACAAATCAATGATAAAAGCTAGAATCAGAGGTAAAATGAGAATAAGTGAAAAATGTCAACCTAAACATGGGAATAGACTTCTAGCTTGGTGCGTCCCGGGGTTGATTCTCTAGTACAGGTTGTCATTTTTCACTCTAATTTTATTTAGTTATCAGGACTGATACAGTGAATTTTAAAAAAGTAAACTACATATAAAATAATGGGTTTAAGTTTATTCTCTCTTGCCATACCATTTCTTTTACGCTATTGAGCAGTTATTTGATATATAAATATTATTTATATTATATTAAACTAATACAGTTATAAACAAACACCTTAGGTGTGTATTAATATTTAAGTGTTCATTTGAAAAAAATATAAATATAATTTTTTCTTCCATATGGTTACATAGACACAGTTAAATATTAAAAACTTTTGTTTTGAAATAATTGGTATTTTATTTCAGATTTACGAAATTGATGTGGGCTAAATATTTTATTTCCAAACATCAAATTTTAACAATTATATGTGTTTACGACTAATAGTAATCAGTTTATGTTAACTTATACCATAAGGCTAAAGACTACAGTTCCTAAATTCTTGACGCTTGATTTATTCGATTTTGATTGATAGTATACAATATAATTTAACTCGGTCAACCATTTCTGTTCCGTAACGGACTAGAGTTCATGATACAATTAATAAATTTATTTTCAGATATTTCAAGAATGGTTTTACTAATCAAGTATTGGTTATATTTTAAATACTTGAAATACCCTGCTATGTTGAAAAATTACACCTGGCAACATTAAACTAATCCAGACCACTGGACTTAGCTTGCCAAGTGTCTTCCACTAAAAGATCCTAGTTGTTCCCCTGTTCAGCTTCATAACCCCCAAGTCACTCAAAATTTGTGAACGGTAATCACCCACACTAAATTGTAATTTTGATGTGCTCAGTATAAATAAAACACTGAACAACTAAAACTTTTACACACTTAAACATAATTGCAGGCCGCGATTCACTGTGATTGTGTTTCTTACAACCATTAGATAACTGACGATCCATTACCTAAGCTGTCTTTATCTAATGCCGTTCTTCCGTATAAACGATAATTTAATAAATATTTTATATTATAATTGTTTTAGTTTTTTAAATTTTTAATCTTCTTAAATATTTTTCTCATTATTAATAATAGAAACTAAAATATTGTATGGTTATGTTAAGAATTATCTTAATGTTTTGTTATTATAAATATCTTTTTATTATAAGATAACACAAAATACTAGGCATTCGAGTGCCCACAATGATACTTAGTAGTTTGTTCCCCTTTTGAAAATCAAATGTGGGTCAAATTTAAATAAAGTGGTTCTTCTTTCTTTCCAGTTTATTTTTATTTTTAATTAAATATTGGTCAAATTTAAATGAGGTGTGTTTTTATTCTTCCTACTGTCAGTATGTATTATACAGTTACTACAAATATATATAAAACTAGTTTTGCAAGTTTTCAAATTTAGAAACTTTAAAAATGGAACTGTCCCTTGAAAGCTAACAAGATGTTTTGATCAGAGTAGCATAGTAATTAGATATACAATGTATTTTGACCATTTTCATTCTAACCCATATAATATTTTACAACTGTGAGGTTATTGAATTATTTGTTTACACTTTTAAGGCCAATAAAATATATAGAACTATATTTTCTGAGCCATTTCTTGTTCAATGGCTGCTTATAGTTAAATACAAATGGTTTTATGATATGACGTTTATTTACTCACTTCTTTTGAATGAAAAATGTTGCAAATGTTAAAAATCTTTTACGATTGGTAAATTTAATAAATATTTTTTTAAACTTATTTAACCTATCTAGTTTTCTTGAGCAAGTTCACTTTCTTTCCAAAACCACACTATAGCATTCGGTTCAAAGCTGCTCCTGACGCAATGACCTACCAGATATTCTTCGTGTCTGCCCATGGAATTGGCGCTAAGCATCGCGGAGGGCGTAGAAAAACTTGTCTCCGTATGAGGAATCACGCGGGGTGACCCACATGGGCGCATAACTTGAAATGGGTTCGTTGCCCGACATTGACAACTACGACGATTCAAATCAGCTCAGTTGCACAGAAAGATATATCTCTTAACAGGTATAAATTAAAATATTTAATGTTGCTACATACTATTTATTAATTTTTCATGTAGACATACATTGATTGGTTAGTGGAAAACTCGTGAAAACTTCACTTTTAGCTGTGTTAAGGTCATTCGACTATCAACATTTTAGTGTGCAATTTTACTAAGTGTGTAATTATAAGCTATAAATTGTGATTCACTTATTTTATTTCATTACATTTCACGAGTTATAAGGGGTCGAACTTGCTATTTTATTCTTTTTGCGTTCCATTGTTGAGGTAAAGTAATTATTGTATGGGGCAGAAATTTAATATAGCCAGACATGTATATAAGGTGTATACAATGAAACACTTATAATATTAATTATATAATTACTAATATTACTAATATTTGTTGATATTATTATTAATATTAATAATATTTATATTATTAATATTTGTACAATTATTATTAACATTATAAAAATAAATATAATTTATATCTAACATAGATTGGATTATTTATAATATCAATATTATTAATATTATAAATATGCCATTGTATTACACTTCATATGACTGTCTAGTTATACTAAATTTCAGCTTCATACTTTAATTACTTTACCTCTACACTGATACGCGAAACGCATAAAATATCAAGTTTGACCTCTTATAACTCGTGAGCTGTAACGATTGGAAATAATTGGATTACTATTTATCCCTAACGGCTATACACTTTTTAAAACTGTGCGATAAAAGGTTGCTGGTCGAATGACCTTAACTAGCGATATAAATCTTAATGTTTAGATCCTGGCTAAAGATATTAACTATAAATAGTGTATTAATGACTGCCTTATATCATATTTTAAAGCGCTGGTAGCTCTTATTAGTAAGTGATTCCAAAATAATCTAGAGAAAATGAGCATTCCAAGTAATTTAGAAAAAACATATTTGGTTAAAGTAAAATGAACTATGTGTCAACATTTAATACATTCTTTTTTAATACTATTCTAATAATTTATTCGTCTAGAAGTTGAGCCTCTATTCTACCGACGAACATCAAGTGCAGCACGATTCAAATTTTGGCCAAGTTGGGATTCGAACTTTGGAGTCTTTAATTACAAACAAACATACAATTGAATGAGTGAGGGCGTAGAAAATATTTTATCTAAAAGTAGATTATGTTGTCATATAATTAAAAACACATTTGATCTAATCCAAATACCGTTAAATTATTACGTATTCCATCTAGTCAAAGTTTTTGAGCTTAATGATATATATATACATATATTTTTAATAAGGTATTTAAATTTTAGTAAATAGAGATTTAAAATATAATATTATGATAAATTTGTCAAATGATAATAAATGTAAGATTTAACTAAGGCTTACTGAATATTATACATTGTTAAACAAGTCTTATTGAGTAGGCCTTTATTACTTTTTGCTTTTACTACCATTTGACTAATTTCTCACAGCATTATATTATCTATGATAGCCAGGCCTTAGAGTAACATAATTATAACATTAGATATAACATTCGATATGTATCTTTAAAAAAAAGTTCACAAAAATTGTTTTCTATGTCAAAATTCAGCATAGCCTTTTACGTGTGTAGGAGAAAATGAAGCACCCAAAATTTTCCTTCTATACCACGCATTGGTGTAAAGATAACAGTTCCAACATTTTGTCCAGTTATTATGCAAATAATACTGTTTATTATTCAGTATGAACATCAAATGAGACTTCATGTTTTTTAGAAACTGTATTAGATACCAACCAAATATATATGCTACGCCAATCCGTCTAATCCAACAAATGATAAAAATAATTTTATATAAATATAACTTTACCGGAATAAATTTGCCCATAAACTAATTTCATCAAAATAACTAGGTCTAAAGCGTTTGGCCTTAAGTCATTTGACATAAAACTAATTCATATTAAAAAAAAACTTTACGAATATAATTTCATCAGAGTCAGTTTGCCCAAAATAGCTTAGCCTAAAATGAACGTCATATATGTTCATTTGGTGTCAAACTTTTTTTTTATTCTAGCCTAATATTTAATATAATAGATAGTCAGTTGGACTAACATTTTTAAGCTGAATGTAATTTAGCTTATTGTGCAGACCAAATGGTATCTAGGCTTATTTATGTCTACCTGTTTTTATTATGTATCTATACCCATAATAGTGTTTGCACTACTTTTGCACGAGTGGTGCGAACTCACCTTTGAATTCGTCCTGGAGACAAGTTCGGACCAAGTGATCAAAATCTGTGTCATTGGATCAGTCTGGGTGAAGATCCTCAACTGATGAGCTCAACACCTACTATTTTTCATTATATATGGTGGAGTTGGACCAAATTCTTTTAGTCTCAAGTCTGATAAAGTATTGAGAAGCTCTACGTGACCTAACCGTCGTGTCCATTGTCATTTGTAGTGAACAATCAAGGGTATCTCATTGATTTGATTAAATATTGTTTGATTATTGAATTATTATTAATCAGTTGGTTGTCAGTATAATCTTAATTTGAATGATTATCCTTGACTTACGTAAGAAGGTTTACTTGAAATTTTAAGCTATCAATATGAGAGAGGCCGATTGTATTTAATTATGTTATTTTAACATATTACTTTTACAATCCTTTTNATTTTAAATTTTTTTTTTTTTTTTTTTTTTTTTTTTTTTCAAGTATCTACTTCAGAGTATCTTAATTTAAGAGTTGGCCAATAACATGAAACATACTTTTAATTATATTGTTATCAATTCTCTTGCATATTGCTTATATAATGATTGATATATACATATAAGATAAGCCTGTGTTTCAGTAAACTTCTTGACTTTTTTTTTTTATCTAATGAAATATGTTAATCAATTTATGGTGAAAATTCCACTTTTCTCAAGGTTATTTTTGTCGTGAATGTCTAGATCAACATACCGATTCAATTGCCACCTATTTTTCGCGCTAACTACAATTAGATCAATAATTTCATGCACCTTGGTTTAATGTTTGCTTTAATAGCACATTATGTAATTTCAAAGTGCTTGATGAAACATATTAATTAAATACAAGTTCATAATATATATATATAACCTTTTGAAAATTTTTATGAATGATTGTGTTTCATATTATTACCGCTACTTTTAAGAATTTCTAAACATCTAATTGCTTATATGCTAAATAAAAGTTTAATTGCAATAGTCGGTTTTATAGATAACTGTTTTGCACTCCATCTAAGGTTTATATTATTGTAATAAATCGAATCAACAAGCAGCCTATAACCCTTCCAGACTTTGTAAATGCAGCTATATAGGGTGATGTGTGTGGATGGTTTAGGAAAAAGAGGAGGGGGGGGGGTTAGCTTTGTAAGCTTTAAGAAGTGAGAACTAAAAATTATTGTAATATTGTGTTTTCTTGCTTAGATATTTCAAGAGTTTGTTTCTTTTTAAAGTGGTTTTTTGACCTAGTAGTCAGGTGAGCCACCTTTAAGTAAGAAACAACGGCTTGATTACTTTAGGGATAACGATTCCTTTAAAGTTTTTTTGTAACATCTACTTCCAGTCTGAGATATCCTTACACGTACACTAATCGAGTAGGGATGATAAAGTTGGAATTTTAGAGAAAACTTATCAGCATTTGCTGGGAGTGAGAATGGTAAACCATTAAGTAAAATATCACCATCAGAACATCCGGCTGGGATTCGAACCCGATAAGCCTTTCTACATATAACTAGCCTAATCAAGCCTGACCTTTAGTCCACGTGTTCACTAATGCTGCTATTAGGCCTAACATCAGTTACACTATATTCGTATGAAATATCTACATCTCTAGACAGGAGGATCACAGAAACAAACGTATTGAGGCCACGTCGCTACCTCTTGGATGACAAAGGAGAACTTACGAACCAGAAATTCCCTTGATAAAGACCATGTTTAATGTTCTTCCATCCTCTGCACAAGCGAGTGCGAGAAGGTCCCTTCAACCTCATTTTCATAAGATGAGGTGTCAAAAGTCTTCAACACGACTGTTTCTGCTCCTTACTTAAGGACTTTGTTTTAATAAAACCAGATTGTAACTAATGTTATTGACATCCACTTCTTCTCGAGTGCTCAAAAGCAACCCTCTCTCTTTGCATTGACTCGTATCGCTTACGTTCTTACTTACTCTGTGTTATTTGGTGCTCGAGAGTTAATTGCTGCCCTTACAAAAGTATCTCAACAATCCCTATTTTGAGCTAAATCTTTCCAGTCCACCTCACTACACACTATCTCTTAAGGTACATTTTAATGTTTTCCACCCATCTGCGTTCATCGATTCCCACTGGTCACTTACAATTAGGTCTACCTTTAATACCTTAAACGTGGTTTTATTTATATTTTCCATTCGCGCTGCATGTTCTTCCCACCTTAACCTGCGAGATTTGATTACCCTAACAATGTCTGGCGATGTGGTAACACATAATTAGCAACCTCCTCCACTCTACAATATATTCATCCCTTTTTGGACCCAATATTTTCCTAAGTGCTTTGTTTTTGAAGGCCCTAAATTTGTTCTTCTCAGCTAATGTAAGGGACCAAGTTTCACACTCATAAAAAAGAACTGGTGAAAGTATTGTTTTTCTTATTCAAAGTTTTACATTTTTACTGACAAATGGCGTGACTTTAACAACCTCCTGACTGGATAAAACCATGCATTTCCCAATAATAATATTTTCCTCTCTTATATTTTTATTGCTAGTTAACATTGCTCCGAAATATTTGTACTCATTATAACCCTACCAAATTATGTTTTTCGAAGTAATATCTAAATTTTCGTCCTTAATCTTTGTTCTCTGTGTGCTCATGTACTTAATCTTTTCACCGTTTACCTCTAAGTCCTTGTCCCTTATTGCCTTTAATATTGTTGTTTTACATTTCTGGCAGCGTCTTCCTTACTATTAATTAACACATCCAAACCATCTACGAATCCTAATCCCTTAGTTGTAACGTTTCATGTCGACCCTTCCTTACTTTCTTGCCTTACCCTAATAGCATATTATAATGGGAGAAGTGCATCTCCTTTATTCAATCCTTTATTAATTTATTTCTAAAGCATTTGTTAAGTGACATCCAACGCGTACCTTACCACACATATCTTTCCTACAAACCGTAATTAAATCTACAAGTTTTTATGGAATCCCAAACTTGGGTCAGTTTTCTTTTTTTTCTTCTTTAAACTGAATCATAAGCCTTTTTTTAAATGACTAGATTACTTATTAATTAGAAAATATGGCTTTATTTCTAAGAAAAATATGTTTTATATGGTTTCTGAAACTATAGTAAAAGCAGATCTAAAATGTACAGTGCATTATTTGTTTATTCATAAATAATTATTTAATGAGAGGAATGCTTTGCTCTCTAACTAGAATCCAGGTTATTTCAAAGACATTCAATGATTCATGACGACCTTCCCAAGAGTAAAAGGCTGTCTTCATCCACATCGCTTACGACTGCGGAAACATTTCTTAGAGCTCTTCTACTTCTTTCGCATCTAGGACATAGACATGAACGATTTGTCAAACGTATACTGGTTTAAGCTCCTCGTATATAGCCTCATTATAGTACGACCATACTTGCTACCTGGTCACCGCGACAAAAACTCCGCAACCAGGTCGCTAGAATGTCAAGCAGTGTTGTTTATGTGAAAGACCCAAAGTCGCTCCCGTTTACGACCAAGTCGCTGTCGTTAGATTTTAGTCTCGTAGTATGACCACCCTAATACAGGATTGCATGCTGGTGTGCAAAACGAATGAGCCATCCTCTTTGGCATTATTAAAAAAAAATTGGTTACAATTCCAAGGAATTTTTTATTAAGTAGTTATATTTCTATACCAACTACCATTTGAAATCTACAACAAAGTTTCAATAAAAAATAAATATTTATCGCATAGGCTATAATTATACTTATATATACTTAATTTACATGATTAAAATTACAGTTAACATGCTTAAGTTAACTATGCAACAATGACATTATTATTTAATAGACATCTGCGAAACAGGTTTTTTGTGTTCAAATAGAATCTAGAATCGAAGCAAATATTACTTGCTAAATTCGAATAACTATAGAGTCAAATCATATCCTAATTAAATATGATAAAAATATGATGTTAAATAAAAACAGTTACACATTATAAAAACTATAAAGTAGCTAATTATGTTATGTTAACTTAGCATGAATAAGTCTAAGTTCTTCAACAAGTTCGTGCAACAGTAGCTCACCTTGTAAAAGTTTAGCGGTTAAGAGCACTATCTGTTGTGCTGATTATAAACTATTTCAATATATTATATCTTCACTCCTCATAGTTTACTCATTACTTACTTAATGTTCAAGGGTGAATTTATAGACCATACACAGATATTAAAGATACTATCTTGGTAAGAAAGCGCAACTTGTTTTCCGGTTAATATGGTAATAATTAATAACCATTTACTTTACCTCACACGAATTGTTATTAAAAATATATTAACAGATTTTAGGCACATTGTGGGATTTGCAACGGCCTAGTACCATATCGATTTGTTTTTAGTTTGGGTTGATTTGAGTTATCGAATATAATAATATAAAATTCGAATTGATATCTATATTATCGAAGTATTGCAAATAATGACGTAGTATCAAAGGAGACGAGATGATCTTAGTATATAAAAGTGCGTTAAATCCAACAATGCTTTATGGATGTTACGCGTGGGTTTGTCAGGAGAAACACAAGAGCATTTTGGATGCAGTAGAACTGAGATATCTAAAAAAATAGATGTTGAAAAACTTGTAAGGACAGAGTCAGTAATGAATTGGTGCCGAAGGAGTGCGGTTTAGAAGCGAATCCAATCGCTCAATATGAAATCCTACATTGGTTTGGGCATGATGAGAGGATGAGTGTGGATGGAGCGACGAAGCAAATATATGAAGGTAGAGTGTGTGGATCAAAAGGAAGAGGTAGACCATGCAATACGTGGTTAATGTTGTAGATGTATGTGTGAAAAAGAGAAACGTTAAGAATTTTAAGAATTAAAGAGCATGCATGACTTTCTGTATGGATGTGGATGTGAAGGGAGGATGCAAGGATAAGGAATTGTGGATCAAGTTAGTTTTGACTACTTTTGCGTTTTGTTTAACAGTTGTAACCATTGAATGATTAATATTTAAATATCGCTTAAGATTTCTACTTTTCCTGTGTTTATTTCTACATACTAAATATAACAAAGTTAATTTATAGATTCCCCGTGCAAAGAACGGGTAAGCCATCTAGTACATAATATAAGTTTTGTGGGATTGTGTCGTACCGGTTTTTCTTAAAATCTATAAAGCCATTAGCTTCGTATATGACTGCTACGAATACTTTATGTAGCATATCTACCTAGTCAAATAGATAATTATGTTGCATTTAAAGATAATTCAACGCTTGAGTTGATATATGTCTATTTAATACGCCTAGATGTCAAATTTTATTGCCACAAATCCTCACCTACTGCTCACATTCTAATGGTCTTTGTAATTTCACAATCATTTACGCTAAATGGATAATAATACATTAAACTTTAACTTCACCTACGTAATTAGATCTTATTTCCGCGTTATAACAAACCATCAAAATCATTATAACGTATGATAAATCTATGATTATTGTTTTTGTTAAGAAATTAAGACGTTTATAAATGGTTTAGCAGAAGTGAGCATACATATTTAGAGAATCGAAATAGTTCAAATTGTACCCAGCATCTTAGTTTATTACATTTAAAACAGAAACAATAATTAAAATAATTTCTATAAAAGATCAAAAACAAAAAATTAATGTATCCAAGCCTTGGACACTTTCGAAACATAAAATTAGTAATTCGTTATTTTTATATCGTTTATACTGTCGTTTTTCTAACTTTTTCTGTTTTGTGTATGCTTCACGTTTTCCAGCTGCAATCTATTCTAAGGCAGTTTTTCAGTCTATACATAAATATTGTTCCGGGACTAAAGAAATGACGGGTGATTATCTGGATGTATTACTTGGGAATACTTCCACTTGTGTATAGTATGATTAATGATATTTTACTGGTTGTGTTTTGGTATTAATATTTTTATCGCTGGCTTTATATATAACTGATAAAAATATATTTTTAACTCACTATATTTGGATTCACGATTTAAGTTTTAAGGATTCGTCCCTTGGTTCAATGAAAATTGTCCGGGTCTCTAATGGGTGTAAAGTTTTTTATATGATAGGCCGAAGTTAACACAGAGGATTAGTTAGCTTGTTTCGAGTAAGCTGATTTATTATCACATAAAAGTAGAGTATTGTAGATTCTGGTATTCTTGTGTTACTAAATAACTGTCTAAATTATAACAAATGAAGTCAAAACATGCATCTCGCAGGCCAGAAATGGCCTGGCATCTCCACTCTCACCTAAATTGTCACCACATTACTGACAATGCTACTATTTGAAGGTATATCGTGAGAATATTTTCTTATGAACGATTTGAATTTTAAACCTAATAAAATGCATAGCAATTCGTTTGGTTGTATAATGAGAGTAAAAAACTTGGAAATAACCGTACATTCACCGTTCACCGTGTAGAGTATATGATCTTAACCTTAAATTAAACCAGTTTTAGGAAGTATTTAGGTGTGTTAATTATTAATACTGGCTTTACGGGTAATTTAATATTGTGTGGATAGTGTAAGAAAGGCTTCGTGACTAACAATGAATCTTTGGAATATTCATAAAATACTAGCACATTATCACGTTATGAATGGTTACGATGAATAGGTATATATTAAATTGAACACACCTAAAATCTCAAATGCACTGACGACTATAACTAGGCTAACACAAACTCAAACTGGCGGGATCTTATTTATTGATTATTTCTTTTTATTTCGTATTTTAGAAGACTAACCATTAACCATAGTTTGTGTTTTTTAATTTTTAAATTAGAATCTCATTTGATTAAAATAGGCCAAAAACTATAAATTTATTGGAGGAAAAGATGATTTTGAAATTGATTGTGGTTGTAATAAATTTTATATAATATTGATCTCGTTTCTGTCGTTAATTTTTACCTAATATATAACTTACTTGATTATGAGTCAGTAGGCCGAGGTTCAATTGGGAGCTTGATTAGTTTATCACAAAAACACCAAATATAATTACTATTGATAAATTCTTATTACTACTTATTTAACCGTTAAGTTCCAGTAAACTGCTTACCATTATAAAAAATATTATTGAAAAAAATTTGAAACAATTAAACCAAGCACATATACTATATAGTTTTTATCTGACACATAACATAATTAAATATATCCATATTCTAAATTAATATAAAAACATGGTTTTGTTCAGATGAAGTTACTCGGTTTGCTAATAACTCCCATTAAATATTTTTGTTAAAGTAAACTCAATCTATTCTTCTCGTTTACACAGATACAAGTAATTGAACAAACTCAACACCACGCCGGTGTCGTTGAACAAAGGCACCGATTATTTTCCATAAACTACATGTTAATAGAATCAACATCAAATCATGTGTCAAATGTTGGTGGAAATCCATTAAAAAATTTAAATCTACTTAGGGAAAAAAATATCCTAAAAATCTACATTAGTCACAATAATCTATAATTTATATAATAAAAATAAAAAAAAAATTAAAATCCAGATAAAAACTTTTGATGGACTAGACTTCAATCCTCTTTCCAGACAAATACAAGTGTATGACCTTCAAACTAATTATCATGTTTCATAAGCAACTTATAACTGAGTCATGGATTCAACTGGCATATTGTGTTTGCGAATGGTAGATCTAATTAATATTAATACATTCCTTAAATTATATAAAATTTATAAAGCCCATTTTTAAAATTTGAAACTAGATATAAAAATTAACTCTATAACTAAAACGTTCTGTTGAGTATATTGTAAAGTTCTCATTTTGAGAACATAATATTAGATTTGATCATCTCAAAGTATCCAGTCATTCAGCCCTAATTGGTTTATACTATTTTTATATATTAATGATAGATATTATTCTCTGAATTACTTAAATAAGTTCATCAACGCCAGAAGTAATTTTTATTTCAATAAATATGAAAAACTCACCTTTTGCAGAGTTAATTCCAAAGATTTGGTGTAGTAATATTTATTTTTTACTATTACTTTGAGTTTAATTTCATTTTTAAAACTCAATCCATGATGCCTAATTTTGTGAGATCTTCGTTAAAAACCTTTTCAAAGTTTTTTTTTTTTTTTAACAACTGAAGATTTATGTATCACGATTATTTTTTTTAAATTGACCCGTCCTTTTGAAATTTTCCTCTTGAAATTTATTTGAAATATATTTCCTAATATATAAAGGTCCATTATTTGTAATATAGAAAGCTTGCTATAGCTAATCTTCTTGAATTTTTACCAACCTAGCTTGCTTATAAAATGTATACTTCTATGTATAATTATTCATTTACGCTATGTTGCCAGAACCATTTATGTGTTCTTCATTATTATACAAATTTCGCTTGTAATTCAAACACTCGCAAAATTGTTTCAATTATTTATTGTTTTTAAGAAGTCAAACAGTGCAGGATGCGCATTTTACTCTATTATCATTGAAAAATTTCTATAATTCTTCATATTTATGTCGTTTTAACATCATATTTCGCTCGATTGTACATATATAACATGCGCACTTAAGATGCTGGTCTAAAGTGCGTGTAAAACTTCTAAACAGACTAAAAGATTTTTTTCATTGTGGAAGGTTTAATTGCTCGTAAATGCACGCTAGTTGTTGACCTTCTCATGCAAGAACGGTTATTTTAATGCAAGGTTGTTGAACTAGCCCTGGGTCCTAGTTTTTAAGAATTTGTGACTCATCTCATGAAAAACATAAGAGAAAAATACAGGTTAACGCCATAATTCTTGCAGTATTTGCATCACAAGTTTTGGATCTTGTTTGAAATAATTATTCTGCTTTAATTCATGAATATATTTCTAAACCCACGCAAGCTTATTCTGTCAGATCTACCAATGAAGTAAAAAATAATCATACATTAATATATATATTTACATATTCCCTATTTGACAAATTAACATAATAACTACGCATTACCTGCTTCGGTGTTCTCATAGTCCAAGGCGTCACTATTGTCTTAGCCAAGACTGTCGATGACGGTGAGATCTGGTCTAGAATCCCGGCCAGGTGTACTTAAGTTGATTTTACCAAAATTGTTTTCCATTCTCCCTCCACGCAAATTTGTATACACTTACTATAAAATTCAACCTTCCCCATCCCATACTCACTAGCGTAATTAATACATAGGCGTATAACCTAAACAAGTGGTAAAACGCGATGCTAAAAAAACTACGCAATAATTTATTTGCAGGGATGTGTTAATAAATCAACTTTGCTTTTAAATTACAAGGTTTTATCTAATATTTCTTCACATTTCAAACGATGATGCTTATAATCATATATAGTTGTATTTTTCACTTTGATTTAACTAGGATAAGGTAGTTGTTGAGCATTCACCTTTAAATATAACTATCATGCAAAATTACTTTAATAGGATATGGCGTTAATTTTAGAACGTACCTACTACGCTGTATGCATTAATGGTCTTTATTAAGGATCAAACTTACCCCTGTGTTTGTTTTAAAAAAAAATAGGCCTACATCATAGAATACGTCATCAATGTATTACTCCAGTAATGGAGCACAACCAAATAAAAAAGGACCTGGTACTTTAATAATTAAAAGATGCAACATGATAGAAAAGGAAATATAATAATAAAATAAGATAAACATCAAATAACAAAACATAAACACAATAGAAGAGAATACCATTATATAGTACACTAGCACATACTTGTTATATCATAGCAACAATATGTTTAATACATTGAACATGATGGATTATAGCAACCTTGAAAAGCAAATTAATAGAAAGGCGTAGCAATAACTAGAAAAGAAACATAATACACCCAAATAGACTAGAATAGAAATGTATCGCAGCGAGATTGAATATAACAAAAGAGATTGGCGTCAGATAAAAACATCATATGATTGGTTTTAATCCAAGTGGTGTTGATATGCAAGTGATTAGAAGCTAACTATAAGGGCAGTATGCAAGAATGTGACAGCGAAATGGGAATTGGAGTCGAGTAGAAGGTGGGGTTATTTGCCAACTACTTTTCTGCAACTCGCTGCATATTCTACTTCGCTCCACTTTTGGTTTCACTTAGCCAAGTTCTTATATACGGAATATCCAATCCTTAACTTCATTAACTCTTATATTATGATAAAGAAATGTATAAATAACAATTAAAAATAGTATTAATTTAAATAAAATACAAACGACCAATAAATGGCATAATATAGCTAGCTTTAAAATACGTCTAATATATAAATAGTTCAAACTCACTACATTAGTATTAAGTCTTACACCAAGACTCATCTTACTAGAGATCTACATATTTACATGACAGTGAAATAAACAACATTAAATTGAAACATGGCCATTTAAAAAATTAGTTTTTGGTTGATCAATCATTTGTTAATTTAGAAGCATATCAAGTTTGCTATTTAAACTTCTTCTGGTCTTCATTAAAATTAGAAAATTTAAGAATAAAAAATAACCTATATTTAACCAAGATATAACTATGAAAGTATATATTTGTACTAATTTACTTTATGTCACATTATAATTGAGTAATACATATTCAAAATTGTTAGAACAAACTTTAACATAGAGAATAAACTGTGATATGTCTCATTGTAATATTAATCAGAATAGCTTATTTTGCCATCTTGTAAAACTTATTTCTGATAACATTTTAATTAGTTCACTCTACCTCTATGATTACACTTAAATTTCATTCACTACACTCTCTGTATATTTCAATAGTTTTCGGATCAAAAATATTATCACAGTAAGAATACGAGAGTACAAAATTGTGAAAACTCTCATTGGGTTAAGTACGTAATCACTTCACTCTTTCATAGATTAGAAATCCTACTGATCGTTCGGGCTATCTTCAGCTTTCACTAACTTATCGATATGCACAAGATGATCATATTTACTTTTAATAACATGCACCAGCATTGTCCTTAAGAGAGGATGAACATTCATCTTGGGAAAATCCATTCCTCGATATTTAAATCTTCATTGCCTGATGATTCAGTCAGCCTTGTCCGTTAGTCGATATACCAAAATTCAAATAATAAAAAAGTGGATTTACTTAAAAATTTGGGGTGAAGTATATACTATTGTATATTGAGTTATTCAAGATTTTTCTAATAAATTTATGTTGGTTTTGATATTAATATATGCGCACATTTTCTATAAGTAACAATTATAATTTAAAATAATACGAAAATATTATTGGAATCATATCTATTCATAGTTAAAATGAATTAGTATAGTGATATTATTTTAGTTACTAACCTATTTTTCACAAAATTATTTATTTACAACAACATAAATAGATTTAGTCCAACCGCATCTCAACCATAACATATTAACACTGTGTCTTGATTTTAAAATTCAATCACTCTATTAGGTGATGACTTGGTTGAAGATCTATAGTAATTTTTTTTCAGAGGATTAAGTCTTTTTGGCACGTTATGGAACACTTCCATAATTATTTATTAAGTTAAACAAAACGCAGGTAACAATGATAAAAATCAAACAAACTCTATAAACACAACTAAAACTCCAGAAACTTGAGGTCATATTTAAAATAATTTCCATTTGACAAAAGGAAGAAATTTCGTGTTTATTCTGTATCAGAACGGATTTATCTTATTCTGCTAAATAAGCTTCCTTTTCCCAGGTCATGAAACACGACCAACACTATTAATTTAACAATTTAGATGTTAGATCATGTATTAATTATTTTAATTGCATCAGATATTGTGCTTTGGTTTCAAAAGCAAAAAATAAATTTAATGAGGAACACAATTATTTTTAACATAATAAAATGAGCATAAGATTTCCTGATGTAATACATCCTTTTGCATACCAAATCTAACTCTAGTCATCTGTTAAATTAATCTTACATTGTACCTTTGATAATTGACAGACACACATTATAAATATTTGCCTCAGTAACTCAGGCAAATACCTTGTATAAAAAAAATTGAATATGTAATTATTTTATTCGGTTTTTAATAATATGCTGAAGATTTATTTAAACCATACCACCGTCTTATATTTCTATGACTTGCTACCGTCTTTATATCTTAATTAATGTTTAAAATCTACAATGACACAAACTACTTTAGCTTAGCAAGCTGGAACTATATAAATTTTAGACTAAAGATAGAATAATTTATTTGCTTTAATCGCCTTATTTCAACTCGACACATGCTTTATTTATATATATATATATATATATATATATGGTGAACTAAGGCTACAAACACAATTGGTACTTTCATTCAAACAATCTAAATCTAAGGACCCTAAAGTGTATCTATCTTAAATTAATGACACTACAACTTAGGATATTCTAAATTGATGTAGGATCATCCAAAAATAGCATGTGTTGCCGTAGACCTTTAAATTCGTCAAGCTAAACAGGAATGAAGCATGACATCTTTAAAGTTTAAGCTAGGCAGCTTAAGGAAAATGTCAACACTTTTTTAAGAATAATTCAAAGAAATACAATTAAAGAGAACCCTCTTCAGAAACAAACTCGTTCTAGCTCTGTAGTATTTCTTATGAAAATGGCAGTTATAAAACTTGATAAGCCTTAACAAAAGCCTCAATTTTATTATAATTGTATTATATCTCGGAACCATGTTAAAAAATTACTTCAGTTGGTTGAGAAAGGCTAAATCTATTTCTTACAACCCTTTACTTTAATCTCAGAAAAGCGACATTTCCCGCAAAACGTCTTTTAAAAATAGCCAATTCCAGTTCATGACTTTTATTTTTAGTTATAAATCTTAAAATACAAGGTTTTTAATCCTGTGTGGATAATTTTAAACTCCATTAGGACGTAAACCAAAATTTTAAATAATAAACTCTCAACCCCCTTCTTAAGTAAATAACGTAGAATTTTTGGACCTATTTCTGTAACCCGGTTCAGCACACCAGTATTCGGTGACCATGTTATTTAACTACATGTGATGTACAAGTTTGAATAATTTCAGTAAGATAAGAATTTGCTAAATGTGGCCATGAATATTCAAAGGAACAATGTAAAACCAAACAAAATGCGATTGTTTTAAGAATAATATGCTCAGAAACAATATAATTTTGTAATGTTTAATAGTCTAGAGATAAGCTTGCTTCCCAAAATAAAAGTAAAGATTTTATTCCTGAGTTTAAATAAAATTATAATACAATTTTTGTATTTGTTTTACAATTATTTGTTTATATTTATGGCAAAAAACCATCAATTTCTTCAAAAACATTATTGAAACTGCCAAATATATCGCCTATTATATTTTAGATTTAAATGGAATCAATATCTTAATATAAGATATATATTTTTTAAGTGTCAAAGTGTCAATCCAAATAATACACTATATCATAAACTAACTTTGACGAGATAGGGCGTTTGCTTTTTATGAACGGAATCAGAAATATGTCCACCTGAAGAAATACATTTTAAGTGAAGTTCTATTTCGCATATACGTCTTGTATATGGTTAAGTCATGACCATGTTTTTGCCTTTCATGAAATAGAATCACTTCATGTAATACATTTTTCTGCTGGTGGACATATTTCTGGAGAAATTAATCAAAAGTAAAGTCACTATCTCATCAAAGTAAATCTAGGATATATTTTATTATTTGGACTAGTATGCCTTAACTTTAAATAAATACATAAGTTTATTACATAAAATAATGAGATATAAAAAACGACCAATTGGTAATTTCAATCATCCTTTTCATAAAATTAACGGGCTTCTCCATAAAAATAAAAAAAATTGATTAAACTCTACTATATTAACTTAAATTAAATATTTTTTTTTAGAAGTGTGATAAGTAGTTTAATTTAGGGAAAGCAGGAAACATGTTCATCAATTTTACCAAATAGAATAATTTGATGTGATATATGAAGAGAAAGTTTTATCATTCTTCCTTTTCAAATAATGTGTTTAATTTATTCTCCATTCTTCCTTAAAAACTACCACATATCACTGACCAGACAAAATATATAGTAACTTTATAATCATTTTGCCCCTTAATACTTTTGACTTAAATAACTATACAATTGTATCATCCAACCAAAATATAAAATTCACACATAATATAGATACCTATATTTGGGCTTAACATTCATAGGCATTGTTTGAAATCGAAGCTTTACTCCTTACCTTTATGGACAGAGGATGTACTAACTTAACTATTATGATCTGTGAGCGCAAACTGTTTAGAATATGAAGTAATTTAACATGATAGATTATCAAAGGTTTAAATTATTAGTATTCTTCCAACACTCTTTGATCAGATCTGCAGCCTTCTCGGCAATCATGATGACTGGCGCGTTCGTATTCCCAGTAGGGACATGAGGCATTATGGAAGCATCCACTACCCGAAGATTAAGTAGTCCGTGAACAAGAAGCTTAGCATCCACCACATTGTAAGGGTCTCCTGCAGGGCCCATCTTGCAAGTTCCCACAGGGTGGTAGATTGTCATAGAATAATGTTTGGCCGCACATCGCCAGTAGTCGTCTGACAAAAATACAAGGTGATTACAGTTGGGAATGCGCAGTTCGTTGATCCTGGCATTATAACGCTTCATGCTTCTTGTTTGGCTTAGTGCATACCCAAACTTGGCGCCCTCAATCTGCAATGACATATAAACATTGTATCATTTCACCTGTGCTTTATTCTAAAGGCTCTATTTGTAAATACCCTTTGATATTTAATAGAAATGATTCTATGAACCCCTCTTCATTTCTTAACATTTTAATTAATGTCGCTTTTAGATTTTAGCATATTTTTGCTTTATCGTAATATAAGAGCATAATCGCTTGGTTTTTGAAATATCACAAGTGAAATGGCTTATATTAACATTGTGTTAAGTTTCAAAACTATGCTGTCAAATTTTAATTGTGGTTATTAATTTGCAGCTTGGAAGTGAAAATAAAATGAAGATTTAAAATCTTTCCATAAAATATTTATTTATATATTATTTTACTTCGTTAAGATGATTAATTCTACTAACATGTTTGTTTACCTTTCATTGAAAATAGATACACTTAGGATCTGTGATATAATTTCATTTAAAACTTTTTTTTTTGTTCGTATACTTTATTGAGAGTTCATTTGTAAATAATTAAGTTTTTTTAATTATGAGATAACATAGTACTTTTTCTTAAAACCCGCCTCGGTGGCGTAGTTGGCTAACGCGCTAGTCGTGTTGAGCTCGACCGCCGAGGACGGGGTGATCGAGGTTCGAATCTCGGTCGGGTGAACTGGGGGGAGGGGTCCTAAATGGTTCTCCACTCTTTCTCCACGCAAATGCGGGTTCACTTCATCTAAATTCAACCTTCGCAATTCCTCATCCACTAGCGTAATTAGTACTTAAACGTATAACCCGAACGGGTAGTTAGACGCGGTGCTAAATATTATTTTTCTTAAACGAACAGAAAAATCTAATATTTATTAATGAGTTAAAAAATATTTAAGATATCTTTAAGATATATTTATAGATTAATTATTTTGGGGTAGTAGCAAATAAAATAATTGTAATGTTTATTAGCATTGGTTTCATTTAAGTCTAAATATAATATACATTTCAAGGGTAAAATCTGGCTAATTGCATTTCGAAATATTCTGTATGTCTTATTTTAGTAAAATATAAATAACTTTAAGAATTACTTTCAAATACGTTTTTTGCGACATGAAAATTCTGGGGAAAATCCATCAGTTATAACTCGGTCAATAGATGACGTGTATGACGAAAGATTAAGAAATCAATATACTACAAGCTACAAGATTATAAAATGCACCTGCAATGTCATATTATCTGTATTGTAGCTACCTGTGCAGTATTTTAATATTGTCTGGCTGACCAAGTTGAAATGTGTAATCTAAAATGAAAACACTCAAATGTCACAAACCTAAACATTGAATTCCAAAGCACACACAGTATGTCAAATTAGCTCATTACTGAGTAAGTTTTTTTCTGGCACGTTTATTGCTATAAGCTATCCCTACTTGGAGGACCTGCTTCTTGTTGATTGGTCTGACGTACATAACAATAAAGGGGTGGCAGTGGATAAATATGATTGACTCTTAGATATGAAAATGAAGATAATCTATCGTGTCGCGGGTGTGACCATGGCTCTTAAGGATAAAGAACTTCCTGGATAGGAATGTTCGAGAACCACCATACGGTAGCGTGGACGGGGAGTATCGGAAGTATGTACCCCCCACGGGCAGCGGGCATGGATTCACCTTAGCGCGGTTGCTGACATGATTGTTTATTTATGACCTAAGCTTTCATTTAATATACATAACTACCATCACAAATTATCTACTTTTTTTTACATACTATAGTCATACAGTAAAATAGTATCAAAATCCACATTCCAACCGGTCTTTTCAATCGTACCTCTGCTCCCCCACAGCAATCTTGATAAATTACTCATGGTGGTGGCTAAGGGGGTAACGACATGTATTTAAATCTATTACAGTCAACATAACATCACAGGACACTTGAAATATCAATTACAAACGCCCAAAACAAGTTCAATTAGTTATAAGAAGTTACAGCTAATTTAGGCTTAGAGTTACATCTAATTTGATTTTAATAAAAATTCTTCAATATATTCTTATGTCAAATAAATGTGGTAAGATTTATCGATCCAAGTGATTGAAAGCATATGTTTTCATAACTGCTAATTTAACTGAGAAATTGCTGTTTAAAGGGTGATGATGCTGAGATTTAAAGAAAAAGAGATGGTTTGCTTGATTGAATTCGGTCAACAAAGATGGTCAGTAAATAATGCCTTTTTTTTTTTAATGTTATCTAATTAGCAACCAACACAAAATGAACTCAACCAATACTATTTATGTATACATATCTAGTTTGCATTTTGAAAAGTCGTTCCATAAATTCCAAAGTGAGCTCTCTTCACGTGAATTTCTCTTTGTAGATTATGATTGTGATATAATCTTCGTACCTTACATATTTTCTTAACTCATCAGGATGTCTAGGTGTTTGCATGTAAAGACTGTATATGCATAGAAATCGAATCTAACTTATAGAAAACTAATAATCAATTATCCGTTCTCTCTTAATTGTATGACTTTTGGTTACAATTTAACCTGGTCCAATGAACTACTCGTTTGGAGTTGTTGAACAAAATCGTGGATTATAAGAAATACTTCCTCGGAGATTACACATTTGAACACAAAATTTTCAATCTCAGCATATAAATACTATCAAATATTATAAATAAATTATATTTTTATTTTAAATTACAAGTTTTACTAATAACTTCAATATTCCTAATGTGACTGCCAGACGTCTAGAAATGTTAGGTAACATGAGATAAATATTATCTAATTTTATCACCAAAATTTTCTGTGAACAAAGTTTGTGAATTATTTCAATGCCATGTCTTTAATTAATCAAAGTTATTCCTTACACTAGAGGTTGATATTGGAAGTTATCACCATTGTTATAGACTGGGAGCCGGTCGTAAAAAAAACAAAAAAAACACATCGTGCGTAGCAGCGTGGGACCTGTGACAATATGTTATATTCAGAGCCCTGCTTTTATGGTGAATAAAAAAGCCCAATTTCGTTTTGAAGTTTCCCAAAAGCGGTGAATAAGCGGTGAATTACAAAAATCCTATTTTTGGGACGAAATTATCGAATTAAGACAAAAGCGTTAAAAAAGTGGTTTTTACCAAACCTTCGTGATTAAGGTGACTTTGTTGGGTTAAAACTAGACTTCCAGGACAATGTTTGAAACAGGTAAACTAAACATATTGAAGTGAAAACCAAAAATTACATTTTGTTTGGACAAAACGGTAAAAAACACTAGTCCGCAAAAAAATGTGCTGTCAACTTATTAAAAAAGTAAGATTTAGCGGCAGCTGGTCCGGGAAAAGTATGTACAAGTCACAAAGACAAAATATTACACAAAAATCATCTTGTTACTTCAGAAAAATTGTGACTATATTTTTAAATCTCAATTTAGGCTAGAAAAATACAAAATAACTACTCAACATCACCAAACTGCAACATGCCGAATGCCGAAAATCGCGACTAAATCGCGATTATCGCGGACATCGTTTAAAATCGCGAATATCGCGCTAAAACGCCGATTTCGCGAATTATCGCGACAATTCTGCAATCAGGGTAACCTGAAATGTGAACATCTGAAAGAAAAAATGCCATATCTAACATTCGTGAATTATCGCGATCTCCACAAACGCAGGGCTCTGGTTATATTCATGTCCCAGAGCCTATAACCCCCTTAGAATAGGTGGTTAATAGCCCTGGTGTTTAACATATTGGTTAGAGATAGTAATTATATTACCACCCTTATAATAATATTGGTATTTTGTAGACTACGTTCTTACTGACATTTTTTGTTTTAAATCCCATTCTTAATTTAATGTTAATATAAAATGATATGATTGTTATTGTGAAACCATTCCTTCCAGGATGACGTGATGAACTCACCAGAACGTCTAGGTCGTGAGGGTCCTCGAAGTAGTTAGGATATATTAAGGGGTATTTATTTGGGTCAGAGCTCTGTAGTCTTATCTTGCCTCTGCTGCGTGGCCTCATCAAGAGGGGAAGAATAGAGAACGCATCCTTGTACAGGATTGGTTCGTATACGGCGGCGTAGTATTCGTCCGTCAGTCCGTTGTCTCTCTTGCCGAACAAACCACCATCCGTGTTATCGGCGTAAGAGGCGAGGAACAGTTGAATGTCGGGCCAGTCTAAGGAGTCATTGTTATATCTGAAATGGGGAAAAAAAAGTCCTTCGTGTGCCTTTAAAAACCTTTTTTAAAGTCTATTGTTTGGATCTTCTGTATCCCATAAGATAATCCATTACTTCATTGCCACCTAAACTAACCTTAAGTAGTCTGACCTAACATTAACTTAGCCCAGCTTATCCTTACCTCACAAACAAGCCTAATATGACTTAACCTAACAAAATAAGTTTTTATAACTATTTAATCAACCTTATGAATTCGCAAATATTATGCATTTTTAGGCCTTTGTTTATTTATTTTGTTTGTCATGTTCTTAATTTCTAAACTAACTGATGAATTTTGTATCAAATCCTCATAGCCTACACTTTTTCTCCTGAAATAAATGGTACTCCACAATCTCTCAAACTTTCTCATATTTTATAATAAATCTTCGAGGATAATTTTCAAACATAGGTTTTAAGAAAACAGCCCTTAGTTATGTTTTATTCATAAAAACAAACATCACCTTGGTGATCACAACAAACACTCTTTATATATAAATTCTAACCAAATTAGATATATATAATAAAATTCTAATTTTGAAAACTAATTATTTGTAAGCTACCCTAAAAATATTTATTTCCAAATATAAAGAATATTATTATTTATTATAAAACACTATTTCCATATTCCACTTTTCAATTTAATCTTGAAGGTCAATTTCCAAACAATTCAAATTATCTATAATTTGTCGAAAGTAAACTACCCTTGAGTAAATTTATTTTATATAAATAAATATACATTATTATTGATACTTATGTAAGTCCCCCAATACCAATTTTGAACCATATCGTTAGAGCTATTTAAAAAATTTTTTTTTACAAAAAATCATTCATTTGTTGACTACAACTGTACGATTTTTTTTTGGTAAACAAATCTATATAACTATTTATAATGCAAACAACTTAACATATACTCCCAGTTTTTAACCAAATCGCTAAAGCAATTTTTTAATATATTCAAATAAAAAAGTTCATCAGTAGACTACTTATAACAGTATTTTCATCAAAAAACAAGTTACAGCTTTATTTGTCATATTTGTGACAAACACAACCCGTATAGACATTTTAAGAAAAATCGTTACAGCCATTTTCAAAATAATTCGAATTTTCAAAAATCATTCTTCAGTAAACAATCCTTTATCGAATGTTTACCCAAAACTAAATATATAGAGTTATTTGTAATGTCAAACCCTCCCAAGATACCCATTTGGATACGAATCATTAGCTAAATTTTTAAAATATCTCTAGTTTTTGGAAAATCAGTCATCAGTAAACTACCCATAAATGTATTTTTACCACAAAAACCAGTATTATTTGTTATTTTTTAGGTCAAAAACCCCCGAGATAACCATTTGGAACTAAATTATTATAGCCGTTTAAAAATATTTTGAGATTTTTGAAAAAACATTCATCAGTACCCATAAATTAGTTTTTACCCCAAATACAAGTAAGTATACGCTGTTATTTCTCATACCACAAAATCTCCAACTATAAATTTTAAACAAAATGGTTACAGATATTTTCGAAATATTTCTAATTTAAAAAACTTCCCATCAGTAAACTACCCTTCACCGATTTTTTTCACCAAAAAACAAAGATACAGTGCAATTGATCATGTCAAACAAATCTTGGGTATTCATTTAATCTAAATCGTTAAAGCCATTTTCGAAAGGTTTTGAATTTTTAAAAAAAATCCCTCATCAGTAAACTACCCTTAATTTGTGGGCTAGGGTCAAAATTTAAAAAAATTAATAATATAAAATCTCAATATAGAGTTTGAACAAAATCCATCCAGATAAAAGTTTCGGATCCTTGGCCAGGGACAGACAGACATGGGTCATGGGGACAGACAAAATTGTAAAATCGACTTTTTTGAGGTTCGTGTTCACATGAAAAGTGAATATTAGTCATAATCTAAGGACAGATTTTTTTACGATCACCATACTTTCTCTTGATACGAGAAATTAAAAACAAATCCTCCTTTTTATACTGTTTATTTAAATCCGATTCATGTTTGTTGCTAAAACAAGTAAAAAAAACCTATTGTATACTGTATATTGTATATTGTATATTGTATGAAATTTGTAGCTAAATGATCAATGTTGACCGCAAAATTTTGTATTCTATAAAAGTCCCTTCCTGCGAAAATTACACTTTGAGTTAATATATAATAAACATATTTGTTTTTTCTCGAATAAAAATAATCTTATCTGACATTTCAAACGTGACATAATCTTCTTCTATGTCCCCACATTTATATCAAAGCAGAAAAAAGGTCAAGCTCGTCTAGTCTTGTTTGATGGTGACGGGTTAAGTCGTGTTTTGAGGTTTTTCCAGGGGTACTAACAGTGGTTTCTTTCTTAAATGACCTCCCACTATCCATCCATGCCAATGTGGGTGTTTTTTTTCTAGTTTCTACCCTCGTCATCCTTACCTCATTAGTGTAAATGTGGATAACTCAAGCTAATAAAAGGCCAAAGACACGGTATACCCCCAAAATAACTAAAACATGTGATTAAAAACCCTGTAATATTTTTTTTTATAATTTCAGCGCCACTCCTTTTGACTACCTAATTGTTGGCCTTTATCTCCTTAAAACAAAACCATTTATTCACCTCGCAGTAAGGTCACTTGGAGAGTTTGTAGCTCTGCTCACTCTTGAATAAAGGAATATTACTAAGACAAACTAGGTTTGTACAATCTAGTAAGAATACCATTATTGAAACATGGCTTATCAGCCTAACAGAAAGTTCCCTAACCACGTAAATTGAGGGTAATTATTGTTTATTTTTTATGTGTGTGACTTACTTGCTGTTGATGAAACCCATGACCTCGCACTCTGGAAGAGTAGAGTGGACCACTCTTTTGCGTGAGGAAGTTGTGCAAAGTATTTATAGTGAGCAACCGAGGGAGCACGAACCCAGATCCTAAAGGACCCGCACCCTCCGGAGAATCGATCAGGTACGCTGTTCCTCCCAAGGCCACATGATCCTAACAAATATTGAGATTATTATAGTAATATAAATATAACGCTATACTAGATAATGTATAAATAAAAGTTTAGCATAGGATAAACTTGCTATTGTGGTCACGTAGTCTTAGATGTATCTTTCACAATGGATTGGATTTCCGATGATGAGGAGATCGCGATTAAAATCCCAAACGGGTGTAATGAAGTTGGATTTCCTTCGTGGTTTACTACACACTCTCTTTGAAAAAGCTGGTACATTTACTATAAAGTTTACTTTTCTCATTATCACTCAATTGGTGTGAAATCTACGGATAGCTCAAACGACCAGTGAGACGTGAAATAAAAGCATAGGTCATTAACGCGCATTTAAGATTCTACAGTGATGACCAGAAGTACACAATGAAATGCACCCATACCTTTTTTTCCAAACGAGCTTTATTACCTGTCTGGTCTGCACGCATTTTGATGACGCTAATGGAATTTGTATGATTAAAGTATATTTAGAGGACGTGCACCCGCATTCTTTGGAGGAAGAGTGGGAAACCATTCGGGAAAATAACATTAACAATGCACCCAAAGGGGATAAAAAACCAGACATTCCTTTCACCGAAAAAAATAGACTTTGATGAGAGTTATATTTAGTTGGCTTGCCCAACGATACAAGTCGTACTCTTACTTGCCTTCACAAATTATTAAACTTGCCTTCCATAAGAATATTAACATTTGAATTAGGTGTGTACAAGTGCAGACATAAATGAGAAATTCAAAAAAGACTTTGATCAAGAGAAACAGATATAACTATGAATCTCACCTCTCACCTGACATAACATTAAACTAGATAAGTTATAAGAATTGTCATATATATATTTCATAATTTATAGGTTGTAAGGGAGGAACGAGACAAAATAAATATCCAACCACACCAGGGTAGCGTCCCTTTGACTGACTCGCTAGTCTCCGTATTCCCTGCAGGTAACTGCCACCTCGGCCGCTGTCCAAGTCGCCGCTACCTCTGTCGATGAGTACCTCTCAGGCCGTTATTCAAGGCTCTAAAACTTCAACGGGTAGGTGCTACACTGATTGACTGCCTGGACACTCACCAATAAGAGTATCAGGAAGCCAGACACGATGGCCATCGATGCTTCATTCCAAGAGAAGAGGGACCAGGGGTTAAAAACACATTTAGAAGCTTAATTTACCTTGATTTTGGTTGGAAGACTAGTTTTGAAAATTCAAACTTTTTTTGCCACCAATATAGATAAAATTTTACTAAATTATTAATGTTAATCTATAGGTATTAATAATATATATCAACATTGATTGCTGCAGATAACATTACTGGGTGTATAACTATATTAAAATTGTTTTAGTAACTCTAGTAACTAACAGATATTGTTCTTCCTACGAAAATCTTACTATTCAACCTCTGCTTATTCCGGCTATATTTACATAGAGAATTCACTCATTCCCACTCCGAGAGTCATCTCTCCCCGTCCACGTACTCAATACTCTAGACGAACCTCCCGTCCCCTCACTACACTCCTCAAGATTCACCCCTAATCAAACATAGTCCCCTCCGACCAGAGACAAATCATTGAGCCTGTTTATCCCATCCCCTCACGCTCATCCTACCGCTCTTCCTTGGGAATACATGACCTAGAACTTCGCTTTCATCTTACGCAGAGAAGATTCCTCACTAGACGAAGCCGATAGCTCCTTGCCTAAGCATTAACGTAATTACTAAGCAAACAGACCTAGATAAAACCCATGACCTAATGGCTACGAATGAGAGGCATTTTTCTGGACATCCTAACTTCAGGAGAAGAGCGGCAGAGGTACCTCACTAACCCACTGACCTACACAAAACATCACACCCTTTTTACAAATTATAATAAATTCGGTGACACTCCATCTTGCACCCTTCGCTTCCAATATTACGTCCTTCGCACCAAATCTCGCAGCCTTCGCGCCCATTTTCATGGCCTTCGTACCCATTACCCGGCCCTTGCGACCACTCACTTGGTCTTCGCCCCTACAGCGACATAAACTTCACTAACACAAATACACCACGAAGACGAACATAGAATCAGTGTGAAATTCAAGAATGCCTTCCTTAGTTCATGTGGCCCCCGAAGTGGGTAGCTTGGGCTATTTATTCCTTAGAAAATTGTGTCACCCACATATAATTTAAACTCGTATAATATTTAGATATTCTTTATTTTTTCAATTATATAGTTTGTCATTGTAACGGTAGGCTAGAATATTATTTATCACATGCTAAATTGTATTTAAATAATTTTATAAATGACAATTTTACGTTCCTAACCCTGACACATACATTTTTGTAATGGACATAGTGCGAATAAAAATGAGTCAAACCCATAAAAATAGTAGTTTATTCCATGGTACTTGTTTTTTCGGAAAACAAAGTCCGAAATATTTAGTGAGGGTACATTCGATGCCTCATCTTTAGTATAACTCCGTTTTAAATGTTTCATTGGTAGCCTACATTGGGATATTTGAACGTTGTTGTACAGGGAGAAAAACACACCCTAGCACGCAAAAAACTATCCGACACCCTAGCTTGGTCGGTAGTGTGTCTATCCACTAAACTATGGGTCACGAATTTTATTCCCGGCATGGCTGAAAAATGTATCTTTGGTGAAATTTGGGTGTACCCCTTCACAGTGATGAATTAACGGTCGGGGATTGGATGTTGTGCCTCTCCTAGTCTTAGGCTAGATCATAAGGCATATGAAGCTATGACAGTCATAACAAGCCTGTAGTGGATAATATATGGTTTGAATAAAAAAAACTCACCCAAGCCATAGGCTGGACACAGTAATGGCTGTAAAAAAAAGTACGCAAAAACTATTTTAGTAATGGCATTGGGATCTCCTTCAAGTGTAGCAATTCAATAACATCTGTGACTGTATCCCGTATCCCAATAGACTGACCTTGACACATTTGAAGTTAACGACTCCAAACTATTTATGGCAAACCAGTATTTTGTCATCAAGTCGATCCAGTGTTGGACACCTTTTTAAACAGATCAGAAGTTCAGTTGAATACGCTTGGAGAACGTGGTTGTCTTATTTTAAAAAAACATAAAGAATGGCTTCATAATAGTCGAATTATTGGACGTTATTTGTTGCATCTGCAAAACTTATTTTTTAACACCGTGCCTTGCTACCCGTTAGGGCTATATCCATATTAACGAAACACAAATGAGTTAGGAGTGAGGAATGTTGTACTTAGAGAAACTGTACCTAATTTTGCGGGGATGTAAGAGAATAAAACCATATAGAAATCACATTATGGTCACACCCGACCAGATTAGATATTACGTAATGTTTGTTTCAGCTCATAAACGTTTTAATGCCACATCTTGGATTAAATCGCAAGATGGCACAGAAATAAAATGTTAATTTTTTTATGTGCATAATTTGTGCTGGCATATAGTGAAATATATAGTGAAAAAAAATTTACCTCTAGTGCACATGGACTGGCTTTTTGGGTCAAACTCTTAGCGTGTTAATGTGGGTGTGCACTAGACCGGATCCGACCGGCACAGATCTTCGGCACACTTCAGCTTGGCTCAGGAACTGCGGGTATTTTTCCACTAATTTTTATTTGATCAAATGCATGATTGCAATACATATTTGCGTGCCACTTTGCAATAGCTAATTAGTTTATTAAGCTATAACTAATTACAACACGTGATTGGAAAATATTTGAGAATGTTCTCGTCATATCTTTGCGAATCTATCAAATGTTGATTGATCCGGGAATTAAAAAACTAGTTTTTCCCTTTTCCATCTCGTGACTATAACAACCCGCCTCGGTGGCCGCATGGTCTAAGGCGCTACTCTTGCAATAATCTAGACTGTTTATGACGGGGAGATCGTGATTCGATTCCAGTCGGGTGTACTGAGGGTGGTTTTCCTTAAATAGTTTGTCACTCTCTCCACGCAAATGTGGGTACACCTCCTCTAAAATCAATCTTCCTAATCCACTATCGTAATTTGACCCGCCTCGGTGGCGTAGTTAGCTAATGCGCTAGTTTCGTGCTGAGCTATACTGCCAAGAACAGGGAGATCGAGGTTCGAATCTCGGTCGGGTGATTTGGGGGGTGGGGTTCCTAAATAGTTTTTCACTCTCCCTCCACGCAAATGCGTGTTCACTTCCCCTAAATCCATCCTTCCCAATTACTAACCCATTAGTGTAATCTGTACTTAAGCGCGTAACCCGAATGGGTAGTAAGACGCGGTACTAAATAATTATAATAATAATAAATAACACTATCGTAATTAGTACATAAATTTATAACCTGAATGGGTGGTAAGACGCAGTGCTAAAAAAATATAGCGATTGCAATTTCCTCTTAGTCTGCTGACCTCTTAGTGAAAATAATCACATCATTAACGAAACAAATTTGGGCTGACTGTAACCAATTTAGTGTGTTGACGTTCGGCTGATCCAAGCTGGACCGGACTGGGCTGAGCCCTAAATACGGTGGCTGAGCCGATAAGATTCAGTGTCAAACCAATGCTAAGGGAATGGGGAGGGTTGGGGGTTCACCCCTCAGCTTACCTCCTGGTGGTAATGATTTTTTTTTTTTTTNTTTTTTGCCATCCGTATCTTACTACCCATCTGGACTATTTGCGTTGAGGGAGAGTTCGTAATAATTTTGAAAAAAAAATCTCATTAAATCTTGATTGGATTCAAACCCCAACCTCGACGTAAAACTAGTCCAGATGTGGTTGCCGTCTTATCCCGCGCTTCCATTTATGTGGCGATCAAAATGATTTAAGAATCTCCTATCCTATAACCGATGTTTTAATTTTTTTTTCATATAGAAATACATCTTTGAAAAATATGAACGTGGGCAAAGATGCCTTATCATTCAAATAGCGTATTGTAGGTGGCGATGCGGGTGTAATGAAGGTGGTTTTCCTCAAAATAGTTCCCTAAAGCCACTATCGTAATTAGTACATAAACGTATAACCTGAACGGACAGTAAGACGCGGTGCTTAGAAAAAAAGATCGAACTAAGTGACCTGTTAAAAGTTAAGACAGACATGAACGATATATATATATTTTTAAATAAATACTTTTTATAGTGAAACATGAAAACTATTTCCCACTTTTAAAGACTTTTTGAATCCATACAAATTGGTAAAAACATTGAATGTCCCCCGTGCCACCCCCTCTTTAAAACCCTATGTTTTCACAATATAAAAATATAGCTAAAATGTGATTGATAAGCTTTATTGGTGCAATGTCAAAATAAATTTTCCTTGGACACCCTAGGTTAGGAAGAAGACTGTAAAATATAAACCGGAATGTTATTGGGGTTTCGTCTGGGTATTGAAATAATTAAATTAAATACAATATGCTGGGACACAAAATGTATGTGGGACACTCAAATACTAACTATTTATTCCTCTTTGATGAGCTAAAAGTCTAAGTGATGAATAAAAACCTTAAAATTGTATGCCTAATGTGTGTAGGCCACGAAACTTGATATTATTTATTAATTTGAGTCCAGCATTTAAATCACTAGACCACACGGGAAGACTTTCTCACTGTCTTCTTTCTTCAGATTAACTACGAATGAATCTTTTAAAAAACTTCTTATCCAATTTAATTTCTTTATTATGTGTTTGTTTTAAACCGATCGTGTAAGAACCATTTTCCGTTCCAATACTAAATAAACATCTTGTTACCCCCGTGATGACACCTCATTCCCCTCCAAGGAGCGTGAGCCCCACATTCGAGGAAATAATATTATGGATCAATTTAAAATACCGCCCGGGATCGAACCAAGCACTACGGAACTGATAGTTGATCTCTAACCACTCCTCAACGGGGATGGACCATGACTAAGCTTCGAGGCATGCTACCTGTAGATTCTCGCCCACGCCAGGTCTATCCAGAATAACTGGTATGTTAAGATCATGAAGATGTTTGCTGGGTCCCACGCCGGACAACATGAGTAGCTGCGGGGACTGGATGGCTCCTGCGCTTAGGATGACCTCTTTGGCGGCGTACACCGTGCGCATGCGACCACCTTTGCTGAACACCACCTAAACAAAATAAAACTAGATTCGGCCGAGAGTTGGTTTAGATTAAGATTTTGATATTTAATCTTGATACTCTAGATTGATTGCGTCGTCAGAATACGACTTACAATCTTATCAAGAATAGCACAGTAGCTCTTTATTTTTACAAAATAAGCCTTAAAATCTGTAATTGGAAATAAGTATTACCATACAAATTAAATTATTCTTAGGTAGCGAACAAGATATAAAAATGTTCCTGTAAACCTGTAGTCAACCTCATTTATTGATGATGGGCTGGACTAAGCCAGGTTCTCCTAAACCCGTGGTCAAACTCACTCGCTACTAGTGAATAAGGTCCAAGTACCCCTATATATGTTATTTGCCTCACTCACTACCTGTTCTTGAGAACGGAATGTTGTACCGAGATTCCCCTTTACCACACTACCTGTGCTCTAGGATAATCAGGATGTAACCAGGGGCCCCTTTACCTGCAGTCTGTATCACTACCTGTTCTTGAGGAAGGAACGCTGCAACAAGATTCCCCTGGATCTTTTGTAGGCCTCACACACTACCTTGGCTTGAGGATGAGCAGGATGTAACCAGGTTCTCCTTTACCTGCAGTCTGTCTCAATACATGTTCTTGAGGACGAGCAGGATGTAACCAGGTTCTCCTTTACCTGCAGTTTGTCTCAATACATGTTCTTGAGGACGAGCAGGATGTAACCAGGTTCTCCTTTACCTGCAGTCTGTCTCAATACATGTTCTTGAGGATGAGCAGGATGTAACCAGGCTCCCCTTTAGCTGCAGTCTGTCTCACTCACTACCTCTTCTTGAGAACAGACATGATGAAACCAGGTTCCCCTAAACCTGTTGTTTGCCTCACTCACTACCTGTTCTTAAGGACGGGCAGGATGAAAGCCGGTTCCTCAATAGATTTATGTCTGCCTCACTCACTACCTGTTCTTGAGAACGGACAGGATGAAACCCGGTTCCTCGAGGCCTGTGTTTGACTCACTACCTGTTCTTGAGGACGGGCAGGATAAAACCCGGTTCCTCTAGACCTGTGTCTGCCTCACTTACTACCTGTTCTTATGGTCCAAGTCCCCCTAGATCTTTTGTCCACCTCACTACCTGTTCTTGAGGTCCAAGTCCCCTTAGACCTGTTGTACACCTCACTTAATACCTCTTTTTGAGGATTGAAAGGATGGAACTAGCTCCGCTTAGATCTGTTGTCCACCTCTCTTACCAACTGTTATTGAGGTCCAAGTCCGAATAGACCTGTTGTATACCTCAATACCTGCTTTTGAGGACAGGAAGTATGAACGATCTTCCCCTAGACCTGTTGTTCGCCTCACTTACTACCTGAGTTTGTGGACTAGAAGGATCTACCCATGGACATCAGGTGCTGAGGTGAGCCCAATACCCCCGAGGTCAACTAGTCAAAGATNGGTTTTAAAAAAAAATTTGATGATAATAAGCTCTTTTCCCATGCTATAAAACTGTTTATCTACAAAATCAGACGTAAAACTTAAAACAAAAAGTAGAAATTATAGTGCAAATTTTGAACAAATAATAATTTCATCGTACTTAAATCTAATTTTCTAGTAATACGTTCTTATCATTCACTTATTTTGTTTCTCAGGTCCATATTGCCTAGTCAAAGAAGACCAAGTCTCATACATAACGACGAGCTATCGTATTTGACATTAATTTTAAAAATTCGAAGGAAACATTTGACTAAACTGGAATAAATGTCTATGTTTTAAGTAGAATTATCGGTACTATAGAGATGAAATTTTAATATAGAATACAAGAACTAGCTTTGGATCAGAAATGGTCGGGAAAGGGGAGAGTTAGCTGTATCTTAGCATTCTCTTCTGGATGGAAAACTACCCTCACAACCTGTTATTGGCCTTGGAAATGTGGGGGGAAATGTAGTATCTCAACACTTCCTTATCTATCCACCCCACCGCCTCTCCTTTCCATGTTTCTATTGAGTATTTGTAACTTTCCTTGTCTGTAAGAAGACACCTTCAGGCACCTTAACTTAATCTTTCCTTGAATCCCAACCGTTTGTTGTGACATGTTTTCCTTCAGTTACTCGAAAGAGAACCGTGTATTAGTGTAGGGTCAACAAAAAGAAATAGGATTCCCCGTGAATATATCACAATACGGCACTCGTATAGTAGAGCTAGTCATTATGAGTGTGTATCTAAAATGTATACACAGGTTGTTCCCAACTTCAACGCTCTCTTTTAGAGAAACAACAACTAGACATTTTTTAAACTTTTTTTTAACTAGGGGCGAAAAAAGAAAAACGACTAATGAGGAAACAAGGTATTTTATCAACCAACAAAATAATAATAAAATATTATTAGCACCTCGTCTTACTACCCGTTAGAGTTATACGCACTTACTCTAATGTGTAATAGTAGGGTGATTGTGAGATGAAATGGAGGACCTACAGTTTAAAGTGGAATCTGAACCATGGTGGAGACCTGGCATTCCACACATTCACAAGTTGTGATTAATACACATCTTGTCAGAGGTGAATGAAAGGTTTGGCAATCATATAAATCAGTGCCAGGACCGAGGATTGGACCCCAGACCTCCAGCACAGGAGTCTGACACCCTACCCCTAGACCACCAGGTCACCTTATATAAGATTAAATTAAAATTAAATAATATATAAAAACACTTTAATAAAGGACTTTAATTTTGGAACATTGAATGAATAAATGAGTTTAAAGGTAGGAGAACGAATGCAGAATGATTTTAATGGAAATAAGAAACTGTTTTGGAAGTGGGTAAAGAGAATGAAGCAAGGAGTGCAAGGATACATCTCTGGCATTCAGAATGAACGTGGTGAGATAATTTGGGGTGAAAACAGTATGAGAGAGATACAAGGATTATTTTGAGCAATTGTATGGCGAAAACATAAATAAAGCAGAATAAAATAGGTAAAATTTTATTATGAGTGAATAATTAACGAGGCTGAGGTGTTAAAAGCTATAAAAGTATTAAAGAATGGCCAAGCTGCAGGCGTAGATGGAATTACATGTGAAACGCTTAAGTGTAAGAGCATTGAACTACTTACAGATTGTGTTAGTTGATCAATGTGTGTTTTGGGGTTTTGATTGTTCCTTATGACTGAAAGAATGCTGTCATTGTTCCTTTGTATAAAGACAAAGGCAGTAAGAGTGAATGTAAGAATTATAGGGCAATTAGTTAGTTGGGTATTCCAGACCAAGTTTTTGGGATTGTTGTAATTGCAAGGGTGCAGACAATATTTAAGATGTGCAAAGTGTTTTCATTCTAGGTGGAGGTGGCATGGACCAAATATTTACATTGTAAACACGTGATTGAGAAATGTATGGCAGTAAGGAAGAAAGTTATTAACTGTGAATTCGTTGATTTGGATAAATCATACGATCGGGTGAATAGGAGTATGTTATGGAATGTACTTAGAGAGTATGGTGTGGATGCATAGTTGGTAACTGCAATTAGGGCTGTGTGTGATGGAAGTAAAGCGTGGGTTATAGTGGCTTGAGCGTTGAGTGAATAGTTTGGCATTGAACAGGGTTGTGTTATATCTCAGTGGTTGTTTAATGTTTTCATGGCTAAATGTATGAGGGATGCTTGTGAGGACGTGGTTGGTGTATAAATAGACCATGGGAATGTGGAAAGTGCATTTATATGCAGAATATGTCATATTAATGGCTGATAATCAAAATAACTTGCAGAATGCATTAAATCGTTTGACTGTGGTGACAGGCTGAATGTATCTAAAACTAAGTGTATATTTTTTATAAGGATGGATCAGGAAATAATTGTTAGCATAGTATAAATGGAAAACTATTAGAACAAGTGAATTATTTTGTATATCTAGGCAGAATGTTCTGTAAAAATGAAAGGATGGATGGTGAAATCAACAGACTGGGGAATGCATCTAGGAGAGTAGTTGGATGTATGTGGACTATTGCAAAGATTGAAGTAGTATCGAAAGAGGCAAGGATGGCAGCATATAAAAGTGAGTTAACGCCAACATTGTTTTATGGATGTAATGATTGTGCTTATCAGGAGAAATACAAGAGCCAGGTGAATGCGGTTGGAATGAGATATGAAATGTATGTGGGTGGAAAAACTCGTATGGACAGAGTCAGTAATGTGAATGGGTGCTGAAGTAGTGTGGTTTTAAAGGAAATCCATTAAGTCAATGTGAAAGAATAGTCTTACTTTGGTTTGGGCATATTGAGAGGATGAATGTGGATCGAGTGACGAAACAAATATATGAACATAGAGTATGTGGATCAAAAGGAAGGGGTAGGCCATGTAACACGTAACTAAATGTTACGTATGTATGTATGTATGTATGTATGTATGTATGTATGTATGTATGTATGTATGTATATATATATATATATATATATATATATAATGAAAAAGAATAAACTTCAACTAAACAAACTGAAAAAAGATTAATTTCATTGAAACACGCTTAAAAAAAATAACTTAATTGAAACCATTTTAGTTACGGTTTTGAAAATCCATCCCATATTTTTAAAAGTAAGCGTTTTGCAATATATATTTTTGCATTCACTTTATTCTGATTTTTATCCATAGAATACGGTATTGAAATTTGGCATTTGAAGTTTGGGACACACTTTATTATCACAAAAATAAATGCTGCGGGCCCATTTTTGTAAGTTGTTTTGTGTTACTATCCACGATACTATATACACTTTGATATGCCCTTTGTTTACCCTGCAAGATAACCTTGCATTATTCAACTATAGTATAGCTTTTATTACCATTATTATTATTATTATTACTATAGTTTAGAGGCCCGTTGACACAATGACTTTATTAGGGCCTTATATAGCTTATAAAATAAGGTCATAGTGTAATTCATCAAGGTAAGATTGCTATCTTTCAGGGTTAACTGTATGTACAGTACTTATTTTATGGATATCATCATACCTGCCGATTAATCTACATTCACCTTAATAACTTTACATAGGTTTATAATTTATTTTATACCTTCTTTGGGACGGTCGTAATAGTGGATTATTGTGTTGAACTTAATAAAATACTAACTTAGTTACTCCGAGTGTAAGTATTTCACAATTACAGTAGGACAGGTATATTATATTTTTAATGAAAATCTTATTCAAATATCCTAGCTGGCCATACTTAAGATTGTGCCTTAATCTGACTCAAGAGGTTGGAATTCGATTCCCAGTCAGGTACACTGAGGGTAACTATCTTCCACATTGTGGTTTTTGATCCTCTACCTTGGGAATGTTGGTGCACTTCCTTTTATATAATCTATATCATGTCACAGTGGATGAATAGTTTAGGTACCGAAAAGCCAATACACCTCCCCTAATGAGATATAATAATCTTTCCTGGCAGCTTATTAAAGGTGAGCCAAGTAAACAAACACCTGATCATAAGTTTCCCCGTGGAAAGTGGAAAGTTGTGACTCACCCCCGTAGCAACTTTCCTGTCCTTGTCGATAATGATCTTGTGGACGAACGAGTGCATACTGATGTGTAGGTTCTTCCTACCACTCGAGGATCGCAGGAAGGCTTTGGCTGTGCTGCATCTTAGGCCCTTCCGAAGGGTGCCTTGGGAGGACATGAAACCCGTCTGCTTTGCACCATTTAAATCGTTAATCTTATAACCCATTTCTCTGCCAGCTGCTAAAAATGCTCTATGGATCGGGGTCCTAGAAATTATAGCAAATATTTAGGGGTTGTTGGTTTTCACCAGTTATTAGAATATACAATAGTAATTAACCAAAAAATTTGTTTGATAGATCTATCGGTTTTCTTGCGATTTCCCAACTACATCTAGTCTATTATATTCTACTTAGCTATATTGTACTGACTTGTTACCCTAATACTCATCTTATGTGAACCAGAGATGCCTTCAAGCCTTTTGAATACATCTTTCAAAACATTTAACCCTTTTAAAATGTTCAGGGTACATATACACTATATCTTAAAAATCATATACAACAGGATTGTTTCATGGTGTATGATATTTTTTTTTTTTTGCAACGCCTCTTATTACCCATTTGGTTTATACGCTTATGTACTAACTACGCTAATTGTTTTAGGGATTAGGGAGGTTATATTTATAGGACGTTTACCCGCATTTGCGTTGAGGGAGAGTGGAAAACTATTTTGGAAAAAAAACCCTCAGTACACCCGACCGAGATTCGAACCTTGATCTTCCCGTCATCGGCAGTCTGGTCTACTGCGAGAATAGCGCGTTAGACCATGCGGCCACCTAGGCGGGTTGTATGCTTTAAACATTTCCGTTCACCCACAAGTAATTTGGGGTTTACATCTGCAATACTTTGGTTTCTGGAACATGTGCGCGCCTTTTTTAGATTTGTATGTTTATTTTAATATAAAAATTATCGAATGTTCCATATGATGGAAAACTATTTTTTTATAACACTTTCATTGATACACATCCTAACTGTTATTTAATGCAGGTACATATTTATTTTTTAAACTATGCTTTTAACTTTCTTTTATTATTTGTATTCGTAAATTTAAAAAAATGACACCTGGACCAGGAAATCGAACGCACTGGTAGAGCATTGGTGTGCTAAAACAATGTTCCAAGGTTGTATTCCTATGTCTGGGTGTCATTTTCAATTTCAGAACTTTGTTGTATTTTCTAAATTACATTTTTTAGTTACTAGCAAAAATAATATTTAATACTTTACTAAAGAAATTTCAATTTCCTTTATTATAGTGCTGGCCATCAGTTACAAAACCTATAAAAGTACAGCCCTGAGAAATACTTAATAATACGACAACATTTAAGAATAATTACATAAGAAACATTTATAGCTGAATAATGATTTAAACAAGTAAATGTAGGTTAGAAACGATATAGTAAAATAGTTATTTAAAAAATAGACATAATAAAGTAAACAAATGCATAGCATTTATATTTATGATACGGGAGTTCCTTGAATAACTCTTTGAGTATGGCTCTTCTTTTGTGTTACAAATCAAACTCGGAGGCCTATACAAAGGTCAAGCGGGCTGAGCTTGAAAATTACTGGTAAAAAAATATTTGATTTCTAGAAGCCCGAAAAGGTACTGTACATGAGTACCTACACGTTCAAGGGCAAACTTACAAGAAAGGTTGCTATAGAAAGTATTGAAAACAAAAAGGTATTCAGTCTCAATAATAATAATAATAATAATAATAATAATAATAATAATAATAATAATAATAATAATAATAATAATAATAACAAAAATAACAAAAATAATGACTGATTAGTAAACGATTTTTCAATTTGTAAAGCTGTATATATAATAACACTCTAAAAGTCTGTCTTTACATTCCAATTGTTGTTGAGTTTCTATTTTTTGGGGTGGCATAAACGACAAAATCAAATAACCTTTTATTATAATTATTGTCCGTCCGTCTCCTTGTTTGCTTGTTTGTTGCCAATAAACTCAGAAAGTACTCATCGGATTGAGACAGCACTCTTTCTGTTGTACTCCTTATTTTTCCGGGAACAGGGTAAGCTATCATTCTATCGCATCAGCGAGCGAAGCAAGTCGAAAAAAAACGAGCGTGAGTAATAAACTTAAGCTGCGTACAAAGGATGACACTTGATTCGAGAAGGAAAACGAGGTGTGAGTTTTTGTATCTTCAGAAATCCTTGTACGCACATAAGGCACTGCTCTCGACTCATTTTCAATCTTTTCTATCACTTGAAGTTGTCGGATGTGTTTAATACTTTAGAACTGCGAATAATTTCTTGCTTACTCATCGGTACTAAGCCAAGAGCACAATATTGTTTAGTGGTATAGGGTACTCACTATGGGAGGCTTCTTTCAATTTACTTTATTTTTATTTTCTTATCTAGTTAATTCACCCTATTTATTTTAGTTTTATTTACAACAATGCCTCCAAGCAAGAGATCCATTGTTAGCGTGCCTGCATTTGCGTTCCAAATTTAGGTACTTTTTCACTTATTTTTGGTTTGGCATGTAAGATAAATTTATTTAGTTTTGTATCTTAAATAGTAAAGTTGAGGCCCGGGCACACAGAATGCAGGCTGCGGTTGCGGTTACGGGCAGGACGTCGTGAAGCCCAAGGTGGGCTGCGATCTGGAGATTGTCACACATATTGCGGCATGGTAGGGCGTGCGGGTAGCTAGAAAGGCCACTTTCTTTCTGTCAGCAGAAGAGAAACATATACCAATATGTGGTGTTCTTCTGATGAAGAGGAAATGTTAGCCCTCTTTCATTTGGTGTTCTTCGTTAGAGAGCTTCTGTTAGCTGGCATGCATTTTCGCCATAAATTAGGTACATTTTCAGTTATTTTTATGGTCTTGCTTGTAAATGGGGTATATTTATTTTAATTTCTTTTACAGTTCATTGCAGCTATGCCTCCACATAAGAGAGCCAATCTTGACACAAGAACTGCAAGCATATATACTATTTTATTTGGCGTTTTACTACAGGTGTTAATAAGTGGCATCGTCGATTTATAAAAACACTTCCCTAGCCCTATAAGTGTTTTAAATGTTGTTTTTGGTAGTTAAGATAATTCCCTAAGAAAGAAATTAACTTTTCGACTTTAATGCAAAGGAAGCGGTGTATAAAATATAGCTTTTAATAGTTTTTATCTAATATATTATTTAAAAGTTTTCAAGAACAAGATATGTAATACAAATTATTTACTACGGGATATGTTTTGAGTGATTATTAACGTGTATACTAAGACAAATAACATAAAATAGTTATTACAAACTCTCTTTAAAGGGTGAGTATATATTATAATGAGGTATTTAGATGTTATAAAGTGTTAATAAGTTAAATTATAAGTTGATTAAGTTTAGTTAATTTGGAAATCATATGTATTGAATATCAAAGCTTAGGAATATATATTGTGTATATATATATATATTACATATGTAAAAATTATATCATCGTCTCATTAGTAGCGGTTAGTTCATCTGCCAACAGACGTCGACTAGTTTCAGTACATTTTGCACTATCAGGAAATAGAAAAAAACCTACAAAGAAGACAATTATTAAATTGAAAAGAAAATGTAAAAACTAGTAATGAATGAGCTGTTTTATGAAATTTAAAAAAAATACAAGCAGAATAAAACCTTTTATATCCACTAATTCCAAAAGTTCACATCACTACACTAACTAAATTTCAATAACACATTTAAATATTTTCTAGAACTAACTTACACAATAACCTTTTTCTTCTACAAAGAACGCTGCTCAAAAATAAATCTTCCTTGTTCCCAAAACTCTTTTAGAATGCTTCCCAATTATTTTTTTAATCATCCAACTAACGTAATTAATTATTTCTTAACTTTATGTATATTTTTGTTTGAATTTAATTACTCATCTTTATTTATGTTTTAACGCTACTATTTTTCAATTCAATAATTATTGACCTCGCTATCTTTTACATAGGTTTCGGATGATTGTTAAAAATTAACCGAATCTAGTATAATTGATTGGCAGATGAGCCAATCATTAATAAAAAGAGAAGGATCTAATTTTTAGAAAAGATGCAATGTATATTTTCTCTTGAACGCAATTTTCAAATATTTAAAATTTCAAAAAATACTTAATCTTATAAACTCAAACTCCAACTTTTAAACATTTTATATCATCTAAACACCTTATTGTAAATGTTATTGGTTAAATATTTAATATTATTTGTTCCAGTATAAATTTTTATATCTCAAAACATATCTAAAACCAATTTTTATTACATGTTTGATTTTTAAACATTCATAAATGCGATTCAAAATACTAAACAGTTTGATGTCATTTGCTAAGCAATAAAATAAGTTATATGTTTTATTTTTAGACCATACCTTAACTTTTCAAGGACATTCTTGAATATTTTCAAACAAATATTTGCATGCATATCTCACGTTTTCTCTAGGGCATTAATATTCGAACCCTATTTACTACATACGCACTAGCTGAGTTTCATATTTTATGAACCATCATTTAACATCTCTATTAAAGTGTATAGATACCTGTATCGGAATTCTTCAACGGTAAGGTAGCCTCCTTTTTGATGAAAAGGACTGTCAGAGAGATAATCAATTTTCACGTCTTCCGATTTCTTGAAATATTTTAGGACGTGGCGATACCCCCATCCTGGATTTCCCTCTTCCTCCCAACGGTCGTAATCTCGAGGGTTTCCCCTCACGTACAACATGGCGTTAAGAACGCTGGAACCTCCGAGAACCTTCCCACGGGGCCAGTTGCAGCGGCCTTCATGCATCCCCAAGCAATAGTTACCTAGACAGTTAGATTAGTGAATAAGAAACTAAACATTGGTGGCTCCTCAGGAGAAGGGACTAAAAGATGCCTTTAACTAGTATTTTGATGAAAGATAAAAATAGTTTGTTATTATTTTATTATAAAATATCATCAAACCTAGATACTTGGTCACTAAGATGGCTAGTCATGTTTATTTTAAAATTATATTAAGAATACAACATGGTAGAGCACAGAGACGTTTGGAAATCCCGCATTATAAGGACACTGCCATAATTACAATGATTTGCAGCCTGTATGTTGATATTCATTAAAATTTCGCTTTAATTACAATCTTGTTGGCAGCCTAAAAGACCTCTTGAGTTACAGATGGCTGTGATATTTGATAGCTCGCGATATCGCTCATGTGTAGCTGACGATTCTCACATGTCTATCACAAACTCAGCCTTAAACTATGAGTGAATAGAGACTCTGAGCATGGGCTTAATCCTGGCTAGCTCAGTGGTAGAACGTTTGCGCGTTAAGCCAAAGGCCCTGGGTTCGATTCCCGTATCCAGATCTCATTTTTCAACTAATTCAAATAAATTTCAACTTAATATAGGCGAAAATTATCATAAGTTTTATGAACAGTTAAAAAGTTGAAACTATAAGTTTTAGTTTCTATTTAAAAACAAAATGCAACGAAGCTTTACGTGAAAATGTGTCAATCTTTGAAACAAAAGACTATAAACATACATCTAGCCATCCTTTATCAAATAATGTCATGTTTTGATAAGGTCACAACAGAAAATAATATAATGAAGGATTATTTTATAGGGTTTTATGTGAGTTATCACACATTAAAAAATCTTTATGCTTAAAATTTAATTTTTTAACTGGTCAGAGTTTTCGCCTAAATTTTGGCGGAAACAATATTTAAAAAAATCAAATCATAAATAATCCGGGATTTCTAAACTGCTGCAATGCTTCACAGTACTCTCACATGTATTTATTTGGCCAAAGACGTGTTTTGTTATTAAATTCCCTGGCACTTAATGTAAAGCACAAAAGAGCTAGTAATGATTTGATCGAAAGAGGTAAGCTTGAGTAGGATATTTTGGAAGAGATACAACCTAATATTGGGGAGAGAGGTTGGGCAAATCACCGTCATTGTATCTGGCAGGGACTCCAAATCAAATGGCGATATAATAAATCGTAGTCCAATGCCTTAAACCTATCAGCCACCATCGTGAGGCAAAACAATGTTTTTTTTTTAAACTATGTTTCTTACTAACTTTCCAGGCTTTTGGCATTAAGGGGATTGGTATGAGGAAGGTAAAACTATCCCAAGTGAAACTGACCTAGTTTCGAACCCAGACTTCAGTGACAGTCTAGCACCTGAGAGTGCTGAGCCAACGCAGCGATTTTTTATTATTATTATTATTATTATTATTATTATTATTATTATTAGCACCGCGTCTTACTACTCGTTCGGGTTATACGCACTTACGCTAATGTGCAATGGTAGGGTGATTG
>CABFWB010000162.1:72020-101088 GCA_902151455.1 Timema bartmani | reverse complement strand
ATTTAGTACGCCTCAAGTGCGGCGCTATACTAAATACAAGACGTCACCTACCTGAAATTGAATGGAATGGGCCAGTTTCATATGCGAAACTGGCCCATTCCATTTTGTTCTAGGTAGGTGTCGTCCTGTACTTAGTATCGACTCGCACTTGAGGCTCACTAAGTCTGACTATGAAACTGGCCCTTTAATCTTTTTAACTTAGGGCCAGGACGACACCTACCTAGACTAAAATGGAATGGGCCAGTTTCGAATATGAAACTAGCCCATTCCATTCAATTTCAAGTAGGTGACGTCTTGTATTTAGTATAGCGCCGCACTTGAGGCGTACTAAATTTGACTATGAAACTGGCCCTTAGCGTGATTGTTTCATTTTTCGATTCTCAGTGATGGTTAGACATTTTGTTTTCATGTGTGTGTTTGTGTTTGTTCGCTTTAATTGGTCGGAATGTTTACCATCCGGCAGAAAAACAACAGAGAAAAATATAAGGGTTTTTACATTAATTGTTTGTGTCTCCGATTGGAGCTTATCAGTACACAAATGAGTGTACAAGTGAACACAACTTGCAAATATTTCCTTTTAACTTAGTGAATAATTTAAGAGTAAGAATAGTTTTCAAAGCTGATGTCCTCCTTTATCGACCAATGTGAAAATAAATGAAAAATTGAGATAGTCAAACTTTGTATAAAAGACAACTAAATTGAGTTTTTTATAAATATATTGGTTATATAAAAGATAAGACAAATCTTTTTAACCGTTTTCGAATGCCTTTTAGAGTTTTGACTAATTACTACAGAACCTTTCAGAAAAAGTCAAGAAAATTGCGATACAAATATAAGATTAGCGCTCACTTTACTGAAATAGTTTTGTGCTACACAATTCTTCACTCATATTATAAACTACAAGAAAACTCTTCATGTGTTATTAAACTAGAATTACTGCAATACAACTGTGCGTCTGAAATCCACCATTACGATCCCGTCTCATCCCATGGAAACACGTCCTAAACATTTGATGTTGCAGCTCGAACCAGACGTCACAGCTTGGTGCGGTTTTCTGAATTGTACTTAAAAAAACGGTGTAATTGAGACCTATGAAACTTTTTTAATACTCTCTCTTAAAAATTACAATATCAAAACGAATTATATATATATATGTTATATTAATAGAGATGTTATATTAACTGAATGCATTGTTTCTGTTGACAAATGAAGAATGAAGAAAACAGCTCATCGATACTTTTTACCTTCTCGCTATCTTACATGTAGAGAAAGTATTGTGTTCGTCAAAAAAATCTAACTCGAGATTTTGATGAATCTCGAAGTTTCATGACCCCCCGAACCCGAAAAAGTAGTTTTTGAATTTCCTTCTGTCTGTCTGTCTGTACCTCCCACTAGAACCTAAACCATTTTACCGATCGGGCTAATCCTTGGTATCTTGGGTTTTCATAGGGTTGCCCCGACGGGTTTTTGGAATTGGATATCTAACCCTAAAATTAAGGGTAGTTTACTAAAGGGCAAAAAGAGAAAAAATCGATTTTCTCAAAATCGGCTCTAACGATTTTGATTAAATTTCATTTCAAAACATTTATAAATATTCTAACCAAAATGGCTTCCCTCAGTATATCAGCAAAATGAATTTAAGGGCTCCGGTGTGATGCGTAAACTCTCATTTTTACTTTCTCTCTATCTTACAGGTAGAGAAAGTATGGTGATCGTAGAAAAATCGAACTCGAGATTTTGATGAATTTTGACGTTTCATGACTTCCTGAATCCGAAAAAGTGGTTTTTGAATGTCTGTCTGTCTGTCTGTCTGTCTGTCTGTCTGTACCTCCAACTAGAGCCTAAACTATTTTACCGATTGAGCTGAAACTTGATATCTAGGGTTTTCATAGGGTTGCCCCGAGGGGTTTTTGGAATTGGATATCTACCCCTAAAATTAAGGGTAGTTTACTGAAGGGAAAAAAGAGAAAAAGTCGATTTTCTCAAAATCGGCTCTAACGATTTTGATTAAATTTCATTTATGAACATTAATAAATATTCCAAACAAAATGGCTACTCTCAATATTTCGGCAAAATGGCTTTAAGGGCTCCGGTCTGATGCGTAAATTAACATTTTTTATAATAGCTCCGAAACTATTTGAGATATGAAATTACTTAGCATTACAAATATGTATATATATTTATAATACAAATATTTTATTCGAAACATATTTTTATAAAATCAATAATTTTCAATCTATACGCAATTATATATATATTTTTAGCTTTTTGGACATTAAAGCTTAAGTATTGCGATCGTAAAAAAAACTAACCTGAAATGTTGATGGATTTCGACGTCTCATGACCCCCCGAACCCTAAAAAATAGTCTTTGCAATGCCGTCTGTCTGTGTGTCTATTAAAACTTAAAATTAAGGGTAGTTTACTGAAGGGCAAAAAGAGAAAAAGTCGATTTTCTCAAAATCGGCTCTAACGATTTTGATTAAATTTCATTTATGAACATTAATAAATATTCCAAACAAAATGGCTACTCTCAATATTTCGGCAAAATGGCTTTAAGGGCTCCGGTCTGATGCGTAAATTAACATTTTTTATAATAGCTCCGAAACTATTTGAGATATGAAATTACTTAGCATTACAAATATGTATATATATTTATAATACAAATATTTTATTCGAAACATATTTTTATAAAATCAATAATTTTCAATCTATACGCAATTATATATATATTTTTAACTTTTTGGACATTAAAGCTTAAGTATTGCGATCGTAAAAAAAACTAACCTGAAATGTTGATGGATGTCGACGTCTCATGACCCCCCGAACCCTAAAAAATAGTCTTTGCAATGCCGTCTGTCTGTGTGTCTATTAAAACTTAAAATTAAGGGTAGTTTACTGAAGGGCAAAAAGAGAAAAAGTCGATTTTCTCAAAATCGGCTCTAACGATTTTGATTAAATTTCATTTATAAACATTAATAAATATTCCAAACAAAATGGCTACCCTCAATATTTCGGCAAAATGGCTTTAAGGGCTCCGGTCTGATGCGTCAATTAACATTTTTTATAATAGCTCCGAAACTATTTGAGATATGAAATTACTTAGCATTACAAATATGTATATATATTTATAATACAGATATTTTATCCGAAACATATTTTTATAAAATCAATAACTTTCAATCTATACGCAATTATATGAATTTTTTTAACTTTTTGGACATTAAAGTTTAAGTATTGCGACCGTAAAAAAAAACTAACCTGAAATGTTGATGGATGTCGACGTCTCATGACCCCCCGAACCCTAAAAAATAGTCTTTGCAATGCCGTCTGTCTGTGTGTCTATAAAAACTTAAAATTAAGGGTAGTTTACTGAAGGGCGAAAAGAGAAAAATTTGGTTTTCTCAAAATCTGCTCAAACGATTTTGATTAAAATTCGTATCTAGGCGTTGATTAAGATTATAAATAAACTGGCTATTTTCATTTTCCTATGAAAATGATTTTTAGGGTACTTTACAGAAGCGTTAATTTCCGTATCTCCACAACTATTTGAGAAACTAAACAACTTATCATTGCAAAATTGTAGGACTATTAGAAATAAAAAACTTTTATTTGACATATATTTTTATAAAAGCAACAGTTTTTGAAATATTGTCAAATATATTAATACAATTTTGTGAGCTTTAGCTGTAAAGAGATACTACTTAAGTTTTAACGCAATAATTATCTAATGCCATAGAGTAAGAAATGAGTAAGTCTCTCAAATAGTGTTATGATCTCTTTCTTTCAACCTCTTAGGAAAAAGTTTGTATAACAATGATCCATCTCTATTATTTTAGATTCAATAACAAATATTTACCTCTTTTATTAGTCAAAATTTATAAATGATGAATTTAATAGCAATGACATAACCATAGTAAAATGTCGACAGTTTTTAACCGGAAGTCGACATTTTAATACGTAGTGTTGACCCTTGGGGACCCAATATCAATATTTTTACTTCCTTGCTACCATACAAGTAGAGCAAGTATTGTGATCATCAAAAAAAATTTAACTCTAGATTTTAATGGCTGTCGACCCCCCGAACCCTAAAAAGTGTTTTCGCAATGCCGTCTGTCTGTCCATCTATCTGTCAGTCTGTACCTCGGGCTAGAGCCTAAACTATATTACCGATTGGGCTAAAATTTAGTAAATGGGGTTTTCATATGTTTACCACGATGAATTTTTGGAATTGGATATCCAACCCTAAAATAAGGCTAGTTTCCTTAATGGCGGAAAAAGAAAAAATCGATTTTATAAAAATCGGCTTTAACGATTTTGATTAGATGTCATTGCTAAGCTTTGATCGATATTACAAACCAAATGGCTACTCTAAACTCTTCGTCAAAATGACTTTAAGGGTTCTGGTCTGATGCGTAAATTTTAATTTTTAATTTTATCTCCTTTGAGATATGAAATTACTTATCATTGCATATATGTGGATCTATTTATAATAAACATATTTTTTAAGTGAAATATATTTTTATATAGCCGAATGTTTTCAAGCTATACACAAATATATTTTTCTTTTAACTTTGCCAAAAATTTAAGGTAAAGTATTACGACCGTCAAAAAAATCAAGCCAGAGTTGTTGATGGATGTCGATGCTTCATGACCCCCGAATCTTAAAAAGTTGTTTTTGAAATGCGGTCTGTCTGTGTGTCTTTATGACCCTAAAATTATTAGCAGTTTACTACAGAATGAAAAGATAAAAAAATTCATTTTTTCAAAATTGGCTAAAATGATTCTATCTCTCTCATTTTAGACTCAATAGTCAATAATTACCTATTTTATTAGTCAAAATTTATAAAAGAGAAATTTAATAGCAATGCAATAGCCATAAGATGTGCATCCCCTAGTAAAATGATGAAAATTTTAACCGAAAGTGACCCGCCTCGTGGGCGTAGTTGGCCAACGCGCTAGACGTGTTGAGCTTGACCGTCGAGGACGGGGAGATCGAGGTTCGAATCTCGGTCGGGTGAACTGGGGGTGGTTTTTCCTAAATGGTTTTCCACTTCAATTCCTAATCCATTAGCGTAATTAGTACTTAAGCGTATAACCCGAACGGGTAGTAAGACGCGGTGCTAAATAAATAACCGAAAGTGAAAATTTTAATACGAAATGATGGCCCTCGGGGACCCAATTTCGATATTTTTTATTGGTACATATATACAAATTAAGACGTTAATTCTTTAAAAATAAAATTATGAAATTTAAAACCATTAATAAAAAATACTTTACGTATGTCTAGCACAATTTGTTCTCGGGTTTGCTAGTGTATATTATATTACGACTGGTTGGGATTTCTGTGATTGATTTAACACATATAAATTATCGCAGTATTTTTTCCATCCCCTCTTCACGTTAATGCAGGTGCAATTTCTCCAAGCTACCTTCCTCATGCCTTAACCCTTAAATTAGTCAACAATTCTGCTGGTATATGTATAACCAGAAGTTTAGGTCGACTGGAGGATTGGCTAACCTCTGAATCTCAGAAAAATATACTCACCTTAATATAGCCTCGGTATTCAATCAATCGGTTGTATCCTGATTTTGAAGGGGGCAAAATTCGTCCTAATTGCGAACACACACAAAAATGTTATGGCCACTTAAATATCTAATGTCCAGATTGAGAATGAGTAAAAGAGCAACTCACGGTAATTCCTATGTGAGGGTGATGACACGGGTGGAAAAGGTTACCGGCCACTGGGGATTTCTTCCTGACCAAGCCTACCCTAGCCTAACCTAACCTAGACTGATTTAACTTAGCCTAATCTAACCTAACCTAGAAATATTCGTGTATGTAATTTAGTCAAATTAAGACTGACGACGCTGAAAGAACGTACGACTGCAAGGCCCCCGTGGGTCACCCCTATTATCAAGTTAGGGGTGGAATAGCATAGCATCATGGCGTGCCCGCTATCAGGACTTTTCGGAATCAGGAGGCCACCAACCAATCTTCCGGTACACAAATAATCCGCATTTTGGGCCAAATGGGGGTTTGGCTGAATCTTGACTATGTATGCTACCATAATATTCTCCACAGGTTTTCGATGTCTGCTACTTACCAGAGGGTTCTGTCTTGAACTGCCAGTCTAATGGAGACAGTTGCAGTGTTGGCATTAAGAGAGGGATGTCCGAGAGCAAAGTTTCATCTCCCCCTGCCTCCAGGAGCAGCACGCTCCAGTCAGCACGTTCTGACAGTCGATTCGCCATCACCGCCCCTGCAGTCCCACCTCCAATGATTATGAAGTCGTAGCTATGGCAGTGAAATACAGTATTACACACACTTTGGAATCTGACAACAAGATTTCCACACACCTTCGTGGTGGTGATGGCGGTAACGGAATCCAAAGCGATCACAACCGCACACACAGAAGGGAAGTTCGCATTTTAGAGCCTACAAATACATTGCGTTCTTTATATAAAATAAATGGCACGGTGCAATGCACAGACTTTCTCGCTCCTTTGTTTAAATTTTACCTATAACTCATAAGAGATGTGAAACCAAATTATATACATTTTTATAGAAACACAATGGGGGAAAAAAAAAGCATCACATCTCACCAAAGAGTATACATAAAATAATACACACTGTTACAGCAACATGTTATTTGTACTGTGCGTTTTAAACTTCCCATTTCCCAAAGTTTTATTTAAAAATACATATTGGCCCATAACTCCGAAAATATTAATATTATAAAATATACTTTCAAATATTTTTTTTTTGTGAGTCCTTCAAACATGCGATGACAAGATATTTCGTATCTCAAAGAGTTGTGTGTATATTATCAAAATTGTTAATTTGCGCATACCTACCCTCTAAGTCATTTTATAGGGAAAATAAAATGCGCCAATTTGTATGTAATGCTAAGTACTTGGATAAGAATTTTAATCAAAATCGTTAGAGCTGATTTTAAGAGAATCGGTTTTATCTCTTTTCGCTCTTAAGTAAACTACCCTTAATTTTAGGGTTAGATAGATGATTCCAAAAATATATATGGAGAACCCTATGAAAACCTTCGATACAAAGTTTTAATCTTATCTGTAAAATGTTTTCGGCTATTAGATCCAGTAACAGACAAATATACGTCATTAAAAAACACTTTTTATGGTTCGGGGGGTCAAGAAACATCCATCAATTTTTTATTTTTTTTACAATCACAATGCCGTACTTTCTTTCTTCAAGGGGTCACGAGAAAGTAAAACGAATCCAAATTTAACGCATCAAGAGGAAGTGTTACTTCCTACAGCACAGCCATAAATGATCAACAAGCAGGTTAATTTAGTTTATAACCGCTTCGGTGGTTCACGGTCTAAGGTGTGACTCTTGCAATTGACTGAACTGCCGATGACGGGGAGATTGGAGCTCGAATCTCGGTGTGGTGTCCTGTGGGTGATTTTTCCTAAATGATTTTTCCAATCTCTCTCCACTCAGATACTGTTACACTTCATCTTAAATGTAACCTTCCTCATACCATATACATTAGCGTAATTACTAGGTTTATATATGCGTATAGCCCGAACGGGTATCAAGACGTAGAGCTAAGAAAACACCGTTTTATCCAGTATCTACGATAGGATAGTGATCGTAATATTATGATTTATTAGGAAATTTTTAAAATTCTGTGTCCGACACATTATCTCAGCTGGCAATGTGTTTGTCTATAAAGCTAAGGGTCCTGGGTTCGATATAAGTTATGGCCGAAAAAAGTACCATTTGTTAAATGTAAGTTTTTACTTTCACAATGATGAATTAACGGCTGGGGGGCTTTGTGATGCGTCTATTCTAGATTTAACTTAATCTATAGGTCGTGTCCTGATATAATCATTTAATTAAGGAAGTAATAGTGAAATACCTCAACTAATCATAATAATTTAACATTCTTATATTCAAGAAAAAAATATTACACTTATATTTTAGGTTATAATACTCACTAGCCGCCTCGGTATCGTATTTAGCTAACGTGCTAGTTTCGTGTTTAGCTAGACTGTTGAGGACAGGGAGATTGAGGTTCGAATCTTTTTTGGATTAACTGAGGGTGGTTTTCATAAATGGTTTTCTACCCTCCCTCCACGCAAATGTGGGTTCATTTCCTCTAAATTTAGCCTTCCCCATTCCTAACCCATTAGTAGCGTACTACCCGAACGGGTAGTAAGACACGGTGCTTAGTAATACTATAATACTATTGAAGTTATATAAACGGAACACGGGTTACGTGGATAACGGTCAAATTGGGCCGTCGAGTAGAACTCTGAACTGGCCCGTCCGCTGTTGGTCTGAACACGGCCATTAGATAATGTAGGATCATTTGACCTCCACAGCGTTGGTGTGTGAATACCATAATACTCCTGCCGAATATTTCCTGGATGCTGAGGGTCGAATCCCAAAGTTTATACGCACTGCGGTTTCCCAACTTTTTCCTCGCGTAAACTATGGTACATTTCCACTCTCCCTCCATCAAATGTGGATACAATTCCTCGAAATTCAACCTCCTGATCTTTATCATACAAGCGTAATTTGTACATATACATATAACCTTAATGGGTAAAGAGTTGTAGTGCTAAAAAATTGAAACTTTTCTGGTTAATAGGATGTTATAACAAATAAATTGTACGGAACTCCGCACGGACTTTCTCACTCATTGTTTAAAAATTGAGATACTTAATCAAAACTCGTGATATATATGAAACGAAATAATATACGATAGTAACCCCGAGATAAAATTACCCAATACTTATGTAAAGATTTTGACTCCCCGTTTTAAATTTTATAATTTTATTTTTAAAGAATTAAAGTACTCATTTGTATATTTGGACCAATAAAAAATATCGATATTGGGTCCACAAGGGTCAACAATTCGTATTAAAATTTTGACTTCTTGTTAAAATTTTGACATTTTATTAGGGGTTGCACATCTTATGGGATTCGCATTGCTATTAAATTTCTCATTTATAACTTTTTGAGAGACTGTGCGATTTATTCCCTCTTGTCTGAAGCGTACATTTGATTCAATGTATCTCAAGGTCTAGGTATGGAATCTTCCCCGTGTGACCAATATTCTCGTCGCTGGATACAAGCGACGTTTTTAGACCGATGGCGCGGGAATTTTACCACGAGATATCTTCTCTCCCTGTGTGAACTCTCCCATTTGAACCAATTTATCTCAGCGGATAAAATTCGTGTGACCGGGGAGATCGGGGCTTTAATTCCGGTAGGTTCTATTAAGGGTGTCATTTTCTAAATGGTTTTCCACTCTCCTTCCACGCAAAAGCTGGTAGACTACCTCTACTTTATACCTCATCCCTAGCCCATTAGAGTAATAATTATCATATACGCATATAACCTTATTAGGTAGTAGGACCAGACGATAAAAAAAACTAGCATTCACAGTAACAAATCCTTAAATAATAATAATAATAATAATAATAACAATGGCTAATTAATATTGAATATCTAATAAAAGGTCAAAATAAAAATTAATCTACATCTTAAAGGGTTTTTTTACTAAGGGGAATCGTGCATCGGAACTTATTTGAGAAAACCAATTTTTTTCTCAACAAAATTGATTCTAATTGTGTTTTGATTTCCAAAAGTATTTTCGTTTTTCTTTTTTAATTATCTTTAAAATCAGTTTTAACTGATGAAATTAAATTAATCAAATTTCCCAAGGCTATTAACTACAAGCGTTTGATTTTTATATTTGACTTAATAACTTGCTATAGATTTAAGTGTAAATATTTCCATACGATTGCCTTAAATATTTACTACAACACATACTAATTACATTTTTAAGAAGTTTTTTTAAATTTAGTTTGTATCTTATTATGATAGGGTTTTTAATGTATTTTAAATTAATGGTGGATTAGTTCTAAACCGTTAGATATTATATTTTTGCATTAAAGAGGTCGGGTTTTTAAAATAGCCTGAGTCACGTTTTATCTCACTTTTAGACCCACACAAAGACCCCTCATCAGTATTTCCAACACTCAAGACACTACTGACAAATAAGAGTATATGTTTCACCGAGGTCACAGGTCCTGGAAAGATAAGAAGATCGACTAGTTATTCTCGCCAAGTTCGTCTAAAGCCGGTCCCACACTATTCGCGAATACTAACAAATGTTCGTGTATTGGGTCCTAGTAGTGTGGGAGGTACACGAATGTCAAATGAAGAATGTTCAGTCGAATATTCTGCATTCGAGGGGTTTCACCCTGGGAGTGGTCTCTTGACACGAATCAAAGGAACTGAATGTTCAGCACTGGAGTCTCTGCGAACATTCGAAACTCTCCCACACTACACTTCAGTCGTTCTTGACGTCTAGTTTCGTAAACACTGGGCACTGTTCTGGTTCTATCATTTTGTGGCTATTGTAGAATTGTCAGGTTTGTTCACTTAATGCTTAACTATTTATTTATCCAATATAGTATATTGTAGTGTACCATGAAATGTAACACTAAACACTAATTTTATTTAATAAGCTAATAATGGTTTTTCTAACACCAAATAGCTATACCGACTTTTGCTTGCTTTGGTCCTTATCCTATCATACTCTTGTTGAATGATATCATCTACCACCTCATTTTTCTTCTGGGTTTTCTGGTTTTCATTACGCTGCAATAACCATACACACTAAAGTATAATAACTGCAGGTGACCTGGTGGTCTAGGGGTAAGGTGTCAGACTTCTGTGCTGGGGGTCCAAGGTTCAATCCTCGGTCCCGGCACAGATTTATCTGATTGCCAAACCCTTCCTTCACCTCTGACAAGATGTGTATTAATCACAACTTGTGAATGTGAGGAATGCCAGGCCTTAACCGTGGTTCGGATCCCACGTTAAACTGTAGGTCCTCCATTTCATCTCACAAGACACATTAGCGTAAGTGCGTACAACACGAACGGGTAGTAAGACGCGGTGATGATAATAATAATAATAGTAATAAAACTGCAGCAGATACCGCACTGATGTTATGACAGAATTGGATGCCGAATGTAGGCGAACATTCGTGTGAATACTTGGACGAAAAATTCGTTCACTTTCGCGAATAGTGTGGGACCGTCTTAATTTGCTCTGCTGGCAAGGATGTCATCGGCAATTAAATCCTGGGGATGTTTTTCCTTAATATTATTTTACTCTTCCTTTACATAAATGAGAGAATTGGTGAAATGACATGTGCGGGAAGGGGGAGGGGTCAACGTTTCTAAAACAATTATCTCTATTACTGTGCGTCTTTTTCTGTCCGGGGGTCGAGCTCAACACGACTAGCGCGTTAGCCAACTACGCCACCGAGGCGGGTTCCGGGGTAGAAGATGGCTTAAAATTTTCCCACACATTTCCCACTCACTCCCACACAAATAGCTATTAAGGCCACCAACTTCTTGAAGGGAAATATCCTCACACAATGATATTTCTGATGAAAACTTCAGCTCGAAAGCCTTTAAACGATTAAAACACTTCTTAAAAAGGATCTGTTGAGGCATTACATTTGACTTTATTAGCTGAGGTAGGCTAAATATATGTTTCTAACCACCTCACCTACTTTATCATCATAACTGCAACAAATCATATTAAACTTTGTCGAAAATTAGTTAATTTCACATATTCATTAATTGTTTCTAATCAGTAAACTTATAGGAAAAAGTTTATATTCTGGCAGGGTTATGTTGATACCGTTCACCTTAAATTTGGTATGAATCATATTTTTCAACAACATACCTGACGCGGTATTTCTATGCGTCTGCAACATGACTCAACGCTACCATAGGCAGCCACTTTAGTTATTATTTAATTTAAATATATTTATTTTTTATTACTTGATTAACAAATAACTTACATTAATTATAATGTTTTTGTTCGAGTTAGCCCTTTTCTATTTTTGGAATTAATAAAGCAAACAATACAATATTTTAAAGTAATAATAATTATTATCATTATTATTATCATTATTATTAAGTGATCTGTCTCACGACAGGTCCATCCTTTTTTCATTGAACTTAGACTACCACTGCGCCCTGCCTTCCCCCTTCAGCTCCCAGAAATATGTATATTCATATTTAAAACAATTGGGGAGAGCGCTTGCCTTTAAATATAAGTAATACCTTTAAAATTATCATACCTGGCTACAGCCGGGATTCAAACCCCAAATTTTTTTGTCATTAATAATCTCGTCTCTTGTGAATTTTAAATAGTAACATCTGCAATGTGCGTCAGCAAGAAATATATCATAAAACGGTTATTTAATTCAATCACTGTGTTGACAAATTGAACCCCTTGAGTTAATTTAAAGGCAGCCAAATAAATTTATTGTTTGAACTGTTTTACTACTCGTCCGGGATATACATATTAAATTTCACTATTGGGGTGGAAATGAGGAATCAAAATTTTAGTATAAATTTAACGGAATTTACGTTGAGGGAGTGAGGGAAGCTGATTAGGAAAATTATCTCAATAAAAATCGGCTGGGATGTGAACCCTAACCTTCTCGTTTCCAGGAACCCAGAACAAGTGAGCTTGACTTTGACTCTGCGTGCTCACCGATGCAGGTAACACGTGTGTTAATCTAAAGATCATTTTCATAGTCAGTTTAAGTGTGCAATAAATTAGCTTTACAAATAAGGTACCTAGTTGTTATATTTTCATTTATGAATCCATTTGGTCACTAGAGTACTAGAGTTCATATTTTTCAGAGCGTTTTACTAACTATTCAGGCTATATGCAAATATAACTACTCTAATAGGGTAAGGATGAGGAAGAAGCATTTTAGAGGTAATCTACCCAGATTTTCGTGGAAGGAGTGTGGGAAAACATTTAGGAAAAAACATCCTCATTGGTCTTGACTTGGTTTCAAACCCTGATCTTCCCGTCATCAACAGGCCAGTCTAACACGTGAGTGACGCCTTAGTTAGACCATTTGACCGCTGATGCGGGTAATCTATATTTTATTAGTTTTCAAAACATTTATTGAAAAAACACCTCGTATGCCCAGCTATATTTAAGCCCGCTTCCCTCCAACGGTTTTTGGTCTGCCATTATCACTAGTTTAGAGAAACCGGAACTTGGAGCTCTAGCTTGCCTGTGAACATGACTCGTGCTCATGAGATGAGTAAGTTTTACAGATGGAATTATATAAAAGCTGCGCAATTACGTATTTCTTATCGCGTGGCATTATTTGAGCTGAAGAGCAGTGTAGATGCTAACACTGAGAAGATAACTAAAAAACTGGTGGATTCTCAGCCAGTGCTGATGTATTTCAGTGTTTTAGGAGGGGAAGGAGTTATTTCAAGGAATCATGTTATAGTATTTACTCATTTGGAAATCAATGTAGCTAATTACTGATTTATAAAGTGCACGATATCCCTTAAGTACTTATTCAAGCGTCTCCGACACTTTTATTCTAACGCGCATGGAATACATGTCATTCTCGTCAAGCCTGGTCTAACAGTGACAGGGAGGTTAGGATTTGAATCCCAACCAAGTGTTTTAAATTGGGTTTTCCTTGAAATTAATTACACTATATCTTCATGTAAATACGGTTAAATTCCTCTAAATTCATAGCTCCTCGTCCTTTAACAACTAGCATATAGTCCGGTAAGCTTATAAAATGAGATGCATTTTTTTTAAAATCAATATTGGGTTTATTTTATAGAACCAAAATTATATTTCTAGATCGTGTTATACATTTTTAGGTGTTTATACTTTTAAAGGTCATATCTTCATGTTAATTTACCGTTATTCTCCATCAACATTCTGCTCTCTTAAATAAAAAATGTAGTTTAAGTACTCGTGGAGTTGATATAGCTTTTTTGAGCATTAGAGATGGGAAGCTCTTGTAAGAAATGCAGGAATTTTATTAGTGGCTAGTAAGGAGATAGGTTTATAAGTGAACGCTGAAAAGCCTAAGTATATAATAATACAGATTGAGGACGATTATTTAGAGATTACTGTGAACAGCATATAATCTGACCGGGTTAATGAATTAAAATATATCAAAACAACTTTAACTAAAAATATAGATATCAGATAGGAAATTAGGAAAATAGTACGGTCGGGAAATGTATGCTATTACTCGGTCTGTAAGTTTTTGACATATAGTCTTCTGTTGAGGAATATTTTATTTTAAAGTGTGTTTCAATACTATTTCACCAATGCCCCATTTAATAATTCAAATGAATGGCACTCCAATTTTAATCACCTATTTAATTTAAATTAACTTTTTGTAATGTAGATTCAATCATAAATAAGATACTATCTGCTTTGGTGGCTGAATGGTTTAAGGCATCACTCTCCAATAGACTAGAATGCCAATGATGGAGAGATCGGGGTTCAAATACAGGTCGGGTGTAATTAGGGTGGTATCTTCTAAATATTTTTTTTAAATCTATCTACACGCAAATGTGAGTACACCTCCTCTAAATTCCATCTTCCTTAGCCCTAACAAATTAGCGTAATTAGTAGCCTATATATGCGTATAATCTGAACAGGTAGTAAGACGCGGTGCTGAAAAAACAAAACAAAAAATAAGATATTATGTCACATAATGAGGTCACGTACCTGTTCTTTATGTTGTGCAATGGTCGATCTTTAGGCCGGAATTCACTATCCTGAATATCTGGTCTCATGAGCTGCACCATAACCTTCACAAGTAGGATAAAACCGAACCCGGTGCCATAGGAAAGGGCAATCCTTGCTGTTGACATTAACGCCAGCAGGGACATTTTGACGTCGGGATTTATAACCTTGCTCTTTTTTTTTTACAAGATCTAACTCAACTTCAGTTGCTGTTTATTCAAGCTAACTTTATAATAGGAAATTCTCAGATATACATGTGACAGAGCCTTGCTAAAATGTATATATTCATCCTAGATCAATTAATTACCGATTATGAGCACTGCTTAACGTTGCAAAGATTCCATTGATTTTTTTTTAATGTTTATTTTTTCTTGTAAAAACTATTTTAAAAATCCTTGCACTGAAACATTTGTATTTGAATAGTCGTCATTTGAATATTAATGGTTTCACTTGATTTACAAAAAACGTTGACTTTCATAATATAAAAAAAACTAATAAATGTTTTTTAAACAGTTGATAATCTATATATTTATATATTACGATCTTTGCTTTCAATTTATGAGAACTAAAGAACACGCAAACAAGAGTTTAAATGAAACCAAATTTAATCAGAACCCTGTGTCCTTTTCCTACGGTAGTTTATTTTTCACTCATATCACTACAAACGAACCATTCTCTGTTTACGAAGCACTTTTATAAAGTAATGTTCTTTCACAATTAATTCAAGATATATTCCATTCACATTAATGTTATAATTAACAGATTAAATATTTTATTTTATTAATGTTTTTAAACCTGGTTAGTTGTACGAAGGCTGTATTAAATCCGAATACTATTAATATAAAATATTGAATGATTTTAGAAACTAATATCAAGTTGATTTTATATTCGAAAGTATCTCATCTATGGCATTTTAACATGGAAATATTACTACCCGTTTAACATCATCAATACATAATATTGTTTATCTAATATTTGGTAGAATTACCTTCAGTAAACACCATCAGAACATGCACTATTGTAATACTTGTTTAGATTTAATATAGTTCGGTGCCAAGATAATATCTCTCTTCACATAGCCAACTTAAAACACGTCGGAATCCACTTCAATAATGTTGATTTTTTTTTTTGCACTCCTATTTATAGCCAAATAACTATCTTGAAAATAACTTAGGATTTCTAGAACTTAATGTTCTATCTTTGTTTGAATACTGGTGTGTTAACATCACTGAATAAAATGGCTAGCTTGCTTGAAAACACTATACATTTTAGTAATATACTACATAGTTGTATACGGTATTAGTTTGAGCTGTTTCTGTCCAGAAAGCAGCTTGTTTGAAATGGTTGCACCGTAAAAATATTTTTTGAGGTAAAGTTTTCAACTTCTCTATGAATGCACCAAATGATTTAGTTTTGAAATCCAAATTGTTTGGATAATCTAGTTCCATTTATTTGTAGTTTTCTAAAGAAGATTTGTTGCTAAGGTACAATCTTCAGCGGCAGACTTGCGAGTTGAAGCCCATGGTCCTGTTGACTGCAACACGTGATAAAGATGTGTTTCTCGTTTCAGATGGGCCTTTTTAAAACCCATGCAACCTTGTGATAACACTCGGCACAGTTATGATTTACTTGTTTCCCCTATTTTCACGATGCCTGCCCCACACCCATGATAAGCCACTTTTTGTATGCTCCGAAATGACTGTCACAGGTGTTTGAAAGATTGTACGAACGTTGTATATTTAGCACGCACTAATAAATGCTGAATTTGCAAGTGTTGCTGAGAAAGGCTGCATTGGCCTGAAAACGTCACCGGTCAAAGAATGTTGCTAGTCACGTTTAGCAAACACCGGCTCAAACAGCCACACACAGTCTTTTTTTTTTATTTTGATGTAGTTCAATTGTTTTCTTAAATAAACAATTTTAATATAACCGTGTTTAGCACCAGAATCACCCGCATTTTGTATGCCCTTGTCTACTAGATTAGAAAGACACCTCCGCAAGTGCGCATTTTCATACAAAATACCTTAAAAACGTTTGTTTTCTAAAATTCTACACAAACAATACAAATTATAGAAACCAAAATTACATTTGTTTCACTAGGAAAATATTTACTGATACAAATATACATTTAAAATTGAGTTGTCCAACTTTTTTCTACTTTTAGTATTCATCCCAGTATATATTATTATTATTATTATTATTTATTATTATTATTATTATTATTATTAATATTATTATTATTATTATTATTATTATTATTATTATTATTATTATTATTATTGGAAATTTTCCTTCTGCTACCTATTTTAAATTCATGGCTTCCAAAGCATTTGTATTTTATCCATAATATTTTGTTGAATCTAATTGATCAATAAAGCAGTTCAATAAATTGTATTTATATTTGGTAAACAACACCATATTAATATTAATTTAAAACGAGTTTTAATATTTTTAGATATGACAGTTTGTCGACAAATTAAATTCTATTAAATGTAGATACCATACAAATGTATTGTCACTCAGGTCTTAAGCTCAATAATCCACAAATACACACATGGAAAGTAAGTAAACTCTAATGCAAAGGAAAGGACACGTATAAGAAAGGGTGAGGAGGATATTCAAATGAATGAGCCAGTGGTGAATCAGTGGTGAATCAGTGGTGAAAGGCTGAAAGCTACAATCCCTCTTGCATGGTGAACCTCTTACTCGTTCCCCTCCTTCAAAAATGCTTTAGGGCTTCACAGTATTTAGGGATGATTAATCCTTCCTCTTACCTCACCACCAATATAAACAAATTCATATATTTTCTAGCCTTTTACTTGTATTAAACCCCTAAAAATACATTTATTAAAAAACATATTAAAATCTAAAGTACTGGTTTGTACTATAATCACTTAACAATGACATTTGTATTTATGAGGCAAATAAATATGTTCCTAAGCTATCATTTTAATGAATGAATAGTTTTTTTTTTCATTTAACTACGAGAAATAATATTAGTCAATTTTCTCAAAAAAGTATGTAATATCCGTTTATTCCGTTCCTGTAATAAAAAAATAAAAATTTGTTGAACAAGAGGTCTAGACTTTTGTAGGTACATGAAAAACTCGAAGAAAACAATTGATGTTGTAGATGTTTGGGAAAATATATATATCATAATTTTGTTTACTTTTCATTCACGCATTGTATAACTCTAAAGACTATTATATCCATGTTACAAATCAGGATTCTTGAATTTGACTATTTTCTTTGATAAAATACTAGAATAAAAATAATTTTAAACTATAAAAAACTTTTTTGTTTTTAGCTCAAACAATTTAGCTTAAATTTGATATCTTATAAGTTCCTACTGGTTTTTAAGAAAATCTTCTAATACAGGGCCTCCAAACTTTTTTAAGTGAATAAAAGTCATGAACATTTGATAGCGACGGTTAAATTTTGCATGCATAAAAGTATAGAACAAACTAAAAACATTACATGCGTCTTTGGCAAATGTCCATGATTCAGATTGGGGAAAAAAATGGCATTCCTTATTACTATTGATGCTATTTCTTAATGTGAAAACCCATTAAAGAATATTCTAAAATTTCCTCATGGAGTCTAAAACAACTATTGCTGAGCCCAAGGGCTCCGCGGGACAAAGTCTTGAAAACCCTTCTAATGATTGTTGATTGATGATTGATTTTTGAAAATTGGAAATCATTCGAAAATGTATACAACGGATTTGTTCAAAATGAGTATATGGAAAATATTTTATAAGATAAATAAGATTAGTTTTTATTTAAAAAAAATATTTAATGGTAGTTTACAGAAGTCTGGTTTTATTAAATTCGTAACTTTATAAAGATGACTTTAATAATTTTGTTTAAAGTTTATATTTGGAGAGTGTTTCATATTAACAACAAAATATGTTTTCTTAAGGCTAACTTATATAATATATGTTCACTGGTAGTTAATTTTCGAAAATTATGTTTTATACTATAATAGATTATATAAAAAAGCATACACACTTTTGTTCAATTATTTATTATAGTGATATTTAGTTAAAGAGTTCAGTTGGATATTTAACTTCTGAATCTTTGGTAAAAATCAAGTAATATATCTCAGTTGTAATCATGGCACTAAAATTATAGCTAGTTAACCAAAGAAATTGGTCTAATGAAATTATTAAATACTTAAAAATATTTGTAAGCATGTTAATGTACATTACAAATGTTGTTTCTTCTAAATATGAGACTATTAATGTTCCACTGATTAATGGGTCTCCCATAGTATGCACTTCTACTTTTGCGATCATATCATTAGGTACCATATACTACCTAGAACCTAGCTATCATCATTTCCAACTTCAAAATAAATAAAGTGGAAGTGTAATATAGAATGAAATTGAATCTATTCCAAACTAAAAACATAATTCATTCTTCTTAACAAAATTTTAGTGCAATTTTAACCAACTAAAACCTTATTTTCATTTGCACTTAAAATATAAAATACTGTTAACTAATTGTCATTGTTCATAAAACTAAAGAAATATTTATTCTTGATACAGAGTTGAGTTCTTCACTTATTATTTAAATTTTATCTTGTCATTTATGGTAGTTTGAATATCATTATTTTATTTACAAAAAATAAATATAATAATTCACTATTCATCGCTCAAAGTCTTCAATGTCACATATTGTCTTCTTAGCACTACGCAAATTACACATTTATATTTACAGGTTTTAGTTTCACAAATTTTCGTGACTATTGATTAAATTTCATCTATAATTCTTACCATAACATTTCAAGTTTTTTTCATCCAAAATTCTTTAATTAAGTCCGAACCCTTCTCAGCCACCATAATAACTGGCGCATTTGTATTTCCACTCACTAACTTGGGCATTATTGACGCATCAATAACCCTCAACCCACCCACACCATACACTTTTAATTCAGGGTCCACCACGGCGTCCGGGTCCCAACTAGGACCCATTTTACACGTACCCACTGGGTGATATATTGTCACAGAATAACGTCTTATCATACATTCCCAGTATGCGTCGGTGTAAGCTTGAACACTTTCACAGCCTGGAAATGGAATATCATGCATTCTGCTTCCAAACCTCTGGAATGCTCGGGTTCTGCTCATGGCGACGCCGATTTTCACTCCTTCAATAAGAGTTGCTATGTCGAAAGGATCGAAAAAATAATTTGGATAGATTAGAGGATAGTCAAAAGGGTTTTTACTACGTAACTTGATAATACCACGACTTCTTGGACGTAAAAGAACGGGAATAACACTCCAAGTGTCGTTGTTGTTAATTGGATTGTAAACTTTCTCATAAAAAGATTCAGTAATACCGTGTGCTTTTCTGATTTGACGTCCTCCATCTGAGTTTGTTGATCCAGAAATAAAGTGAAACTCGATATCAGGAAAGTCTTCAGAAGCATTAACATATTTTGTACTGACAAATGCCAGTCCCTCCACGCCACCCATAACAGTGAGGGGACCATCTCCAAACATAGCATAATTTATTACTGAAGGTACGTTCTCGTATCTACTTTGAACCAGAGATACTTGTTGATTGATCATGAATGTAAATCCTCCGAGCCCTATGTGATCTTGGAGATTGTGACCCACTTTAAGATCCTGGATTACAGGAATCTTAAGCTTGATCAAGTCCTCTCTAGGGCCGATGCCTGACAGCATGAGCAGTTGGGGTGAATTGACTGAACCTCCACATAAGATGACCTCTCGTTTCGCTCGTACGATGTGTAGCTTTCCATTTCTAAAGAATTCAACGCCATAAGTTCTCTTGGTGGTCGGGTCTATGAGGACACGTGTCACGTGTGCATCCATGGCTACGTGCAAGTTCTTGCGTAGTCGGGCAGGTCTCAAGAACGCCTTCCCTGTGCTGCACCGTGATCCACGTCTAATCGTGCCTTGAGCTATCATGAAGCCTGTATGAAACTCGCCATTAATATCGCGATTCTCGTACCTGTGAAAAAATAGTTAAAAATATATTATATAATGCATATATATAATAGTGTTTTATGTATTTACATATTGATCATACATTTGAGTGGGAGGGTGGTATAAAGAGAAACAATTTCTTAGTATTCTTGCTGCTTGTTGGTTGACACTCAACTAAATGTTTCTCCAAGCCTATTAAGGGTTTTTATTGTTCACCGTATCTAACTACCGGTCAAAGCTATTGGCACATTTACATTTATGAGATACATTTTATGAAGGTATAATGATAGGAAATGTACCTAAATTTGTGTGTAAAGCTAGTAAGAAAACTTTATGAGAAAACACCCTCAGTAATCACGACTGTGATTTGAATTAAGGAAAAATGTGTGTATTTCTACATATAAACTTAAATTTATATTAATATTTATTTCTAATAGTAATATATGAATGTTTTTCTAAAACCGTGAATCTTTTAACCTGATTCAGTGGCCGCAAGGTCTAAGGCGTTAATCTCATTTTAAACTAGACTGCCGAGCATAAGGAGATAAGGGGTTCGAATCCCGGTCGGCTGTACTGAGGGTGGTTTTCCTAAATGGTTTTCCACTCTCCTTCCACGCAAATGACAAACGGGGCAAACGGGGCTAAAATAAATATATTTATATAGATTACTATATTTATCATCGATCTCGATGGTCTTGGGGTAGAGTGCTTGCTTCAGAAATATTTGTGGGTTCAAACCCAGCTGAGATCAGCTAATTTTTCTTGAGCGATAAAAGTCCGTAACACAACTTCCTTGGGAGAGGAAGTAAATCCGTCAGTCCCGTGTCGGTTGTGGCATGTAAAAGAACCCGGCATATGTGTTAAAATACCTTTCCACCAACAATTATAGGCTATTTCGTGCTCGCTCTTATAAATTTAGTGTGTAAGGCAACGAGAAACTTCCTGAATTTCCCTAGTAGATGGGATTTTTACCAGATGGTGCAGGCAGCACTAATCAGCCAAAGGATTGAGTGCATGCCCCATTCCCGATGGATAGAAATCACATAAAACCAACCTTCGGCTTGTTAACGCAAGAAAAGATATTCCTTATTATAAATATTACACATTTAGTCGTTTCACGGCTTTGAGTCTATCAATGCAACTGTCAATATGGTTTCAGGTGATAATCTATTTCCTAGCTTAGAGTCAAGCATTATAGTGCAGAGCCATTATTTCCCCCCAAAATAAATCAAATAACTTTTAAATAAATTTTGATTTTGGCACACTATATTAACTGGAGGAGTTAAACTATAAATAGTTTTTAAAATATGTACGATTATAAAGCAACTTTTTTTTTTGTTATGTGTTTGTCTTTCAAAAATAAAAAATAAATGTGTATACTTGTTTCTAAGTGATTAACTTAAAAGTTAAAATTGTCTAATTTAATTACTGGTACTATTACCTGAGTTTATACTTAGGCTACTCTTTGAACGCTTGATATAAATTAAATAAATAATTTGTTTTCCTTAACTAAGGTACTGTGCATGGGATGCATAAATCACTAGCCACAAGAACAATAGTTTATACATGCAAAGAGATGTGATCGTTTGTACCTAGTTCGATTAGAATCTATTGGAATCAATTTTGTGATAAATCAACATAAATATTATCATTTCAATCTCTCTTATGGACACGTTTAGTAGTGCTACGTCAACATTAATAGCTATAACTCATATTTTCCTTCATTTTTTAAGAGCCAAACAATACTATGCCCGTTATTTTTTAAATTAGTCTAGGCACTTATTGAATTCACTATTTAAAATCGAGTATATACTTTGTTAGAATGTTTTAAATTCTGGTAATCAAGCTTCTAACCTCTCATTACGTACCAAGGTAAGCCTACTCTTAGCATTTCACCTTTAACAAACAAGGTACACTTATTTTACCCACAATATTACTATGTATAAACATATAATTAAATTAAATTTGAGTACTTTGAGCTCTGAGTTTGTGCTAGTGCACCTAATTCTTTTTTTTTTAATCTGAGGACTTTCTAAATATTGTTTTAAAATATAATATTAACAATAATATAGTTGTATTCAAACCAGCACCTTTAAAGTAAATTTTCTTTATATTAAAAAAAAATTATTTATACTCCACAACATTGACCTCCTATGGAAAGAATCTTCCCATTAAGGGCGAAACTTTTAAAGCCCTATAAAAGTATTGAGTTTAAATGAGTTATCATTATACAGTAAGCTGTATCTCCTAGATATGTGTGTGTGTGTATGCTCACCCCATCTCCTCGCCAGCTTGCACAAAGGCTGCAGCTAACGGCGTGTGCCAAGGGGCTTCTTGCACTGTCAAATAGCCCCCAGTGGAATGGTACTGCGTTCTTGCAATGTAAGGGTTCCTGTTATCCTCAGACTTCTTAAAATAATAAAGAGCATCTTCATAACCCCAGCCTGGATTTCCTAGGCTCTCCCAAATGTCATAGTCCTTCTTGTTGCCTCTCACGTACAACATATAGTTGAGAACACTTGAGCCTCCGATCACTTTGCCACGAGGCCAGTTGCATCTGCCATGTTTCATACCTGGGAACCACAAACACATGTGACTTAACACGCAAAGCTCAAACAATCTCGTTGTTTCTTGTCAGAGACTCACTGACTCACCTTACTGTAGTGTATGCAACTTATTATCTTAAAGAAACAAGAAGTAATTTATGTATCTAAATGATCAAAGATAAAGTAGTCGAACTCAAGTTTTTTTTTCAAGTATAGTAGGTGGATTAACCATTAAAATTATGTAACGAGGCAGGTTTCCCCTAAATGATTTTCCACACTCCCTCCAAACAAATGTGGGTAAACTTCATCTAAATCTCTAAATGTAGCCTTCCTAATCCCTAATACATTAGTGTAATTAGTACTTAGGTGTATAACCCGAATGGAGCTAGCTATTGGTTTCACGGTATATTATTCTTGGCAATCCAATCTAACCTCGATTTTCATTATGTTAAGCAAAGGAAGCAATGTTTAGTATTATAATATGTGTAATGGTTTGTCCAGTTACCCAAATGGTATAATTTGTGGCTCCTGTGTAAATGGCTAAGTGTCAAGTGTGCTCTCATCAGCTAAATTCATTTCTAAGATGGGTGCTAGAACTAGTTGTTCAACTTTGTACCTTTAAGGTACGAACGATTTCTCCTGCTGCGTTGAAGCTGTTTTTGTCACGCGAAAAATGGAAACCATGAGTTTCAATGGTGGGATGCTTTACGAGCGGCAAATATCGCACGACAGAGACATGTCACATTCGGCTTCAAGGTCATGTCGCGTTGGAATGCGCCGGGCTCCATTTTTCAGGCGACATATCCTGCCTCTCTACCTGCCACACGTGCGACAAAAACCGAGGGATGTACCTCCACCAGGGTTGTACCTCCACGTTACAGACATCCGGATTTATCTGATTGCCAAACCCTTCCTTCACCTCTGACAAGACTTGTATTAATCACAACTTGTGAATGTGAGGAATGCCAGGCCTCCACCGTGGTTCGGATTCCACGTTAAACTGTAGGTCCTCCATTTCATCTCACAATCACCCTACCATTGCACATTAGCGTAAGTGCGTATAACCCGAAGGGGTAGTAAGACGCGGTGCTAATAATAATAATAATAATAATAATAATAATAATAATAATAATAATAATAATAATAATACAGACATCCGGTAATATTCAAAAAAACTTGTTTGGTTATTCTAGTAGTTTACTGTGTAGTAACACATGCTTCCCTGCAGTAATTCTATTACAGATTATAGGATGAGTCCACCACTCTCGATGGCGATACCGTTGCCTAATATCGACGGACTACAATCAATGCTGTTGCAGATACACATACATCACACAGTTTAGATTGGCAATTCATTTTACCTGGTAGGCCTATAATTAATAGGAACGACGTTTGCCAGACTGAGATGTAGAAGATACTGAAGAGAAGTCATGTGCGACAAGCGGTTTTTGTCGCTCTGTGTAGCCTCTCTCTCCATTTCTTTATAAAATTTTGCAGCTGCGACTACGCTGCTTTTATTGCTCCGTCTAGCATCCCCTGTTCGACTTTTGCATCCGCGACTTTTGTAGCTCAGGTCAGGGCGGGGAAAATCGTTCGTGTGGCCTTAGCCTAAGAGTTGCCTACATCTTTCATATAGTAAAGCCAATAGGGATTAGAAACGGGATAGGCATAGTCTATTTTATGTTTGCTAATATCTTATTCATCTGACAACTTCAACACGTGATTCGTTGGGCCTCTTTCCCATAATTAGTGTTCCATTTTCTTTCACGGCGTATACAGATTGACATTCACTTTTGATTATTTGTGTTTATGTCATGCTTTGGTTTTTAACAATCAACACAGGTTTCAATAGGCAGGATAGGCCTCGTTTATAGTATAACATACTTAGACTTTACGGGTCAATGCTCCCCAGGCGGCCATATGTTGTAACCATTCAACACTATTAGAGCTATTTTTTTTTTCTCTATTTTGGTGTTGTTTATTATGAGTTTTATGACATAAGCAAAACTTTTGATCAATTTTGGTTACTCAATATTAATTTTACATATATTTTAAATTTTATTTATTTATTTAAGGTATTTAATGTGCGCTTCCTGAACCCACTGATTTTATCAGCACATGAGAATTTCTATGAGCCAGAACGAAGGGACCAACCAATTTTGCTGGGAAAGGTATATTCACATACCTTCCAGGATATTTTTACATTCCACAAATGACATGGGACCGACTTGTCGCGACGGCTTAACTTCTCCTCCGAAGGAAATTGTGCTATGGATTTTTATTACTCAAGATAAATCCATTGACCACGGCTGGATTTAAACCCACGAACATCGAGTCATCGGCGAGTACTTTACCCCAAAACCATCAAGGTCGACCATATATTCAAAAAAAAATTGGGATAGATCAATCATAGATCTTTTGAGATGACTTGAGAGCTGATTTAGATTATGTAGTTTTCATTAAGTGGGGTGTAAGATATGTATTGTTAAGTGTATATATTGTATAAGACGGCAACAAATTATTTTTCTCTAAGATTACAAGCGTTGATTTCCTATCATGAGACGATACCCATTTAAATACGCTGACGGGATTTTTAATTTTTCTTTTAGTTGTGTGAATCAATCGCAAGTGCTATAATTGTTGTCTCTTGTATTATGTTTGGCAAATATTCAAATGAAACACTCATCCAAGACTTGAATCACAAAATAAAAATCATCATAGATGTTGGACTAAGGTTTTAGTGCTTTCAGCAATGATATGCACAGTGAAAAAGTGGCTTGAGGCGTTATATTCGCATTTAGTTATTATTCTATTGACAAAGAACTCGAGGTTTAATACCGATCAGGTACACTGAGGATAGATTTCCACGTGTGATTTTCATTGTGATTCATTTCTTTCCCCCACTTTAGCTCTAGTATATAACCCTAAGCTGCACTCATTATTAGCACTTAAATAAGTCCTAATTAATCTTTTTTCAGTCGAATCAATTTAACCTATAAAATATGCGCATCCAGTTCGAAAACGACTATTAAAATGGAACCTAGACATATTTCACCACCACAATCAAATAACTAAGAAATCTGTACAATTTTACTCGTGCATATTATTAAATAATTATATAATATACATATCAGCAATGCCTAAACCGTTTTATCACTCACTCAACGAAATGAAACAAAGTTTTACAGTGTTGCATTTCCTGCTCTCACCAAGAATCAAACCCGGAACTATTATATCAGTATAAAAACTTAGCAAAGGTGTTGAACTCACCCAAACACGCAGTCCCTTGTGGTTCAGTCTTGTATTTCCAATCCAGCTTGCTGAGCTGTAGATAAGCTGCTAACAGAGGAACGTCAGAGATCTCCGTTTCGTCGCCTCCAGCTTCCAGCAGAAGCACGGTCCATGGTTCAATCTCTGTTAACCGATTGGCGACCACTGCACCTGCAAGATCACCCATACATCTTATAAAGTCTTACAATCTCCCCTAAGAGAACAGGATGAAGTAGCAATCCAAGGGATGCCACTAATATTCACTTTATGGGAGGGTGAAAAGATCCATCGTGGGAATTAACTTTTGAACTTCTTAATAAATGGCATTCACATTTACGAACCTTACTTCAGTAGGTCCATACACTGTTTAACACACACACACAAACATATATATATATATATATACACACATTTTTGTATATGTTACCGTAAAAGTTCGAAGACCGGTAAATCTTAACATTTAGAATATCAGTTGGTTAAAGTACTACATATATTAGAAAATGTAAATATGTTTAGATTTTCTAAGATATGTCGTACTTTTACCAATTGATATTGGTAAATGCTAGGAAATACTGGTAAATTCTAAGATTTACCGCTCTCAACCTTACCTTGACCAATATCTTATAAGCTGCACCACAGTGTAATCCGTTAAGGTAAGCTTCCATACTTTCAGAGTAAATGGAGGGTATATTTTTAAAATGTTCTTTTAAATAATAAAAATACTTTTTTTATTCTGTTATAAAATGTATTAATTTAAACTAATTTGTTTAATTTTTCTCTTTAGTTGCAGACAAAAGAATTCAAAATTCTAATACATTAGGAAGTAACTGGTAGGATTGGTTCATAAATGACTGACTGAACGGAGGAGTGAGGCAGTCAGTCACTCATTTGACATTGACATCTGATATCAAATTCGTTATTTCATAAATTGATTCCCACATTCTCTCTCTCTACGCGTATACGGTACATGATCCCATGGGGAAAAATTAAACAAAGAGCAGAAGTGACTTAAACTACAATTGATGCATCAATTTTCTAAATATATTTTATGTCTTAAGCAACATTAAATATCACCAAAGTAACTTATACTATTATTTTTGTCGTATCTATTTTTTTCTATTTAAATTACACTTTATTAACAATTCAACTATATAATCATATGGCTTATAAAACCCAGGACAGTAGGCCTATGCCTAATACGACGCACTCAGCCCCAGTACCTTTATACAGTAGGATCTGGCTAATTCGACATTGGTTAATTAGAAAAATAGGATAATTTAAACCCACCACGATTCACCGTGAAGTTCCTATTTAAACTAACGGTAAAAAAATAACATTTAATTCGAATTTTAGAAGGAAATATTTGAATAATTTGAAAACTATAAATTTCATTGTTAATTTTTTTCAAGTAACGATCTTTATAAATCACTCCAATAAAGTTAGTTATTGCAAATGATAAAGCACCTTTAATGAAGATAAACCTAAGAAGATTCACTGAATCCCAACCAAACGTGAAACATGAAAGACAATATTTTTATTGCTATCAGCGAACTTGAAGATTTTGTTTATTGCGCTAGGATAAGAAAACTACACGAAACAAGGATAACTAATTTTTTTCACTCAAATATCATTTAAGTACAAAAACTGTTTAGTTATGCAATTTTCATGTTCATTTGTCCAAGTTTCATATTTTGTCTCTAAATTTAAATTTTTCTTGTTCTTTAATGTATGTACAGTACATATTGTGTATGTATGTTTTGTATAGCATATATAAAATATGATTGTTTATAATATCTAAGTTAGCATATTTTGAGGTTATTGATTTATTGTGTGCCAGCTGCCTAGATACTCATAAAAATTGTTATTTATCATTTTTCAGATATCCCTTGAACCTCGAATTAAACAAGTTCTACTGTATTTAGTATTTAATGATTAGGTAGCAAAACGAACCCTTACACAATCAGAAAATATCTTTGTCAGCACCACCGAAAATCAAAACAAGCTCTATTTGATGTTCCCCATATACTGTCAGGCGTGCATTACATAATTTGTTCTTGTCAGTCCTTTAGTTGATGAACGGTTTAACGGTTTAAATTCCTCAAGGGCATGATAACCCACCTTGAGGTTAACCCTGTGGACTGGCACCCCTGAGGGAGTGATGGTGTTTAAAAACTCCACTGGGTATTTCTCACTCTCCAAAGCGGTCTTCGTTAATCCATGGTACATAACCTAACCCCTTCATACCTCAAAAAGGTAGAAGAAGTAAACGGGGGTGGGTGTTGGGGGGGGGAGGGGGTGGCCTTAAGTTCAAATATTGTGCGGTAAGTGTCTCTTCTCCCCATACCAATAAGATACGCCACAGCACTAAGACAGTTGTCACCCTACATTGTGCTGGACAGCTTTTGTAGTCTATTCTGGGTTCTTATTACATGTTGGACTATTTGAGCCCGTTCGAGTTATACGCACTTACGCTAATGTGCAATGGTAGGGTGATTGTGAGATGAAATGGAGGACCTACAGTTTAACGTGGAATCCGAACCACGGTGGAGGCCTGGCATTCCTCACATTCACAAGTTGTGATTAATACACGTCTTGTCAGAGGTGAAGGAAGGGTTTGGCAATCAGATAAATCTGTGCCGGGACCGAGGATTGAACCCCGGACCCTCAGCACAGAAGTCTGACACCTTACC
>CABFWB010000162.1:41435-69867 GCA_902151455.1 Timema bartmani | reverse complement strand
CTATGTATACATTAGAGCTCGCCACCCCTGCCCCTTCTCAACAGCGTTACACCTATGTGGTTTATGGATGACGCCTAAGATGTAGTAAGGAAAATAAACCCTAAAATACCAAGGGTGTTCACAGCTTAATACCCGTGCTGTTAGTAACTTGGTCTAAGGCGTCAGTCTCACCCAGTTTTCCCTATATAAACCATCAATAACGTGGTTTAAATCCCCTTTCCCCTTCTACATGCGGATGCGTTGTTCATTTTCTTTAAATTACCCTTCCAATCCCTTAGATTACTTAAGTCGTTAACAACCTTGGGATGAACGTACATAAATATATATAATGCGGATGCTGATCTTAAGATTTTTAGAGTTCTAAATCTGGTGAGATTGTATTTTCCTCGTCCTAAGCTGGTGCAAAAGTCAGTTGGGTTGTGAGGGATTCAATGTTTATTATGTGTCAAGCACCTATAAGAACCAAGCATGGAGAGATTGCTACAATCCTTTTCATATTCAAAAGTCAAGTCATTCTATCTGTAGCAATAACTTTTGATAGACAGTGCCAGTACCTAAAAATTAACACTTTTTAAAATAGTAAAATAATATCAATGTTGACAGCAAACAAATATGTTTGTATTTTCTAAAAGATCCTTTCTATGAAAATTTAACTGTAATATGAGTGTAGGCCTACTTTTTACACAATTTTGATGAATGTATTCATCAATATGTTTTATCAATATGTATGTAGGCTATTAATGGCACCGAATATTTTTACTTACTCTAATATAACTATAAAATCACAACAGACACAAGACTCTTAGCTTACCTTTCAGCAAAAGGAATAAAAAACAGTTTCACAGTGATGCATTTTCTGTGGCGCTCTAATCTATCTGGAACATAATAATCATATATTAAAAAAAAAATTGTGCGTAATTTTGCATAAAAACATTGAGTTATATTTATATTCCTCGTTAGATCATTTTAAGCTATCGTTCTTATTAATGGAGCCTACAAAATGTTGAGGTTTTACTTTCAAAAGGTATTATTTAAATTACATCTGAACAATTAATTTTACCCGCGTTTGTTTGGTGGGTGGCCCCTTAGGATATGCAACCCAGATGATACATAAGGTGGGTTTAATGTAACAATCGGTCAAATAACATGTTTTATTGTATTTTTTATTCTACTTAATAACACAATAGAGGTGGATTGTGGTTGATGGGACCTCAGAGTCAAGATGGAGAAAGGCGGCTGCCCTGCAGCCCTCTGGTACCATCGGGGTGACGGAGTTCCCCGCCAGAATTGGGAATACAATGGTTGAGTTAGCTTAGTATAGCTTAGTTTAGTAGTTAAAATAGCTAAATTAGGAACGGGGGGAACTAGGTAGGGGGTAGATTAGGAAATTAAATTGCCAAGGGTGGAAGGAAGGGTGAAAACGGAAGTGTGGTGGGTAGAAAGTAGGCGGAGCACCAACTCCGACAGGGCGCCTCCTCAGGTGGTGGATAGGAGGATGCCCGCCTCTGCTGGGGGCTTGGCGGACTCAGGAGTGAAATCCCGGGCATTGTGGAGGGCCCAGCGGGCGGGTACCGGCAGCGTAACATACCCGGGGCGGACCAACTGGAACTAGGGTTAGTTGAACTTCAATTAAATTAAGAGCCAAAACCTTTTTATTATTTAAAAAAAAAATCGAAATTCAAATAATAATAATAACAAAAATTCTACTTAATAATACATACAAACAGTTTGTCGCAACAAAAAAAAATACACAGTCCAGTGACAAATTATTTTCTTGCACTTTGGACTAATAAAGCTACATTTTTTGTGTGTTAAATGTATATAGGCTTTTTTAGCTTTATAAAGCTCAATGTTTTGCAAGTTAAATGTCTAGAGGCCTTGTTTACCTTTAAAAGCTAAATTTTTTTTAAAAGGCCACAGGCTTTTTGTCTTTTAAAAGCTCCAGGTTTTGTGTGATTGGAACCATAATTTGTCTTAAGAATCACACTATGTTCCTCCAAGCTTATCTAAGTTTCAACAAGAATCGGACACCAAGATATTTTAGATACTTAAAAATGATAGACATTAATTATAATCATTACTTTCTGTTCTGAGGCCTAGACTGTAACTCAGGACTTATGTTACATTGTTTCTATCCCTCCTCTGATTACTAGTTTATCCAATTTGAAATCATATTACTTAATTTGATATTGATTATAGCTCCTAATCTAAGTGTCCCTATTTCCCCATCTAATTTTATCCTACTAGGTGGTCCGCCCCGGGTATTTTACGCCCACGGTACCCTGCCCCGCTGGGTGTCCCACCGCTTCCGGATCTAATAGTCCCCGGTGGGGAGCGAGCATCCCCCTATCCACCGTCTGGGGAGGCGCCCTACTGGAAATTTCGTTCCACTTACCTCCAGCTAAAACCACTACTTTGGACCTAAAACATAAAGTAGATATCCAGATTTTAGGCTCTATGGTAATCTATGCATTTCCTTCATCCCCACCACACTAGCGTAATTTATATAAGTGCGTATAACTCGAACGGGTAGTAAGACGCAATGGGGATCGACTCTAAACTTGTTATTGTAGCTTCTTAAAGTTGTTTTGTTTGTGTTTGTTCATTCAACTAGATACATAAATATTTTTCTTTTCCTTAACACACAACTAGAATCTAAAGAACAGAATATTTTGCAACTAAGCTACCAGCAATGATTTTATGATACTACTAATATGTTTTATTGTTCAAATAGATGATGTCGCTCTTAACGTAATATGAATATATGTACTAGTTCATAGTTAGTATCACCTCTCTGTTTTCTAGCACCGCACTTAATGCTCGTTTGGATCATAACTATTTACTAACCATGCAAATATATTAGGGATGAATAATGTTGAATTCAAACTAAATGTACCCGCATTTGCTTGGAGGTAGACTGTAAAAAATAGGATAACCAACTCCACTACACCTGACCGAGACTCGAACCCTGATCTCCCCGTCATTGGCAGTCTAGTCTTTTGCGAGATTGACACCTTAGACCAGTGTTTCCCAAACTTTTGCTGGTGGGGACCACCAATTAGAAGTTCTGCGCAGTTAGGTACCACTGGGGCCATGGGAGTGGTGGGGTGGCAGGAGAAAAACTCTTTTTTTAAGGCATTTGCATTTTAGGACTATACATACAAGACAAAACTTAATTTATTTAAATAAATGTTGAAAAGAAAGAACTGTTCAGAATTGTTGACCTAAGGTTGGTACAGACTTCCTTTTTTCTATGTGACTTGTGTATACCGAGGAAAGAAATTGAGCATTGTTTGGATAATTTATATTTAATATTTTTCATTTCAAATTCTTGTATTATATGTGATCAACATTCTTTAATTGATTATTACTAGAAATAGGGTAAATTCGCTTTTGTGAAAAACGTGAAAAGAAAAAAAAGGGTCGAAAATAGGGTATCTATAAGTTTTCTTTGCGTTTCATGGCATTTGAAAGTGTTTAAAGTGATTTTTATTTCGCGAATTAACGCGAAAAACGTGATTTTGAGAGTATTTTAGCTAAATTATTCTATTTAGCGAAATAGACGTGAATTCCCTGAAAATGTTGTGCATTTAAATAAAATGCTGAGAATTTCTATAAAACGATGTTTTTCAGCGGAAATAAGTGATTAAAAAATCATTGAGTGTGCTTCAGCTCGGGTTTTACTTGCATCCTGTGCCTTCCACAGCCTATCCGGTTAATCGCCACATTCCGTTAGTCGTTGCTTTTATCATAAATCCTTTGTATAGGCCCTAAAAACATCGACGAAAGACATTTGTACCTATTTTGCTACAAAATGCTAAATTATGCCACAAAACGCTAAATTTTCAATAATTAATGCTAAAGAAAACTGAAAATTAATGCTATTTTACCGTATCTCTAATTATTACTACTAAACTTCATAGGATTCTGCGAGCCATTTGATAGGCCCATCACGGACCACCATTTGTCTGAGGACCACACTTTGAAAAACACTGACCACCAGAGCGATTTATTTATTTGTTTTTTGAGGGTATTTTATAATGTATACATTAAGGGTTCATTGAATTATATTTGCTATTAATTTAATATTAATTAATCATTATTTAATTCCAAGACATAAATAATAACCTTATGAATTAATCAACCAAACAAACGGAATGTCGATGCGCAAAATTATATGAAAATAATCACTTATCAAACTTAAATTTAGCAAAATGTCACGTTTCCACATAGATTAAAGTTCGTTTGAAAAATGATGAACGTTGGATAAAATTAGATTCCACGTTTGATATCGATGCATGTTCCCATAGAATGTGTGCCGTGTAGTGCAGAGACCTTGGACTAGTCCTAATATAGCATGCCTTGCAAGAGCCTTGTCCTCGCTACGATTGCGCACTCAAATTTGCAAGGGTTGTAAAACAGTGATGTTGGCAACAGATGTGTCTGGACGACTGCAAGGTTTTTGTGTCCAACTATGTTTGTATAATTAGGTGTATGTGTGTGTTGTTGACGATTATGTAATTTGAAGCACCAATGTAGGCTGTCATTTCAATTTCTTCGAAGCATTGAATAAACATGAAAAAGCTCACACAAAAATATCAACCAAACATATTGTTATTTCAAGAAGTGTTATTACTCATACAACCCGCCTCGGTGGTGTAGTTGGCTAACGCGCTAGTCGTGATGAGCCCGACTGCCGAGGACGGGGAGATACAGGTTCGAATCTCGGTCGGGTGAGCTGGGGGTGGTTTTTCCTGAATGGTTTTCTACTCTCCCTCCACGCAAATGCGGGTTCACTTCCTCTATTTAACCTTCCCAATTCCTAATCCATTAGTGTAATTAGTACTTAAGCGTATAATCCGAATGGGTAGTAAGACGTGGTGCTAAATATTAAATAATAATAATAATAAAAAATAATTACTCATACATTGCTTTCTGAACAATAGAATATAATTATTAGTTTTTTTTTCAAAATTGTAAGACTATTTTACTTTTTATTTATTTCTTAGCAACTTGTCTTACTACCCGTTCATGTGTTACGTTTCGTAACCCTATTTACTTTACAATTAACAAGTAATTTACCCGCTTTGGTGGTCACATGGTCTTAGGTGTCACTCTCGCAGTAGACTAGAGTGCCGATGATGGGGAGATCGGGGTTCGATCACGGTCGGGTGTACTGAGGGTGGTTTTCATAAATAGTTTTCCACTCTCCCTCCACGCAAGTGAGGGTAAACTTACTCTAAATGTAACCGTCCACATCCCTCACACATTAGAGTAATTGGTACATATGCGTATAATCCGAATGGGTAGTAAGACGTGATGCTAAAAAAAAAACACGTCATTTATTTGTCGCCATCTATGAAGAATTTTCTCAACTAGTATTTAAAAATCATAATATTTGTTTGAGAAATGAGTAGTGCTATATTAATTCAAAAATGTAATGTATTTCTTATTCTTATTTAATATTTCTTGCTGATCTTCCTCCCTACAAATACCATAATTTTTTTATCTCCAAAATAAATGCATATTATTTTTATTTTTTTGTGTAACACATCTCATTATCAACTGCAGGGTGTCCAGCGACCTGGAAAACCTGGAAAACAGGAAAAAGTTAGGGAATTTGCTTGGTCAGAGAAAATTCATGGAAATCAGGGAATTTAATTAAATTTCTGGAATTTTCATATACTCACTTAAAAAATACTCAAATTTTATTTGCGGTGGTCAAAATTACATTTTTCTGCGATTTAATACGCACCACAATCTCTTTTAACACAGTTGAACATACTAATTTTAATTCTCAAAGTCAACATGGGATTTTTGTGTGTCATCTTTCCATCCCTCTACTTCGCGTCTTTATTTTTTACTCTATTTGTGCAAAGCAATATTTTAATGTCTCAATATAATCTCACTAAAATATAACTTAGATCGCTCTACCCAAGAGCCCATCACTTTATGCTATAACCCTTCACAGAGTGTCACTAAAAATTTTGCATCAATTTGCGATCTTAATAAAATAATGTTTGTAACATAGGGACTGGAAAAGTTGTAAATTGGCTCTGGAAAACCTGGAAAAGTCAGGGAATTTTAAAATATTGTTTGGTTGGACACCCTGCAATAAGCAATCCGCTTATTAACATTTGTTGAGGGGTAAGACAGGTTGAATTTAGGAAAAGAGCACGCGTGTTTGAATGGAGGTAGAGGGGGAAAACATTAAGGAAAAACCACTTGTAGTACACCCTGCAGAGATTCTAACCTCGATCTTCCTGTCATTTGCATTCCGGTCTATTGTGAGAGTTTCAAACCATGCGACCACCTCATTGGGTTGGTTGTTTAAATGCTGCTTCTGATTTGGATATAATAAATACCTTTAAAATTTTCCTAAGGTAGTGTCAAAATTTCGTTTATTGTATTCCCTACAGTCTTACGATGTTTAACCTTTGAACGTTCATGTATAAACAATTTATAGTGCATTTTGAGTTCCAAGCATGTGGCAACTCCTCATCTTATTCAAACGTTGGCAGCACTGGTGCCAAATTAATGGGGTACCTCTATTGTAAAAGTATAGGTGTGTTTAAAAATATTCCAACTGTGAACTAGGATGTAAACAGAGTTTACCCTAGGCCTGATTTATTTTAAATTTTTTTATTCCAATCAAATTTTGATTCTCTTAAAACATATATTTTGATGTGTTTTACCTCTGATATATGTAGCTTAACACTGTATTATCTCTTTTGACTGCCATACATGAGAGAATTGACTTTTTATTTTTATTTTGAGTACACCAGATTCATTGTTGGTTACAAAAATGACAAATTACCACCATATTCAAAAGGAAGACTTAATGGTTAACAAGTTAGGTTGAGCTTCCAGTTCAAATTTTATAAGAAACACAGATATAAAGCACACCAGATTTCCATAAATTTGGTTTTCTTAGGGATTAGAAAAAATGTCTAGACTTTAAGGGGGCCACCTAGAGCGTTGAAACTCATTGGAAACTCTCTTCTTTCTCGCAATATTTAAATGGAAATTCCTTATTTCTAGATATTGTCTGAGAAATCTTTCTCGAAATATACTGGACTGCCGACGACGGGGATATTGGGTACGGGGGTCCCGGTCGTGGATACTGAGGGTGTATTTTCCTAATTGTTTTTCCACTCTCCCTCCACGCAAATATGGATAAACTTCCTCTAAATTTAGAGTTCCTCATCATTATCATACTAACGAAACTAGCACATAAGCGTATAATCCAAACGGGTAGTAAGACGCAGTGCTAATAAATAATAATAATAATACAATATATGTTTAAATCCTAAATGAAGCTGACTTAAGGCTATAGAAAACTAAGAGCTAACCTTGCTCAAACAAATGAAATACTAACTCATTATTATTGCCACAACAAAACATCTAGTTATTTTAGTAATATTTTTATGGTTTTAAATGAGGATGTGAAACTCCCTACTCTCGATAGTTACGGGTATCGAAAGAATCGGGAATCGATCTAAATAGCACAATTTTCGATATCTCGATTCTAACCTGTCAAATCCCAGTAAATGAAAGTTCTGGTTTTTAAAAGAAATGGCAATATTAAGAATTGGATCCTTTTTTTATTGCAATCATTAGTTCAGTTACGGTTTCACATTAGTACCAGTAGATTATAAATGCATTCAACATGACTTTTGTGTTCTGGTGATCATGCCGAAATCAAACATCGCCGTTTTGCTTCAGTATATTTCTCAAAATTATTTTTACTTAATTATATTATTATTACTATTATTATTATTATTATTCTATATATTATTTCTGTTGTAAACATCCCTCTATCTCAACTAATACAAAGTCTACAGCGATGAATAAGGTATCAGTGGATAGGATTTTTTACCGACTTCTGACATAGCATACTCAGTTTACGTTAAATCAGCCTGTCAAAGACAGGCTTAAAACTTATTATTATTATTATTATTATTATTATTATTATTATTATTATTATTATTACTATTATTATCACCGCGTTTTACTACTCGTTCGGATTATACGCACTTACGCTAATGTGTAATGGTAGAGTGAATGTGAGATTAAATTGATGAGCTACAGTTTAACGTAGAATTCGAACCACGGTGGAGGCCTGGCATTCCTCACATTCACAAGGTTGTGATTAATACACATCTTGTCAGAGGTGAAGGAAGGGTTTGGCAATCAGATAAATCTGTGCCGAGACCGAGGATTGAACTCCGGAACCCCCAGCACAGAAGTCTTTGACACCTTACCGCCAGGTCACCCTTACTAAATTAAAAAGTTTTAGTTTTTACAGCTATATTACATTACGGTATATAAAAAAATAACATATTTTTAATATGAGTTTGGATGCATAGTAAAGGATTAATGTTAAATGTTGAAGAATTAGAATAGAAAAAAAATATTGAAAGCTGACACCTTTAGTTTAAAAGCGTTAAAGCTTCATTTACGTCAGAAGTGTCGCAATGTATTTCTACCTTTAGGAAGGCAATGACTCAACAATGTTCAGATTAGAAGCTGTTTAATAATATCCTCGACTAAAACGTATTTATGTTCTTTGTATTCGAAAACTTTCGGAATTATTATGGTTCTTGAATTACTGGGGGGTGTAGGAGGTTACATAATTATAATACCTTGTACTCATCACAAGACATTTTTAAGATAGTCAAATCTTGCAGATCAAGGTGGGTAGGACATGCAGTGCGAATGGAAGAATTTAGAACCATATTCAGAGTATTTACTGGTAAACCAAATGGAAACAGACCATTTTGAATACCTAAACACAGATAGGAGGATACCACTATGATTGACCTAGGGTGTAATGAGGTTGACTGGAGAGAACTACCTCAATATAGGGATAGGTGGCATAATTTTGTAAATGCGGCAATGAACTTTCGAGTTCCTAATGCCTTGGAGTAAGTAAGTAATGGTTATTGAATATGGTCCCCATATTCTGTTCTGCAAAAATTGGTCGTGATATCCACTTTTCTAAAATAAATATTGAACTTTATTATCGTGTGTTAATTATATTGCGAGAAAACTACTCTGTCATAAAAAAGAGCTTCTTCATATGAAATATAAATTACAACACATCAGAGCCGGATATAGGGGATGGTAACATGGTCGACCACCCAGGGGCCTCTACAAATCAGGATCCTCCCACAAACCTATGCAATAGTAAAAATAAATATACTTTAGCTCTAAAGATTGCACTCATAGTATTTATTTATTTCTAACAATATAAAACTTACTTACCTACTTAAAGCACGTGCGGCAAACAGATAATTCAGACTGAGATTTACAAAACTTATAAAACATCCTTATATGGCAGTGAGTCTAGTGGGTTCCCATGGATTTATAAAAAAAATGCTCCACTAATTGACTCATCCTCACCATCAAAGTTTCCTGACCTCTGTTTAAGACCTACGTGTAAACACAATAATTAAAGTACGACATTCTTGTGGGGTTTTCCCCTTAGTGCATTTTCCTAAGGTTTGAGCAAGAACAAATTATATTAAAAAAAAGTTTTAGACAAATATAAATTATTGTGATGACAATATCTCCTTATTTGAATAATATATTTAACATTTTGTAAATAAATATACAAATATGTCGAAACGTTTAAAAGATTAATATTTATATAATTATGTATCGTTCTGGGCCACCACAGCTTTAAATTCGGCCCTGTATAGCATAATAACCAAGATTTTTGAGGTTTTATAAAACTGGTCTTGGGCTAGTTTGTGTTTACTTAGTTATTTTTGCAAAGCGTGATGTATGTCTCTCCTAAGATATTCAGCATTATTACAACCCTTTGGGTAGCCCGGATCAGTATTAAGGGCCAATCTTACAATGTCTCATCAAAGTCCTCGTAACTTAACTGTACGTAAAGTCTAACCGTTGGTTAAACTTGGCGTTGTGTTTTACAATACTATTTTTATGTGCTCGTCAAATTACGAACAGGTGCCTTCCATTAGTTATTACCGTTAACTTTCTCGGAGCGCTAGATTTGTTTCAAAGCTTTTGATTGGCTTAATTTTACCATTGAGAATATAAGCAAGTCATTACAACGTCTATGGAAGTGTTATGAAAACAAATCAATCAAAGCAAATCCAATTTATTAATACTGTTTAAGGTTATCTGTTATCTTTTATCATATTTATTTGTCTGCTAAAACGTTTGTTGAAAATAATAAACAAGAAATTTAAATTTTAGCAAAGAAGAGGAAATTTTGCTAATTGAATTAATAGAAAAATACAAACAAACGATTTAAAATAAACAATTCTAATTGGTGTCCATTCACTTTAATAATTTCCAAAACTTTATTTTTGTACAAACGAAAACGTAAAATGATTCTTCAGCGTTAAAAATTTTAGGAAATTCTTTTGTTCCAATTACTGTATCTCTTCGGTCTTTAAAGTCTTGGGTTCCTTAGAACTTGAAACTCATTTTCAAAGTAATCATAATCAAACAATAAATCACCCATTTCATAATACAAATAAATGTAAGCTAACTTTAATAATAACAGTTGCCTTGAAAACAATATGGCGGCGTCTTTAACGTTGTTAATGTAGACGTTATGTTTGCTAACCGGAAGGTAGACCTCGCGTTAACTTTACGAGCACTTTTACGTGGACATTAGCGCTAACCAAACATTGTAAAATCAAAAGTAGTGGTTGTTATCACTTAACCTTATGTTAAGCCCTAACGAATAGAATAACGTGACATTGTAAGATTGGGCCTAAGACTCTGCGCACAAAATAATAGTAAAAAAAATGATATCCTACCTAAGTGTAAATTGTTTTATTTTATGATATCTGTGGGTAACCTGGTGGTCTAGGGGTAAGGTGTCAGACTTCTGTGCTGAGGGTCCGGGGTTCAATCCTCGGTCCAGGCACAGATTTATCTGATTGCCTAACCCTTCCTTCACCTCTGATAAGACGTGTATTAATCACACCTTGTGAATGTGTGGAATGCCAGGCCTCCACCGTGGTTCGGATTCCACGTTAAACTGTATGTCCTCCATTTCATCTCACAATCACCCTACCATTACACATTAGTTTAAGTGCGTATAACCTGAACTGGCAGTAAGACGTGGTAATAATAATAATAATAATAATAATAATAATAATAATAATAATAATAATAATAATAATAATAGTAATAATAGTAATAATAGTAATAGTCATAGTAATAATAGTAATAGTAATAATAGTAATAATAGTAATAGTAATAATAGTATTATTAATAATAATAGTAATAGTAATAATAATAATATATGTGCACCGTCTTATGACCCGTCCTCATATATACGCTAATAGGGTAGGGACGGTGAAGGTAGAGTTTAACGAAAGTGTACTCCACGTTTGTGTGAGAAGCCATCTCGTAAAAAACACCTCTATAATACTCCTGACTTGGATTTGAACTCTCACCTCACTCTTATCCGGAAATTCAGACGAGACGAGACGGATACTTTTTTTTCCCGCTGGTAGATTTAATTAAATAGTATAATTCTGGTTAGTAGAAAATATTTGAAAAAAAATACATGGCACAAACGTTCTCATATCACACTTATTGCAGTATTAACCTTTTTACTTTCTCTCTACGGAGAAAAAGGATTTTGATCGTCAAAAAAATCGTACTCGAGATTTTGATAAATAATGTCGACGTTTCATGACCCCCTGAAACCAAAAAAGTTGTTTTCTCAATGCTGTCTGTACCTCGGGCTGGAACTGAAACTATTTTACCGATTGGGCTAAAACTTGGTATCTGGGGTTCATAAGGTCTCCCCGAGGGGTTTTTTGAAACCCCTAAATTTAAGGGTAGTTTACTGTAGGGTAAAAAAAGAACAAAAATAGATTTTCTCGACATTCACTCTAACGATTTTAATTATATTTTAAATCTAGACACTGTTTATCATTATAAACAAGATGGATATTCTCATTTTCTCGTGAAAATTACTTCAAAGTTATTTTATATTGGGGAAATTTTCTAATTTTAGTTATTTATACGCAACTATTTGAGTTATTAAATAACTTATCATTGTAAATTGTAAAGTTGTAGTACTATTAAAGTTTCTCTTTTCTAACATTTTCTGTAACAGTGCGCAGAAGAACTTTATATAGCTCAAGAATCTTTCCCTTGACACACACAAACGCGCGCGCGCACACACACACACGCACACACGCACACACAGATTATAGGTCTTACCGGCTTGTCTAACAACTATTTTTCTAACATAACCTCAAAGCTACCAACTGTTCCAAGCTCACCTTATTTTTCCTGTTCCACGAGGGATTATAACCTTGCTCTGGACGAGGGGTCCCCAATTATTTTTGGTGAGGGTCCGTTTTAAAAACTCGACATACTTTCGCGGTTCGGCAAAATTTTAACAGACTCAAGTTCAAGCCCTAGAGGAATATATTAATTCAAAAACGTGATTTTCTTTCCTTTTAGTTATTTTACTACTTTATTATTGCTGGCCTTTCGTATCTATTACCCGCCCACCACCGAAATAGCATCATTTATTCTGTGTATCTCGTCATCAAGGTCCTTAAAAATGTATATGTGGTCCGGATGTGGACCGCGGTCCGCCATTTGGTGACCTACAAACCCCTTTTGAAAACAAAGACACTACAGGTGTCACGAAAACAAAGACACTACAGGTGTTACGAAAACAAAGACACTACAGGTGTCACGAAAACAAAGACACTACAGGTGTCACGAAAACAAAGACACAACAGGTGTCACGAAAATAAAGGGCCTATTTAGATCCGAAAAGATGCTCATAAAAGTGCATTAAGAATATTGAATTAAAAACTATTTTAATCCAGAGAAATATCATCAAAATAAATTGGACCATTTTAGAGTAAAAATAATATTTATATATTATACCTCGTCCCCTAAAAACACTAATATTCAATTAATCATTGTAAAGTAGTTTTCAATTAAATACTTGACGTATAACCCGAATGGGTAGTAGGACGTGGTGCTAAAAAAAATACTGCTTTGTCCTTTGTATTGTTGTTAGTATACTTTTTATACACTTATACGTACAAGATAACTGTTTAAAACATACAAATATTAAGAACATTGATACAACATCATGCATTTGGGTTAGTATTCGTGTCAAGAAAAAACAATATGGATGCCATATGACTACGTTTAGGAACGTTGTGCTATGTAGTAGAATTGTGTACGCTTCCTTCTATAAACAAGTTTAATTTAATCAACACATTACTTTTTTTTTCCTGAAATATATTTTTGTGTGTTTTTGTCGCTCAAGGTAAATATATTATATTTATTATTCCTTATTCATAGTGTTCACGTCTATGTTAGGACCAGTTTGTTAATGTTTTTGTCACTTAGGATTAAGAAAATTAGGGGAATCATTTAGGTGTTACTGAAACATATAAACACACATATACCTCAGTTTTAGCTTCTGTGGTGCTGACTGACAGCTCACAGCTGACTTCTGACGACTTTGAAAAGCTACCAGACCAAATTATGTACGCCGAACCATATTATCTACAAAAAACATGTCTTTAGCAGTTGTCACTTCTGACAGTCAAAATGTAGGTATATACCTAAATGTTGACTGTCAGAAGTCAGCTGTGAACTGTCAGTCAGCACCAAAGAAGCCATGGGGCTACTGTAGACGTACGGCATGTCAAACAGAGTCCGAAGAATATAAAAAAAGTCAATCCTAGCAAAAATTTAAAAATCAATATTCGTATGTATCACAATACATAATTTATACCTGTTATGTGTGAAAAAGTAGAGATCTAGCTATAAATTCAAAAATATATAAAGTATTAAATATATAATTTAAAAAAACTGTCCAAAGTCGGTCCTGTTCACATGTCCTACTCACTGTTAACTAAAACGCTGTTCGCATCCGTGCCACACACATGCTCACATGTATCCAAGCACTGTACCTTCTCACCATGGAATAACTCCAATAACGGTTGATCAACAGGAGAGTCATGCACACACGAGGGTGGAGACACTTTCTAGCCCCCACCTAAAGTGATGCCTTGAATACACAACTAGGATTCATCCCTGTGTTGATTGAAAAACACTTTCACTCTCATGACAGGGTTGCACAACGGCCAACTATTGGGCCATTTACCACTTGGTATGTATGGTTGGACATATGTAGCAAGCGAACGGACAATGACTTTTGGTGGCTAATCTTTTATTTTTGCTAAATAGGTTTTCGCTAAACTTTGTACAGAAGTTTCATTGTGAACTGTAGATTAACACAACCAATTAACGCACCTTGGTAGGTGTCACTCATGATATTAATCAAACATCCCTGAGGGACTCAGCCGGTATGTCCTGTAGGGCACTCCAATTCACTATAATTTGGAGCTATGGGTGCTAGTTAAGTGGCTAGATACACAATTAATAATGATTCTCTTATAATATTATTTATTATGTTTTAACTATTATGGAATAAATTCACCTGCAAAGGGTTAATCGAGCGATATTTATCTTTTAAGAATTATTACAGAAAAGTGAATATTACCCAGCAGTATACAGTCCTAGAGCAATAGTGTCTGTATGCTAGGGGTGCCTACCACTGCTAAATTATTTAAGGGAATGGCAGTTCTTAAGCCTCAAAATCACTAAAACAATCAACAAATAGCTTATAATGTTCTGTGGTGACCCTGTTACAAAACTGATTTTTTTTTAAGAAGGCTAGATCTATGTTTCTAACCATTTATCATGTTATCAAAACGGGGACATTATGCCGTTCTTGAAAATAAACTAATTTCACCTTTTCTCAATTTAAAAAAAATCTTTAATCTTAAAAGGTTGGGATTTTAATCCTATAGGAACATATTGATACCTTCACCTCCATTTTAGTGTCAAGCTTATTGTGAGATAACCATTGATCACTTAAATAATCCAGGATTTTTAGTAGTTTACAACCGATCAGAGCACTCCGGTAGGAGGCTCTCTTAATAAAATCAATATCTGGTCAAACATTTCAAGGCATATTAAGATCAATTTTACTGATCAATCACTTTCACAGGCAACAAATACTCATTGTGAGTATTAAATGGTTTAGTCATCTATCTGCATGGAGTCTGATTTCTTTCCCGTAGGATCAATTTAAATTAGTGGGATTTTTTTCGATCGTGCTTTTCTTATTAGCGTTAGTCGTCAATCCGTTGTACATAAATACCTACTTTAATTGGTATTAGACGTCGTTAGATTGGCCACCAACCACCTGATAAGAGCTAGGTCCTCATTCAGTTTCTTTATATATTTCCAACATTCACCTTTGATTATTTACAAACTTTTGAACTTTTATTAGAGAGATAAAATCCAAATTAATTGACTCGATTTCTTTAAACTCAAAAAGGATTCAAATATTTATTATTTTGTCATCATTTTGGGTCATATAGAAAGGAACTTAAGTTAAACGTATTATAACTTATTGGTGGTGATTTTAACGAAAAACTTTATTGCTTGAGTAAATAGAATACTACAGTAGATACGTTTAGTTTAATTTTCTACACTTTATAATATCAACTGTTATTGAATATTTGTAATAGGCATCGTGAAATTTGAACACCATTTTCTATCTTTGTTAAAAAAAAAATCTGTTCTAATGCTTTTGGCATATGTTATCTAATTGATTACGTTACCATGAGTAGAAAATTAAACTAAACGTAGTTACTGAATTTTTTTAAAGCCAAATAAAACAAACTAATTTGGAAAAACCACCCTCATTACACTCGAATGAGATTCGAACCTTGATCTCCCTGTCACCAGCAGTTTATTCTACTGCAAGAGTAGCGCGTTAGACCACGCGGCCACCAGAGTGGGTATTAAACATCATTTATAAAAGTTGCAAAATTAATGCACTACGACCATTTTAATTACAAAATCATACCCAAGCCCTACAGTATACAAAATATTACTTTTTTCCCTAACATCTCTCACTACCCACCCATGCTATACGCATTTTAGCTATACTTCCAGGACTAGGAAACCTGAATTTTTAGAAAATTTACCAACATTTGCGTGAGTTGAAAAGCATTTAGTAAAAAACACTCTAATTACACCCGTCTGAATTTGAACCCTGATATCCCTGTCATAGGAAAATCTGATTGGAATTTAGTCCGTATTCCCATCGATGCTTACTAGATAAAAATGTTAAGCGCTTAGCAATTTAATTAAATGTTCCACGTAAATTTGAATACTCATTATAATCTCTTGACTATAATCGTTCAAAGAAGGAGTTTTAACTCTTCATTTGAGGTATATTTTGTCGATAGAAGAATAATGAAATGGGTTCATTAAAACTTAAAACATTTTTCCTTCTGTCCTTGGTCAAACTGAAATTACAAGAACAGAAACAATAAAATCAGGCATTTATATTGATTGACATTACCTGTATGCTGACTTAATTATTATTGATTTATTTAAAGATTTTACGTGCAATTTCACATTATAATATTTTATCTGTTCTTAATATTTGACTTACAAACTAGCTTTACATTATGACAACATAGTTAAGACCAAACACGTACATCAAACGTCAGGTATTTTGGTGTATGTGTAAAAGAACGATCCCGTATTTAAATAATATAGTATCTAGGTAGCCTAATATTTGATCTCAAACTAGAGTCTTCATGGCGTTTAATCTATCATTTTGAATCACTTTATAAGCTAGCCGATGGGCTAGCGTTTGTCTGTAAAATAATATGTATTTATGTTATATGGGCACCCTATAAACTTGTGGTCTATGAAAAATGCTCTTGTCTATTGCATAATATTCAAAGGAAACTAAATTATATTAGTTTAATGATTTAATGGTCTCTTACTATGTGTCTTAATAATATTTATCACATAGTATAAGAACATATAATTATAAAAATGATTTTAAAAGAATGGCACAGGATAATATTGTGATAATATACTTTTCGGTTATATGTATAATGGTTTGAACAATTTTCAAACCCGCACTGGTGGACAAGTGGGATAAATATTAGACTCATATAACCTAGCTATCTGGTAATGGGTAGTCTTATATTTAAACTAGAACATTAGTACAACTCTAAGTAAGAATAGTTATAACTAGACCTAAATAACACAAAAGTCAAAGGTACGTACGTGTACATGAAATAGCCTACATATTGTTCACACTCCGTTTGCCATAAAGGCAACAAGATAACTTGATTTCCCTATTGTGTAGCTTATAATGATAATCTCTTAGTGTAATCCTTTGAGGTAGTTCTGCTGCGTTCCAGGGAAAAATTAAGTGTACAAAGTCAAGTTGTTAACATTCATTCAAATCGCTCCACATTCCACAGTGTACTGTGGTAATCACAATACTTTTTTTACCACTGTAAATGTTGCTGTCGTATACCTTTGAAACATTGTCTGTCAATTTTTACTAGATACTAATTTTATTTCATACTTTTTAAATCCAAGCTCATTTCTTCCTGTAATATTGGTTGATATCATTTTCATTTTAAGAGTATCAAAACTACTTCAAATTAATTAAAAGTTTCAAAATATGTTTGGTTGCGTTATCTTCTTTGACGATTGCTTCAAATCTTCAAAATCACCTAAGATAGCACATTATAGAAAAAATATCAATTTGTACCTATCACATGACGCAATATGGTTTGAAGTAATACATTAAAATGTATTTGATAGTAAAAAGAATCGAAATTTAGCCTCTAAATTATCTCCATTTTACAATTGGTTTCAACTGATGAACATTTCCATAAACTTTTTATTGTGCTGTCTGAGCTATCTTCATAACTTCACTGTTGGGGTAATGATGATGTAGGTATAATTTATAATAACTGTACCCGTATTTGCGTGAAGATAGAGTGGTAAACCATTTAGATATAAAGCATCTTAGAACACCCGTCTGGAAATCAAACCTTGAATTTCCTGTCATAGGCAAACCACAGATCACATCAGACGGACGACTTAGTCTGTGTGCTCACCAATGTGGCTAAGAGTAGATTAAAATATATTGATAATTCAGTTGAAACCATAATTATATATGTTATTTCTGTATTTTATTTTCATGGCTTTGGTATTAAATTCCTGGTAAAACTATGTCTCAAGGTTTATTATGATGCATTTGACTAGGTTTCCAAGTTATGTTTTTATTGGAATAATGTTCCGCTGGACATTGCACTTTAGATTTCCAAATTAAATAAATTAAACATATATAATATAATTTGTACCTACCAATTCCACTAGTTTAGATTAGGTAGTACTGTATTGCAGTATAGTTTATATTGATTCTTGAAAAACATAATATTGATATAAATATTAACTTTTGTGAGGTAATGAAACTAACATAACTATCTAATGCATGACCCTAATTATCTTTTAGATCATTTTTGAATTCTAGCTGTAATGTATTTTATAAAATACGTTTAAATTTATATATGTTAAAAGAACACCTGGAGACTAGCTTCTGGCTAATAAAGACTAGAGCTCATAAACTTATGTGATAAATAATGTTTACGTTAAATTGTATCAAATTAAAAACTTTAATTTCCAAGATATATCAATACAATCATAGCTATCCACATCAATTGACAAACAAAAATATTGAATTTCATAAATAATATGACAAATAATAATTAGTCAATATTGTATGCATACACTAAGAATGTTAATTAAACAAAGGTCATGATTAAATAAAAAATATGTATTGATGTGTAGGTTATATTTAGGAGGATATGTTGGACTTGATAAATTTTTTCATCAATTCTATTTTATACATATTAACTTAGCCAGTGAAATGACGTAATGTAGATAATGGTTTAAAACCAAGTATAAAAATCCAAATATACAATACAGATCTGCTCAGTAAAAGTATTATATTATAGTGTGGATAGAGAGTTAGCATATCGAAGGTTTTTAATCAGTTTTTAAAACTGACTTTAAACTAATAAAAAAACCTTTCTATAGCAAGACATTCATTCAATCGTATATTTCCCATGTCTTTGAATTCCTAGGCAAGGTCAGTGAGCACACCGTGATTTGACATACTATGTACACTAATTAAAGATTTAAAAGGTACACAAGCATTGCACTGCACTTTATGAAACTGGCATATTTGATTAAAAATGTCCTCTAAACAAACAAAAAATTTGAGATAAGACTTTATCTTTAGAATAAATTTAGCAAACTATAGAAGAAAAAAGTCAAACCTAGTAAACACAGTCTTTATTTCGAATATATTTTTTAAGATATTTTTCACTGTCCCTAAAATAAATAATATCCCAGCCTGTTGTGACCAACACTTCGCTAAACACAAGGTGGCCGCATCTGTCAACGAGAGAGTATCAATCGCTGTCCAGCCACACGGCTTATAATACAATGGTATTTGACTTTTTTTAAACTACTTCTTTATTCTGTCTTAACTTATGCTCCCTTTCTCCCTTCCTCTACAACCACCATTTGTCATGTCGATAAGAAAGAGGGGAAATAAAACTACAAAACTTCCTATCTCAAGGTAAAGAGAAAATCTCTCTGCTGGTTATCAAATATCTTAAAATTGTATGTTGTGATCCTGTTAAAAAATTACTATATTTATTAAATTGTTAGAGAAAACCCTTTTTCATCAAGCTTAAGTCGTATATCCTCACAAATATGCTTAAAATGTCGTTAGAAATTAGTTAATGTCACATTTTCACATTTTTTTTTTCTATTAATAAAACTCTAACTATAGGGTTGTTAAGGAAAAGGAGCCTTGGTATAATCCTTAGACTTTATTTTGACGTGAGCCATATTTAGAAATAACGCATCGTAGAGTTAAATTTTGCATTAGAGCTGAACGTCTGTGCGGCAATTTCTCGCTTACCGAGGCTGCCCCCTTAGTAATCTCTCTGTACTGTTGTTTATTAAATCACAGATATTTATTCTCAACTGAGGTAAATACAAATGATATGGCATATTGCTAGGGTAAGTATAGCTAGCTTAAACTGTGCCTAGGAACTGTTCTCATTTCTTAGAAAACTCATCACGTATCAACGAAAGCACATTCCCTTGAGAGGCACGTATTACACTTTATATGAATGATTGATAAAATAGGGGCTTAGCTGGTGAGAACCCATCACGTGTACAGTTTAAATAAGATCTGCGCACCCTGGCAACACTCCACGACACGACACTAAAACTTACTACACCTCACCAATCCAAACCAAACCTTACCGAATCGGGCCAAACAAAACCCACTTTACCAGAAAAATATATAAACTTACCAATATTGAAACAACATGACTTTATTTAACTTAGAATTGTATATTTAATTAACCTCATTGTTTCCTTAGTATTTAATTGATAGCCAATACTACTAATATTCTCACAAATAAAATTAAATATTGCTTAAGGAAAGTAAAAATACTCTTTGATGTGATCTCAACCTACTTTCTGTTGTTAAAATTACATTTCTAAGCAACGTAATATGTTTCATTTGGTTACCTTTCCATCACTCGCAAGAACCAAAGGTTTACGTGACACACCACCATCAGGTTTGTATAGTGTGCCGCGTCGTTTGGCCCAGTAACCTGAATGATAGGAAATGGCACTTCCTGACGATTCACACGTACACAATTTCCTGCAACCCAAAGAATTATATTCCCAGTATCTTACAAGGTGTGCCGAAACAAATTATTTTCCATGCTGTACAGAATATTTGATCAACATAACCTTTATCGATGATCGAATGATCTTTCATCACAATCGCAATAGACTGGACTGCCTATGACGGGGAAATTGTGACTAGAATCCTAGCCGAGTGTATTGAATATTGTTTTACTCAACCCTTCAACGCAAACGCAGGTACACTTCCTCTGAAATCAACCTTATTCATCCCCTACAAATTACCAAAATTAGTACATACACGTAAGCTGGACGGAAAATGAAACGTGATGACAAAATAAGTACATATTCTAACATTTAGAACGATGAGAGTTGATGAATAATTGCGTTGTAGTAGACTTCACAAAAAGTTGTTTTTAGAACACTATGTATTGTTGTGAAATTTGAAGGTTAATTAGCCAAAGACATTTGCAAACACTTAAAGGTAAACACTAAAAAAAGCCTAAACATTAAAAAAAATAGTTTTGCTTGTTGTTGGGAAGTCAAACTTGGGTAGCTGAATTAAAATGTATTATTATTTTTCTGTTATTATATTAATAATAGTAGTAGTGTTAGTAGAAGTAGTATTAGTAGTAGTAATAATAAACCTAGATTGTTTTGAAATATTATTGCGATTATTATTAACTCTTGTACTGTTATTAATATTATTGTGCTGGTGGTGGAGGCAGCAGTGGCAGTAGCAATAGTGGTAGTATTGCGATTGTTGCTATTTTGTTATAGTTGTTCCTTTTTTTTTTAGCACCGTGTTTACTACCCATTTGGGCTGTACGCTTATGTACTAATTATGCTAGTGGTTTTACGAACTAGGACTGCTATATCTAGAAGAAGTGTACCGGTATTTGCGTTGAGAGAGAGTGGGAAACCATTTAGAAAAAACACCCTCGGTAGACCCGGCCGGGATCGAACTACGATCTCCCCGTCATCGGCAGTCTAGTATATTGTGATAGTAGCACCTTAGACCATGTGGGCAATAAAGTGGGTTGTTATTTTTGCTAGTGCATTTATTATTACTAAGCGATTTGGCGCTAACTTTCTAAACAACTTATTCATTGTAATGACTGGTGAATCAATTTTACTTAGAAAATAATCTAAAGCCATTAGACGAGCCGAACCTGTAATGTAATGCTCGTCAGTTTGGACTTGGAACGAGCACGCCGCAGGCATCCTCTGAACCATTGATGAAACGAGCACGCAATGAGCAAGCGACGTAATAATGATCTCAGTTTAATTCAGTATTTACGAAGGTGCATTATATTTCAATTTGATTAACTTGAATAAGCTTGAATAAGCGAGATGTATATATATACATCTAAATATGAAATCTCAACAAAACCCACAAAACTTTTTCGGATCTAGACCCAGCGAGAGACAGGCAAATATAGGGACAGATAGGATTGTAAAATTCAATTTATTTGGATTTGGGTACACATAAAACGTAAAGATTCATAATAATATTGAAGTTTAATGTCTTCAAGATTAAAATACTTTTATATTTTTATAAGATAAGTGAAAACGTTAAAATTGTTAGTACGAAAATGAAAAGATCGTAAAAACTTCCCAAAAATAAAAATTTAAATGCATTCATAATGGTTTACAAAAGCCATACTGAAATATTCAATTGAAAATGTAAACACCCACGCATCACGTTGTCTAAGTTGTTGGGCTCACAATAGTTCGTATTAACGAAGAGATTCGTGTTAGAGTAACGATTAAGTGCAGAGGGGATGTTTTCCCACAAGTGATTTATCACCAAAGTTTTCCCCATTTCTTTACTAATGCAGGTGCACTTATTTTAATGATACTCAAAGTTACTCAATGTATAGGGCTGATTGATAACCCTTATGCTAAATCGTATGAAATTAAAAAAAAAAAGCCGTACCTGAAAATGTAATGTTAAGCATATTAACGTAACTAATCCTGCACTTTATATTATCAACTAAGTCTCTTATCAACAACTCTTATGTCTGCCCACATAATGGTAGCAACACTTGAACAAACTTCAGACTACTATACTCTGTCCCAATCCAACCGAATTCTTCAAACTGTAAGGACTTTGTTACGTAGACTCCAGTTTCGTTTCAGTGTTTATTGAGCCTGTTGCATTTGAGCCCCACCTATTTTTCTTTCTGTTCAGGCTTTCCTCATATTTACACTTATGGGCCAGAGATGAAGAAGGTGTGTTCTTAGAGAAAATTTACCCTCATTTGCGTGAAGAGAGAGTTTGAAAAACGTTTAGGGGAAAAAAACATAAGCCGTGGTGTTTCTCCCCCCACCCATAGATACAAATGGAATTCGGTGGTGTTATTTTCCTAAACAGCCAAAGGGAATTCAAACTCCAACATCACCCGTCATCTGCAGTCCTTTCTATTTTGGAGGGTGACCTCCAGTAGCCACGTGGACTAAGGCGTTGATCTCGTGATAGACTAAACTGACATGGAGATCGAGGTTCGAATCCCTGTCGGGTGCACTGGGGGTGGTTTCCCAAAATGGTTTCCATCCTCCACGCAAATGTGGGTACATTTCCTCTCAATTCAACCTTCCTCATCCATAACTTATTAGCGTAATTATTAATATAGCTCCAAATATTGATGCATTTTGTCATCAAAAGCAAGTACACCCGAGCCAACAGTAAATAAATATAGTACTGATTTAAATATTGCGTTTTGCAAGTTGAATTCTTTGCCCAGGTAGGGTGGAGGGGAAATGTATGTTTCCTTTGTATGTATTAAAGTATTAAGCTATAAAAATCTTTTGAGATTTAACTGTGTTTATTGAGTGTTTAATAATATTAGTGTAAACATTTTTATAAAGGCTCCAGCATGTATTTTTTTACCGTGCATAGGCTCCTTTGGTCTAAAAGGTTTGGGAACTCCTGCCTTAGAATATTCGATCACAGGAGTGGGTAATCTTACAATCGATACCAATACAATTGAATTCCTCTTTTCAGACACATAAACTCATTCCAACCCTAGAAAAAAACGTCCTTTGTTCACTGGTATCCCAGTATCAATTGAATATACCAACAAACACCCTCAATTTCCAAAAAGATAGGGGGGATTGAACCCCACCACTTTGCTAAGCTCATGCTTTCCAACGTGTCGGAATGTTCATATTTCCTTCTAACCCAGTGTACATCCCGTTAGAGCGTACCTGGCTACGCGCCGGACTACGTGCCATTGTGCATGTAGCGTACTTGATGGACTACACCTCTTACAATCTTTCACCAGCCAAAATTACTTGAATAGTTAGCTCAGACTTTGGCACTTAAGTGGGAGATAAAAGTTTTTAATCCAAACTAGGTACACTATGTTTGTGTGTATATAAAAAAAATACACACACACACACAGGCGGAGACATTTAAGTTTAGAAATCCAAAAAATTAAGAATATTATAAAAGATTGTTTCGAACTTTTTTATAAGGGGAAGGAAAACCGCACAAGTTATTTTTGATTTTGTAGAAGTCTTCATGGTTATTTCTAGTTCAACTTGGTTTTTTAAATTACTGTAACTCCTATATTTTTTTAGCGTTATTTTACCATACATAAAAAACTCTTTTGCGTTAAACATTTTTATTTTACATCATTATTTGAAGATATTTCAACTTCTATTTCTTTTATAATAACTTATATTATTTTATTATCTACTGCGTTAAATGTAGTATTATTAATTAAAACTACTTTAGTAAATTTTCAAAATGACGATCATTAACTTTGATACACTTTTCAATTTACTTTATAAAAGATTAATGAGCACTTAAGTGTAGTAAGAATAGTTCATTGTAAACTAACATGAGAGCGTTTCACTCTAGTGTAATCAAAACAAAGCAAATTCACAAATAAATTACGGAACATTTTCAGTTCTTTTGGTTATTTTACATAACACAACACTCATTCCACACTTGTCTTCTCTTTGTGTAATTTATGGCTGATTTTATTGCGAGTGAAATATGGTATACTTAACAGTTGCAGAAAAAATCAAAATACATTTCATTTATGGTGAATGTACACGAAACGTTTATTTGTACGGTCAACTATTCCCCGAGAAAAATACCCCATCGCGTGCATCATTTTTTTAGTGTTGTAAAACAATTTTCGGAAGATATAAATGTGTAGCCGAACAAGAGAAAAACCCCAAAAAGTGTAACTGGTTAAAATAATGAAATCTTAAGGGGGTTTGGAATTTAAAAAAAAATATTTGGTTTTGTTTTCTAAATCTATGTTCTTTTCTCTTTAAAGTGATATATAATACATGGCATTATTAAATGTACTAATAAATTAAACATATTCTCGAATTGTATGTGTTTTGATCCAAGGCACCAATAAATAATGCTGTCTACTTTTTTTAGTTAATTGTGTAGTGTATTTTTTGTGTGTGATTTATTCTTTATAAAGCAGTATGCATTTGATCATGACAAAAATAAAGGGAATATTTAAAAGAAGAAAAAATCCATATGGTCCTAGCTGTTATATAACCAAGCTTGAATGTATAAGACATGTTCAGAAACGCATGGGATCACGTGTACGTGCCTCAAATCAAAATCTTAATGGATGAAACCAAGTGATGGCAAAGCACTTAGTGGTCTTAATAGCTTGACAGATAACATTATTTTAGATATTTAACAATATGATGGCCTAACTATAAGGCGTAGCATTGGGAGCATTGACGGAATGAGGAAAGCTATTTGGGTATAATACTTTCATTTATTATCCACTAATGATAATCCTCAACATGGACTTTATCCTGCTGGATATGACAGCTTATGTAAATACAGACGAGCTTCGGGAGAAATGTATGGGCATAACAAGCATACCCGTGTCCCTGCCATAGTGGTGAAAGAAAATAAACTAATATTTAGAGATCTTTCGAATACTACATTACTAGAAAAATGTTTGCACGGGAAGACACAAAATCCCAATAAATCTGTAAATAATGTTATTTGGGCTCGCTAGCTTAAAACTGTGTTTGTTTCCATCAAAACTTTACATTTTTGGAGTTTATGACGCCATTTGTAGTTTTAACAAAGGAAACATAACTAAATGTTTAGTTATGGAAAAAATAAGGAGTGAATTGTGCAAGCGTTCGAATCTCACTGGGGGTAGTTTTCCCTAAATGGTTTTCGACTTCTCCCTCCACGCAAATGCGGGATCACTTCCTCTATATGCAATCTTCCAAATTCATAACCCATTAGCGTAATTAGTAGCTAAGCGTATAACCGGAACGGGTAGTAAGACGTGGTGCTAAGGATTATTATTATTATTTTGTCAATGGGTACAATAATAATTACAAATTAACTATAACCTTTTCCTTTACTTATCACTTTCCGATGAATTACGTTTTACCAATCGCGGGTCAGTTAATAGGCACAACATGCATTATTGGTTTGTCAAAAATCCACGGTGGTTACGAGTGGTTGAACATCAACGCCTTTGGACTGTGAACGTCTGGTGTGGAGTTATTGGTCTCAAATTAGTAGGGCCGTTCTTTATTGATGGAACTCTGAATGGAGAGAAACATTGACACTTTCTGAATGAGCAACTACCACAACAACTAGATGAAATAAATTTGGAATTAGGACTTAACATGAGGTTTCAGCATGATGGGTGGCTTGTGCATTTTCCACGTACGTGAAGACAAATATTAGATCGGGATTACAATGGACATTGAATCGAACGGGGTGGTCTAGTTCCGTGGTTGGATCACCAGGCTTAACATCTCTGGATATTTTTTATAGAGTTACCTTAAAGACAAAGTGTATCAAGTGTTACCAACCACTCCAGAAAACAAGAAGGAGCGCATTCGAAATGTTTGCAGAAGTAATGATAGAGAGACCTCATTACGTGCTCATCAATCGTTTATAAAGCGAATTGAAAATTGTATAGAGGTTAATGGTCATCATTTTGAACATTTACTTAAGTAGTTTTATAAATAATATTGAATGTATCGTATTGAAGAATATCATAACGTAATAAAATGTTCTTGATTAAAACTTGTTATAAGAAAATACATGTTAAAATATCGACAAAAATTGATGTCAAATAAAAAAATATGTTTCACTTAAAAGTTTTTACTTTGGTGTCGAATACAATTCCGTTAATATATTATAGGTGTTCATTAAAAAAAACAATGTTGACCCTGAAATAACCTTGAAGACGTCAACCAAATCAAAAATATTTTATGCTGTTCTCTTTCCCCCTGTAAAACAAAAAACGTTTGTTCAAAACATTTTTTTTATAAAATGCTTCGTTTTCGGAATATTCTGACGTCTCAACTTAAACACCTCACCTTGTGGTAACGCTAGTTATACTATTGAATGTTTTTTTAGCATCGCATCTTACTACCCGTTCGGGTAGTTCGTCAATATACTATCTTCACTAATGTGCTAGGGCTTAGGAAAGTTGAATTTAGAGAAAGTGAACCCGCATATGTGTGGAAGTAGAGTTAAAAATCGTTTAGGGAAAACCCCATTTAGTACACCAAACTGGGATAAAACCCCGATCCCCTCACGTCTTCGGCAGTCTAGTCTATCGTAAGCGTAACACCTTAGGCCATGCGGCCATCGAAGCGAGTTGGGAATTGTTTAAAGGAGTTGAGATAATAAAGCTAGATAAGATAAAATATACCAGCACTCACCTGGTAAAATAATTTTAAACTATGGAGTGTAGAAAAGACACTTTTATTGAAACCGCCTAGGATTAGAAAAGGAAGCCCTGAACTCTAGAGGTTTTATTTCATATTTTGTACATCATATACTACCCTTTAGACAAAAGTGTACCCGCATTTGAGTGAAGACAGAACTAGACCCTATTTAGTTGAATTCACCTCAGTAAACTCAGCCGAGATCCTAACCCCCAAACTCCTAGTTCCCAGGAAACCAGACCAGACGAGACAATTGACTATGATATCACAGTTAATGACGAGACTGACACTCTACCTTTACAGTATTTACAAACATGTGCTTTTGAGAAGTGCTTGAGAACGTTAATTGAATGTCAGTCACTAAGAGTCATTCGAACTTGGGGGTCAAGGTTTATGAGTGAGCTCTGTGAACGAGAAAGAGAACAAACCAGTGTTATAGCTACTGACAGCGAGTCTTTATCAAAGTACTGTTCATAATCATTTGTTACTCGATGCAATTATTCTTTAAAGAAAACTCGTTCTTTCAGGTGACAATGGTGACCTCAATGTCTTAGTTTGCGTTTAAAGATCTTATAATGAAATCATAGAAATTATTCGTCTCAGAGCCACAGAAAATGTAAATTCCCATCAAATGTGTCAGATCGTTGTGGGATAGCAACCTATGATTTAAAATATTGGACCCAAGAATAATATTATTATTGTTTGATTGGCCTCATTATGTGGGAAAGATCAATTAGTTTGTGTATATTTAAACCTTTGTTGATTTACGAAACAATTGGTTCAAATCCCGTTGGGGTCCATTTTTCTTAATCCTAACGTAATTTTGGAAGCAGCTGTGACACCAGCTTATTATAAGTGTGGTCCTAGGTGCTAATAATTTTTTTTTTGTTATACAAGGGGAAAATGTATATAGGTAATATCTACTTTGTGCCCATAGATAGACCAACCAATAGAATAATTCAAAACATTTTCTATCATATTTAAAATTCATATTCTCTAGTTGATTATTTTAAAATATAAATTAATTTTATTTGAAAAACACTAACACAGGGGCTCCGGAACATGAGGTGTGGGGGCTAGAGCCCCCCTGTTTTTATATTGGGAGGCTGGGACTATCTTAAGCCCCCCC
>CABFWB010000162.1:11070-28877 GCA_902151455.1 Timema bartmani | reverse complement strand
ATATATATATATATATATATATATATATATATATCCGCCGTGAAATTCATTGTAGTACACTTGAACTTCGAACTCCATCTCACCCCTTTTTTTATTTTTAAAGACGAACGGGTGGTAAGTTATCTCTTAAAGTAGAATAATGAATGTATTACTTGTGCGATATTTATTGATTCGCATTCGAACAGATTCTATATTGTGTCACTTTATCGTATTTATAGTTCCGAATTCATGTTCATTACATTCAGAAGAGAAGCACAAAATAACTTATTAAGTCACTTACCGTCACTATAGGTCATACCGTGATTTTAACCTTCATTAAAGTGATGGAAGCTTGCAATGCATGAAATATACCTGAAATTAAACGAATATAAACATACTAGAAGTTATGTGAGAAGTAGACTTTGCTCCCTCCAACTTCTTATCAATAATACCATCTTAAAATGTGTATTTGGATCTCAGGCTAAAATATTTCCTATAATTTCTCCTTGGATTCGAAGTATATAATTTTCCTTGGTGATCAAGTTAGAAAGAAAACATAAACATATTTAAAAATTATGTACATAGGCAAATGGTTCAGCCTAGGTTCAAAGAATATCTCTTCTAAATTTAGTTAATATATGTTCATGCATTTGGTATTTTTATGGCGAAGCAAACAAATGGAAACATATTTTTGAGCTGCTACTATCTAGATATGGACATCCAGATCGAGAAACCATATAACCTTAGTTTACCTTGAAAGATAGCAAACCATACCTTGCATGTTTCCACTATGGTGCAAGTTATCAGATTGGGCCATAGTGTAATACGTAAAGGTAAAACCGATACCTTTCAGGGTTAATAGATAGTACACTTATCGTTCGGCCTAGGTACTATACATAGAATATTCCTGCAAAAATTAGTCCAAATATCTAACATTTATCGTGGAACAAAGATCCGGACAGACGGATAGATAGATACATACAAAATTCCAAATGGTCAATTTAAAATGGAACCTCGCTCTGCACGATCACACACAAGATTCACCTAACACGATCTTACTGTATGTTGCTTGTGGATGATACCACTATATGACCCACCCAACTCTACAGAACAGTTGTGTATAATGCATGTTTGTGTATGTGTTGCAGGTGGGTGTTGCGGCTCTACCAAGAAGAATACCATCGTGGGCGGCTGGTCTTGGGCCTGGTGGCTCGTCACTGATGTGCAAAGACTGTCGCTTGAGGTAACAATACTCCTTTCCTCTAAAGTGTAGGCTTTTTTTTTTAAGTACTGGAACATTTACAAATTTTTATTTAAAAAAACTAGGACATTTTGTAAGAATACGTGACATGTTAAAATAAAGGAAATCAAAAATAAATCTATTATATAGTGCACTTTAAATAAGATATTGGTATAAAAAATAATAACATTAATTAGAAAATAACATCTTTAAAAAATTATTCAATTGTCAAGTTTATATTTTATATTCATCAGAATAGTTATCGGATCCATGGGACTGTTCAAGAATTTTTTTTCTTCTTCTAATATTTGGACATAGAACTCAGCAAAAGAGAAATCTTTAAAATGGCTAGCGACCACTAATAGTATACCCTATGTATGTAACATACTGGTGACAAAAGAGTGCAGAAAAAAATAGTATCGCCATAAGTATTGCCAACATCTTTATAGAAAATAATGTTTCCTCGATTAGCCAATAGGCGTGATTATACTAAAAAGAACGGTAATATAGGCCTGATAACCTAAAAATCGCGGTTTCGATTTCTGGAAAAGACCGAAACTAATATCTGTGTTTTTAAATTATTATTTCCCTGTGCGGTAAACTAACGGTATAGTATTTTATTGTTGTTTTTATCTCAGAATAAAGTCATGATGAGCCATTAGTAACCTTAATGAGCATTATATTAATAATCAATAAAACACTATCTTTGTTCTACTTAAGCTATAGCAATTTGAAATCAGGACTTTTATTATCAACACAACGTGTGTTTATCAGCGATCTAACACATTAACATCTGCATCAGAGGCTACGTGAAATAAATGCCAAGCTAATATATTATGGTTTCCAATAAATAAGGAGTTTGTGCTCAATTCATGCCCAAGTGTATTGAAGATTTTTTTTTTCATGATATTGTTCTTCGCACTTTCTCCACTCCAATGCGAGTACATTACCTCTAAATCCTACTTTCCCCATTCCTGCTCTATCAGCTTATCATTTGAAATGCTTGTAGCTCAGATGGTTAGTAAGATGATTTCTTCTTAATTCAACAACCCTAAGGTTGGTTTGATGATATTTATATCCATCTGGCGCTGAGCCTTATTGAAAATACCTCCTTGTACAAAATCAAAATCGCACTATTTATTTTTTTAAAGCCTCACATTTATATAAAAACTTATCCTTTAGATTCGCCTTCTTTAAGTACAATAATACATCATTTTATAAGGTTCACCAACTAGAAGTTCTAATTCTGATTATTTTAATTTCCCCCATATTTTGTGGCCCACGACGCATTATAAAAGTTTAAAAAATATATAACGTCATCCATGATTCAGGTGATTTTCTGTTTAAGAGTATAAACTTTAAAAAAATTGATATTGTATAATTCTAATTTCTACGTTTGCGGCCCGAACACTGTCAATAAATATAAAATGAGGCGCTTAGCTAACTTCAATTTGGACAGCCCTGATTGAGAATATAGCAATAGTACATAATAAAACAATACATTATAAACTTTACTTAGCTCGCATAAGACAATACATCAACACATTCGACAACCTCTAATGCTATAAAAGAATGAAACACAGTTAATAGCAGTGATTTATGAATGTATGAGGATTCAAGGAGAAACACAAACTCCCCCTTCCCCCGTTCAATCCCAGCTTATATCACGTGCCATCTTAATTACCCGCAACACCAGCCGCGACGTTTGTTCACTGCTTACCTTCGGTCTTTTCGACACTACTTCGCTCTATGATGAAATAGCGTGGTGGTATATAGCTTACCCTGTTCTCTGAAAAATAAGGAGTACAGCATAAAGAGTCCTGTCTCGATCCGATGAGTACTTATTGAGTTTACTGACAACAACCAGTCACACAATTGAATGTACAGACATACCTTAGAGTTTTATTATATGAATGGATGGATGTTACTATCAGATAAAGTTAGGAACAATTTTTAATCACATCCCAAATTATTAATATATATTTTAAATTGAAATGAATCAATGTAAACAATTAACACAATAAACTATGAATAAAACAAAATACCTATATAATAATTAATATATACGTTATAGTTGTCGCTTGTATATTAAATGATGCTGCTTACCGCTATTACGTTAACTCATCTTGGCATATTATCTAACAAAATTAAGAAGTAATGTTCATGATAAAATGTAAAATTAAAAATGTCACTAGTTTATGTCCTTACGGGCCGTCCCACTCTTAAATTGCAGTACAAATATTATGGACCACGCAGTTTCCGGATTTTATCCACTTGAGACAGATTGACAATTTTTATACAAGAAACTTAGCAAGTTATGCAAAGTGTATTCACTTTATTGTACTAGGCCTCTATTTTAAGATTGGTTTATATCATTAATTTTGTAATATTATGTTTATTATTATAATATTAAACTTGCTTTAAATAAATACTGCACAAAATCACCTGCGATTAATAGATGGTTTTAGCATGATGGTTTTAACAAATCGTTTAAACAATTTTTCTCTCCTACTATATCCATGTAAATGTGTGTGCACTTTACAAAGCAATTAGTTAACTCATCCATACTTTAATAGATTGATTATAATATAATAAGTCGTTTATAAACTTAGATTTACGTTCGATAGCAGTTATGATTTAATCCCTAAACGCCATGTAGGCCTGCACTAAAATATTGACCAAAACACAATACTAATATCATATGATTGTTAGACAGGCTTCTTAGGTACGTTTCAAACAGCTGTGCTTTGTCCAAGATGACGTTAATTCACTTTTCTGACTGTTACCAAAGGGTCATTCATTGGTGCTAAGAGTAGAGCTACGTCTGGATGCCTACGTTTTGGCTATCGGCAACTTATACCAATTTATTTAAGAAATATGTCATAGGGATTGTTGCTAAGCGTAAGTACACCGGTATTTGCCTGGAACTGTGAAAAAAATCACTTGATAAAACAAATTCCAGGGTTTTTTTTAGTTGGGTTTATTTTACGTGAAAAATTCAGTCCCCCATCCAACAATTTACCAACAATAACTCACCAACCATACCAGGAATGGAAACCGAGACCCCAAACTCATTCTGCACACGCGCTACTGACTACGGTAAAGTGTTTGACTCGTGCCAGTGGATTCGGTTAGGATTCGAACATCGACCTGCCTACTAACTGTGACAAAATGTAATGAGAGTATAACGCCTTAAACCAATGTTTCTCAAACTTTTCCCAATAGTGGACCACTTAAAAATGTTCGATGCATACAAGAACCACGCTATCACAGAGTAAATACAGCATATTTATATAACTTTGTTTCATATACACATTTTCACTCCAGTTTTCTTTATAAGAGCCTTATCAGACAGCTAGAAACTATACTAAATCGATTTTCAAGTCAAATCATATTATCTGTCACTTTTGATATATACTTTTAATAAAATAACACTAAAAAGTAGTAGTATTGGGACTAGTATCGGCACTTCTTATGAAAAACTAGACTGTACTAGTGGAAGTAATCATTGTTAACTTTTTGGAGTTAGTTATCAATATTGTACTACTTTGATATATTTCACTTTTTACTTTCTATTACAGAGAAAAAATATAGATTTTGACCTCGAAATAATGATGATTATTTTAAGTTTATATGCCCCATAGTAAATGTGGGTATCCTTGGGGTGTTGATTTGATTTTGACTGACGCCCTCGAATAATGAATAGTTTAATGTTGGGTAATTTTCGAAAATTGGCTTAGCGATTTTGTATAAAAAAGATATCTGGGAAGTCTTTACATGATAGTGTAATAGATACCATTTGAAAATAGATTACTGACTACTTATTTTTGAAAACTTAATCTCAAACTATAATAAATTATTTGAGAAAGCAAATCCAATTGTGGGCTACCATTCATTTTCCTGTGATCCCATGTGTGAACCACCAGTGGTCTGCGGACCATTGTTTGAGAACAACTGCTTTATAAACCGATCGACCACCACTGTGGGTATCTGTTTTTTTTCAACCCGAAAGTATATTATGGTATACTAAATTGTTGTTGCTCATTAAATATATTTTAAATATTTAGCATTTGCAACAAAATCCAGCCTTTTGATCTACACAAACAAATAAGCTAACCTTACCTTACTTACCTTACCTAATATAAGGCAAAATGTTTTGTGAGGCCGAATGCAAATCTACCCACAGGTATATTATCTTTTATAGTCCTCCTGGCTATTGAACGTAGCCCAACTAAGCTATGCCCATAGATAATCCTCCTATCCGGTGAACTTATCCCAACTAAGCTCTGACCATAGATAATCCTCCTAGCCGGTAAACGTGGCCCAACTAAGCTCTGACGATAATTCTCCTGGTCAATGATCGTGGCCCAACTAAGCTATGAACTTTCGAGAAAAGACGTCCTGTGGTCTAACTGTAATGTGCTGGACTGGAGTACATGAATCATATAGCGGCTAATGTCGACAAAAGAAGGCACAAAGATGTAAGCAATTTATCCCAAAACAGGCAAAAGTGGAGTGCTGCAACAAACCAATCTCATTGTTGATAACCTAATGATGATTGACATTGTAAGTGTAGCCAATATTATCAATTTCTATTTGAATGGAATAAACTGACATAACTCTTCAGTTTCCAACGTCACAACTGTCTAGCTCTGCTCTTCAAGACCGGGCAGTGTGTAGATATAATTTCACTCACTGCAACTTATAAATACCACCATACATAAATGGAAGGTTCTATTAGCCCGAAGTTAAAAAAAAAATATTTGAACTATTCTTACAATTTCTTTTCCATAATACACCCATATAAAATCAAAAGAAATAAAGGTTTCTAACAAGACATCTTGTTCATGATTTATTTTAAATATTTCAAGAGTTATAATATATCTAGTTTTTTTAGACTTCGTGTAAAAGATATAAATTCCTTAATTTTAAAGCGTTATAGATGACTATTACTACCACAGCCGCCATAAAATTAATGACTTTCCCACATGATTGGAATGAAACTTTTGGCTTGATACATTTGAAAACTCGTTAAACTGAGACACAAATATAATTTTCATATTTTGTAAAAAAAAAAAAAAAAGTTGTTAAAAATGTTTTGGTAGTCTATATTTCTTTCACTAGATTCATCAGCGAATTTAATATAATATAGAATGGTGCTATTCATATAAATAACTATGTTCATTTTAAGCTACAAAATGGCAACTCTTCTGGGTATAAAAGCGACAGCGCTTGTGGGGAGGCCAATAGGTTAAAAAGAGAATGTATATGTCCATTATAGCTTGTAAGGCAATTTAAGAGTGGAACGGCCTAGTATAACTCACCGGTTAAGACACCGAAGCACAAAACATAAGGTAGATCCCCTAACTAAAGTATCAGTTTTCAACAAAATAGGTTTACTGTGTGATATTATTGACTACTTAGTTTCCTTTCGACTTTTTCAGGTGATGACGCTGAACCCCATGTGCGAAAGCGTGGAGACAGCACAAGGAGTCCCTCTCACTGTAACTGGGGTAGCTCAATGTAAGATCATGAAAGCAGAGGAATTGTTGCAGACGGCTTCAGAACAGTTCCTTGGAAAAACTGTCAAGGAGATCAAATCCACCGTGCTTCAGACCCTTGAAGGTCACTTGCGTGCCATCCTCGGTAAGTCTCCCTTTCTGGCATTGTACCTGGTAACTCAATTGATATTTTTTAGTCTTAAAGGCAATAATTCTCAACTTGTAGGACACAAAATACTAACAAAATAATATATGAATGACTCTCTTACAAGAAATTAAAGGAGAACATACAGTGTAATCAAATATTCATCCTACCTCAAAAAAAGAGAATTAACTAAATTTAAATTGCAAATTTATTGTTTAAAGGTAAATATTAACAAATCAGCCAAATGCAAATAAATTATTAATAAAATTTCATAGACAGCTTTGTATCAACAGAAATATGCCAGGGCAGTAAAAATAGAAACAAATATGCCTTTGAGTCGCTAACTCTACTCACTCTACTAACTCAAGAATGGATAGCTTTTGTAACCCTTATGCTAAGGTTTTCTCTATGCCATTTTAGTGCATATGTCTTGCTTACAGACACATTTATATTTTTCTACTAGAACGTGTCGTTGGCCTTTCTCCCACTTTTATCTTAAAATATACATTTATTAAAAACTCCTAAGATTTGTGAAACGATATAATAGTAAATTGTTGTATACAAACTACACCAAAGATCATAAATGAAATAATTTACACTGTTACTTGCTCTTTGACATTAGGAACTAAGAACATTCTTACAGAAAAATTGAGATCATAGAAACATCTTTTTCCACCAAAGAGCATAAAAATCAAATTCTTTTTCAAAAACCTAAACTAAAAAGTATATATATATATATATTTGCTAATAACTCAGAAATGGTTTGGCTTTATTAAAATATAATTCAAATGAACGATTTTTATCTTTAATAGTACTACAACTCTGCTACGATAAGTAATTTCATATCTCAAATAGTTGCAAGGAAATGGTGAAAATTGGAAAATTTAGTTTACCTGATGTAAAGTACCCTCAAAGTAATTTTCATGAGAAAGCTAGAATTGCCATCTTATTTAGTATGATAAACATAGTCTAGATATAAACTTCAATCAAAATCGTTAAAGCTAATTTCTATAAAATATATTTGCCCTTCAGTAAACTACCCTTAAATTTAGGCTTGGATATCTAATTCCAAAAAAACTCAATGGAGCTCCTGATGAAAACAACAGATACCAAGTTTTAGCCCAATCGGTAAAATAGTTTCGGCTCTAGCCTGAAGTACAGACAGGCGGCATTGCGAAAACAATTTTTTTGATTTCAGGGTGTCATGAAACGTTGAAATTTATCAAAAGCTGGAGTTTTATTTTTTGACGATCACAATACTTTCCCTCCGAGGTTTCCAGAGAAATTAAAAATAGATATTCTGTTTTGTTTTACTTAACTCTGAATAAGCTTACTGACAAATAGGTTATGTAGAGAATCGCCTTGGGAGACTTGGTATAGTGATGAAACCTATTGTAACGGGTGGCCACGCAAACTAGAAGTGCCGAGGACCGTTCATACATGACCGTGGGAACCTAGGGTTCTTTTAAGGTATTTGGGGCTCCGTGCTGAATAAACAAGATTGAAAACGAAAAGGGAATATTAAAGGTTTTTGGGATATGAAATAAAAAAAAACACTGTTAAAATTAAATTACCTACATCTAAACAAGTCACTGACTTAAATAATAAAAGTTATAATTAAGTCTCTATGTTAATAAGAAAATAAGAACACATAAAATGGAATTAGGTTAAATAAACAAATGAATAACTAAAAAACACATCATAACTATTCAGATAGTTAAAACCGTCACAAAAATGTTCATTACTAACACAGTTATCAATAATAATCAATATCCGCGCCATCCGCATAGTCCACTTAAATCCTGGTCCCTGTGCACAACACACTACGCTGACCCGCGTTACACGAACAATGGGTTTGCTTATCCTCTCCCGAGCATGTCGATCCACTCGCTGGACACGCTGGTCCACACATTGGACACGCTGGCCCACACACTGGACACGTTGGTCCATACACTGTACACGCTGGAGGATTAAATGTTTAACAAGTAAGATGTAGGGGAAGATAAAAGGACAAAGTCTAACAAGAGCACATCTGAACAAGATCACCTCATTAGAGAGTGTACAAGGCCGTAGTCAGGGGGCTGGGGTTTCGGGGTTCAACCNCATTATGTGTGGTCAATATACCATGTGCAGTATGTTGATGACGCTGTTTGTGAGCTTGAAAATGGACCGAAACATTATAAAATGCTACTTAATTCTACAGACAGGTATTTATCAAGGCCGTAGTCCAGGGGGGGGGGGTTCGGGGTTCAACCCCCCCCCCGAAATTTTATGAACAAAATATATATGGCTTTATTTATGGTTCAAACAATATCAAAATTAAGGTACAAGTACAAATTAGGGGGCTGTGTTACCATAAAAAAGCACTTCAGAGAGCTTCCAGAGGTGTTTATTATTTAGAATTTTTCCTTAATTTCAACAGCTATGCTACTATAAAAAAAAAATTAGAGAGCATCTAGAGGTGTTTAAATATATAGAATTTTCCTAGCCTCCGGCAGTTAGGGGGTCATGTTACCATAAAAACAATTTAAAGAGCTTCTAGAGTTGTTTAGATATAGAGATTTTTCCTATAGCCTCCGGCATTTATGGGGTTATGGTACCAATAAAAAAAGCACTTAAGAGAGCTTCTAGATCTGTTTAATAATTAGAATTTGTCCTAGCCTCCGATAGTTGGGGGTAGTGTTGCCATAAAAAACACTTCAGATAGCTTCTAGAACAGTTTTTTATTTAGAATTTTTTCTAGCCTCTGTCAATTGGGGGATGGGCCCACCAAACCCCCCCTGAAATTATTGGCTGGCTACGGCCTTGAGAGTGTAGACCAGCATACCTTTAAGAACCTGTTCCAAGGCATATGGTGTGTCCTTTCTACTATGTAGAGGTGGGATAAATTGGCGTTAGCAGGAGTATTGTGGTTGAGGTGGAGAGATGTATGGGAGGAAAGGTTAAGAAGGAAAAGGTTTTTTGGGTAGCATCTATTTTTCTTACATTTGGGGAGGGTCTTATTACTATAAGATGATAGGTATGCTCAAGTATGGGTAGTGTCACGTATAATACAACATTATAGACTAAGCTTGAGCCTTTTAAGAGTTTGAGAGTACAACGTTATGGACTTGAGTGTTGGGACGATGGCAAGACGTCAAACACATATCATGGTAAGTGGTGGGGAAAGGGTAGGGTTTAGGGCTGGATGAGATATTAAGCTTGGAGGTTGCAGGCCGAGTCGAACTCGCCCACCCTAGGATGAAATGCCAATCTTTTGGCAATTCAAAAATAACTGTTTTGGAGCTGTGCATCATAAGCTGATTGTGTGTACGACCCTTTACACCTCTGTCAAAGTTGATTTAACAAATACTATCAAGTTTTTAAAATCAAAATTCTTTCAGTTGACATCATCATCCTCAACTGTGGCTGAGTCAATTAGCCATGTCTATTGACGTCAAGGTTTAAATAGTCTATTTTGAAACTTTCGATAGCTACTTTCAAATTTCTGAAAGTGGATTATAACACTTTGGTAGTTGATGAGCGATGTGACTAATTTGACTAAAATCTTTTGTGAAAAATGACTAATTTGACTAAAATGAATAAAAAGCTAAAATGACTAGTATGACTAAAATTACTTATTTGACTAATTTGACTAAAATGCCTAATTTGACTTATTTACTATTTTGACTAAGTTGACTTGAATAACTAATATGACGTAACCGACTTAAATGAATAAAATTACTAATTTGACTAAAATGACTAAAATGATGGTTTTGACCATTGTGACTCAATTTGACTGTTTTGACTGTTTTGACTATTTATTTATTATTTTGACGGATTTGACATATTTTAGTGTTGTGAAAAAGTTGAGTGATTTTTCTGATGTTGCTGTAAGTCTATTTTAACACTTTGGCCAGGTTTAAGGAAGTTAATTTGGACACTTTGGCCAGGTTTAAAAAGGTTGGTTTGGACACTTTTGGCACCCGATGTCAGTTTCCTAAAAGTCGATTTTGCACTTTAATTGAATCTTACCCATAGATCGGACTGTATTGAGGTCCATCACTTTTAATTTGTCATCGTCTCCTCCACTGCCCCGTGCTATCCTTGTCGATGCCCTCCAAGTACAAAGACTCTCCTTCCGTTGACAGTTGATTATGATCCCGGCTCTCCAAAATCCGCTGTCATGCGGCAAAGACATGGGATGACACCCAGAGTTAACAATGGGCAATCTGCAGGGACAACTCCCCGGAACCTAGGGTTGGGACTCTTGAGGCTCTCTTTCCGCAGTCTTAGTGCCGCGTTATCGTTCTCCCAAGCCGTGGGGTGGGAAGCCCCATGATCTCCCTCTTGATATTTCTCTTTGAGACCACGTCATCACGCCCCTTACTGTGGATTTACACGTTCGCCGAAAAACTAGCGCAGAAAAGAAACGTGCCCACGTGACGAGCTCTAAGCCAATCACAAGATATCCGCTTAATCAGCGCGAGCTGTTCTGCTAGAGTTCAACTATTCTTTATTTCGTCAGCTCTGCCTGAGATGTTCGGCATAGGAGAACCAATTAAATATCAGAACCAACCATCTAAAATCAATGTGAACGCGCATTTCACAATGCATGCGCTCTACAGCTAAAAGCTAGCAGACAGCTTCGTTGGCCTTTGAGAAGGTTTGGAATAACCCGTTAATGTAAAGCGTGTGTATCGATGTATTGGGTTGTGCCACGACACAGCATTATAGTTTAAAAACATCCATCGGAAGAGTATGTTGATAATCAGCTGATTTAAGTTAGCGTTGCACTGCATCATGGGTCAACATAGTATGTGAATTACTGCTCAGATTCTGCTTTCTGTTTTTCGGTGAACGTGTGAATCAAGCTTTACATTTGAGCCTTGGGGGGTGGGGGATGGGAGGGAGTACCCGGGAATCTTACTCTCTCCCCAACCTCCTCCCACTTTCGAGCCGGAGTAGGGGGAGTGGGGGTGGGGGGTTGGAAAGCCGCGGACCCATCTGGGCACTATAGCGGGAGAACAGGTTCTCATCAAGTGGGGTGAGAAGTTCCTGGGCTAAGAACTAGGTAAGATGGATGGGCTAGAAACTGGTTAGCCCAATGGGGAGCAAGCATAAAACTGTTTGGGGTGAGGGGACTGTTTATCTCTTACTCACGTTCGGTAAAAATTCCTGAATGGTTTTGGTAAATTTCCCGTTGTGGTAGGACCACAGGAAGATATTGCAGATGAATCGTATCACATGACTAAAAAAGAAGAAAAAAAAGAGCATGTGACTTGAATTAAAACTCACCTACTAACTTTCCTATCAATACCAGTAAATTGTTTCAAGCTATTGTACAAAAGGTAAGAGGATGAGGTGTATGAATTACAAGGACCTGAATTATAATTCACCTGCACTGAGGATGGTAAAAAAGACTACACTATATGAATACCTTTTTTTTTACTAGGGTTTATAGGCCCATCGACACAATAAGGTAGTTAGGGCCTGATGAATACCATTGAAGTTAAACCTCTTTTTTCCGGTTGAGATTAGAATTGTTAACTACTCAACTAATCCTCCCAGTTGAAAATATATAGGCGTTTATAAAAAAAAACTCTGGGGTTTCAAAGCAAATGTTATTAATGAAAAATACAAAATATCACTTAAATGAATATATCTATATATCATGAAAGGTCATATCTTTTAAATTTGGTGACTAGCACACATCGATGTGTGCCCCATTCTACCGCAATTGATTCATTTTATATGCATTTTCTAAACCCCAGAGTTATTTTATAAAAATCCTGTATGTTTAAACTCATATTGAATTTTCATGAAGAAAATTGTTCAACCCTAGCCGCATGTAGTGCAGGGTGGTTCGCTTAAGATTTATTCACGCGTTCACTGAACAAAGACCTCAATATCTTCTTAAGGTATGCATCAGTTCACACGCTCACAAACATGTTTCCGTGATGCTTTGCGACGTAAATTGGAAACAGCAGCTATTATTATTATTCTTTAGCACCGCGTCTTACTAACCATTCGGGTTATACGCCTAAGTACTAATTACACTAATGGATTAGGAATTGGGAAGGTTGAATTTAGAGGAAGTGAACCCGTATTTGCGTGGAGGGAGAATGGAAAACAATTTAGGAAAAACCGCCCCCAATTCACCCGACCGAGATTCGAACCTCGATCTCCCCGTCCTCGGTGGTCTAGCTCAACATGACTGGCGCGTTAGTCAACTACGCCACCGAGGCGGGTAGCAGCTAATAAACATGGTTTTGTTTGCGAGTATATCAACAGATATTGCTAATTATCACTATGGATGTTTGTTCAATTCGTGTTTAGTTATTCCATTTTTAACGCGTTCTTTTAATAGCTTCAACACATATGATGCAGCTGTTGGCCTTTCTATTCACACAACGCATGTGCAATGAATAGATTCAGTTGGTAGTGAATGCCTATTGGCTTTTTTTTAAAAAGTCATTTTGGTGCAGAAAGGTCCAAACTAAAACTACCTTAATGTGCGCTAAGATGACAAAGCGGTTCGTGAAAAAAAAAAATCTTGTCATTGGCTCAGAGCACGTCGCGTGACCACATTTCTCCTGTGCTGTTATATTTTAGATAGCGCGTGTGTCAATAGTAAGGCCCCGACACAGGCTCCATATCCGTAGATCCGTAGTCCGTACTCCGTGTTCCTGGTCCGTAAGAAGTTCTACTCGCGATTACCGAGTCAATATCCGTAATAACATGACCGTTTCAACCAATGAGATAGTAAGAGACTTCGTCCAATCAAAAATTTCGAAAGAAAATCGTCTACAGCAAGGAGCGAGCGTCAAGCAGTCATCTGATCATATAAAAAGAATTAAAGAAATCGAAAACAACTTCCAGTAATATCCTATGTTAGTGGGAATATGCGTCAAACCATATTAACATTAACTTAAGCATGCACCCTGCACGAAACTATCGCAGGTTTTTACCCTTGACTTAGTCCAAGGGGTTTTTCCCTGCTCTTACTTCCACTCAGTGGGGTGGTCCTGGTGGCTTTCCCTTTGTCTGCCAGGCCTGCCCTACCCTACTCTAATAGAGTCGTACTTCTTTTCTTACTTTCCCGCATTTTAAAGTGCATAGGCCTTGGCCTGACGCACGCGTAGTACCCCACTCTAGTGTAGCTTAGTTGCACATGTGGAGAGAGCAGTAGTAGAGTCGGCTCTCACACACGGCAGAGCGGGATACGGGGGCCTGCCGTCATCTTTTTTCTTTTTTTCTTTTTTTTTAAACAACTTTGTTGAGAAAACCTCCAGTATATACTAAAATGTAGGCTAAGAAAAATCACAAGAAATGTATTTATAGCTCTATTTTAACTATCAAATTTAAAATAAATAAGTATTTGCAATAGCCTGGAAATGTTAAACAGATGTAGGCCTACTAGTATTTTGGATGAAAACAAAACAAGCACTTTAATAAAAATTTTATTTAGCACCGCGTCTTACTACCCGTTCGGGCTATAAGCTTAAGTACTAATTACACTAATGGGCTAGGAATTGAACCCACATTTGGAGGGAGAATGGAAAACCATCTAGTTCATCCGACCGAGATTCGAGCCTTGATCTCCCCGCCCTCCGTAGTCAAACTCAACACGAAACTAGTGCGTTAACTGACTACACCACCGAGGCGGATATTTGAAGAGATGGTTCTACTTGCTAAAAAAGCAGAATTATTAAAAACACAACTTTGGGCTTTGCCTGACATATTAGTTAGCCCCTATGAGTTGTGCTGCCCATTACGGCTATCATAAACTTGCACGTCCTATTTCAAGATTAATTACATGTACCAATGTACACCAGGGGAAAGAATGACATCCAATCTGGATAGAGTGGTCCAGATTCCACTATTGCAAACGTGTTCCTAGTTCAGGTGGATTTTATAAGTGCCTAAAAAAGGAATAGACATAGTAGAATATATAAACAGATAATTTATGCATGTAGAGCCTGAAGACGGGGAGAACGGGCTTCGAATCCGGTCTGGCGCACTGAGGGTGTGTTTGACCTAAATGGTTTTCCACTCTCACTGCACGCTAATGCGGGCGCATTTCTTCTGAATTCAACCTTCCTGATCCCTTCCTCTGAATTCAACTTTCCTGATCTTCAACCCATTAGTAATTAGTACATAGGCCTATTACCCGATTATGTAGTAAGACGTGGTGCTAAGAAAAAAGAGAATGGTTTGTATTACACAAGTGCAAACATGTCCCTGGTTTAGATAGATTTTCTAAGTGTCTAAAAAGGACTGGGCTTTAAAAAACATATGGACAGATAACAATTTATTAAAATAGCCCATTTTTGTCTAGTGTCCATGGTTAAATCCAATATAAACACAAATTGTTAATAGAGAGGATCGGGTCTCACCATTACAAATATGTTTCTAACTCAGGTGGATTTTCTAAGTGCCTAAAAAGGAGTAAGCCTGATAAAATAAAATATAAGTGCAGAAACGGCGTATGCATGTATATATTTTTTTTATAATTTTAATAAATAAACGCAACATTGTAAAAAAGGGGTTTGGATTCCAAAGTAAAAGTAGGCTTACTAGTAGCCAAAACTTTACCTGGTATTCCGACGATTTCTGAAATGCTTGACCAAGCATTTTCTTTTCTTAAGGCGTCCTTAAATTATTTGAGTATTTTATTAAACAAAACAGGCCTTTGCCGAACACAATCAATTAGCAGAGAATCCACTTCATAATCACTTGTATCCATAATGTATCAATTAGAGAAAATTAAATCTCATTAGTATTGGAGGATAGACCAAATAATAGGGGTGTTGAACCTACAAAAGCAAAGCCAATATTTCTGAGAGCTTGGTATTTCTCATAAAATATTTTCTTAGAAGCCGCTCTTCCCGGCGTGCTTAGGTTTTTAGAAAAATGTTTCCATCTTTTCATTTTGTATATGTTCCCATAGCGACGGATCCTCTCACTGCCATTCGTTCTTTTATTTAAATGCGCATGCACATATTTACTCGACTGTGATTGGTAGTCCGTATAAACTAGTCCGTAGAAAGTTAAAGTTGGGCAACATCAACGGAGTAAGGACTTACGGATAAGGACTCTGTGGCCAGAGCAATCTGATATTGTGGCATCGACTTCTTACGGACCACGGACTACGGACCACGGACCTACGGATACGGAGTCTGTGTCGGGCGGGGCCTTAAGGGTATTACATGGGGGAGCAATGAAAGCGTTGCAGCTGTTTCGAAATTCTGGATTATTTACAAAATGGTTTGATATTTCTTAAAATGGTTTTCAACAAAATTTAGGCTTATATTTTTACCAGTAAAAGAGGTTAAACTTTAAATTTAAAGTTTATTAAGAAAAGTCTGGTAAGTTATATAACACTTTAAAATACAATCCCGCATTTGATTCAAATTTTCTGTTGTGACCTTATCAAAAAATTACTTTATTTTATAGAGGATGGCTATTTCAAGGTCTCTATCATTTTACTTTAATCTTAGAAGTACGAATATTGGCGTAAAGCGTAGTTTATTTTATTTTTTTTATTTAAACTTAAAATTTAAAACTTATAGCTAGATAGGGACCTGTTGATAGCCTTCGCCTACATTTTGGTGAAAACCATATTTAAAAATATAAAACCACTTCTTCAAAAATGAGGGATTTCCAAACGCATAAAACGCCCTCCCCATATAACAGTCTTAAGGCGTAAATAACATTATGCCATACATACTTAAAACAGATATACCCTTACAGACAAATGCATTATCTTAGATGGGTAAGAAAACAAATATTCACTTCTGAAAAATGGCACACGGACAGGGATTTGAATCCAATTTATCCTCCAACTTTTAACACGCTACGGCATAAATATGAGGATCCGGGATTTAAATCCATGTCTGGGTGCATATTTTTTTTAATCAACCCAATCATTCCCTTAGAAATTACTTTTTTCTGAAAAGGTGGCATTGTTTCATGAAATAAACATTTGCTTTGGGTCTGGTATTTATACCGGGTGAAATACAAGTACAATTTCTGGAAATTGATCTCGATTTATTTCTCATTTAAGTCGAAAATAGCCTGCATGCACGCACTTAAGTTAGGACCTTCTACTATTATTCATTTGTTGGACTACCCTACTGATGACGGGCGATCGGGATTCGAATCCTAGTCGGTTCTACTGAGAGTGGTTTTCCCTAAATGGTTTCCCACTCTCCTTCCACGCAAATGCGAGTAAAATGCTTCCTTCCTTATACCTAGCCCATCAGAGTATATATATATGCTTATAACATAAACAATAGTAAGGGGCGGTAATTATATATATAAACATATATTTAAATTACCATGTCTGCGATATGTGCTATATATGTGAGGCATAGGAAATTTGCTAGCACTGGTGTTAACCCTTGAATAAAAACTAATTTAAAACAAGTATTTTGTTTAATTAAGGTCCATAGTGTGCTCTTTTTGAACAAATGCATAAGCTAATCCAAACAAGGACAGCAAGTCTAACGCTAGTTAGCTATTTCAAGCAACAGGAATTTAACATTTGGTTAGCTGGACCTAGAAAAAAAATATTAAACTACCTTAGACCTTTTTCGGTGATCTTATGGTCTAAACCCGTTTTAGTGGCCGCATGGTCCAAGGCGTCAATTTAGCAATGCCAATGACGGGGAGATTGGGGTTCGAATACCAGTCTGGTGTACTGAGGGTGTTTTTTTTTTTTACAAAATGGTTTTCCGCTTTTCCTTCACTCAAATGTTGATACACTTCTCTAAATTCAACTTTACTAATCCCTAACACATTAGCGTAATTAGTACGTAGGCGTACAATAATAATATTTAGCACCGCGTCTTACTACCCGTTTGGGTTATACGCTTAAGTACTAATTACGCTAATGGATTAGGAATTGGGAGGGTTGCATTTAGAGGAAGTGAACCCGCATTTTCGTGGAGGAAGAGTG
>CABFWB010000162.1:0-11053 GCA_902151455.1 Timema bartmani | reverse complement strand
CCCCCCCAGTTCACCCGACCAAGATTCGAACCTCGATCTCCCCGTCCTCGGCGGTCGAGCTCAACACGACTAGCGCGTTAGCCAACTACGCCACCTAGGCGGGTCGTAGGCGTACAAACCGAACAGGTAGTAGAGTGTGGTGCTAAAAAATAAACTAGTAATAATAATAAAGGTCAAGGTTTCTACACTCTTAATATACTGGATTGCTGGTGGCGGGGATATCGTAGCTAGAATCCCGGTTGTGTGTAGTGAAGCGTGTTTTCCCTTAAGTGGTTTCTCACTCTTCCTCCATGCACATGTGGGTACATTTCCATTCAACTATGTCATCATCGTCCCTATTCATTAGTGGAAGTTTGTGGTTATCTTGAACGGGTGATAGATAAGATGTGTTGCACAAAATATAAAACTAGACATTACTAGGGATTTGCATAATCCATCATAGACTTGGACGGGTAAAATTGAGGAAACAATGAGACGAGTAAATGTTTCTAAACTCCTTCTCACGGACTCACGGACTCACGGAAATAACCTTGAAGGAACTGAGACAAGGTTAGATGTCAGAGAAACGAGTGGCATTGTCCTCTAGAGGATCCTATCAGGACTGAGACAACTCGTTACTGATAAAATTAGTTAAAGGATGATTAGAAAATACTTGATTATAATGATAAGAGATTACGATATGACTGTATAATACATATTACATCACGTCTGTGGGTGATGGCGTGAGAACGCTTGTAATAGGCGTGCGCAACGTGGGGGCATTGCATCCCCACTAGCCAAAAAGGGAAAAAAAAGGGGAAAAAAAAGTTGGCGTGACAAAAGAACGAAGTACCTAATATTTTTTAGAAACTGCGTTGATGGATATTCCCAGAGTGGTTGTTAATGTAAGCTTGAAATCCTGCTACGACACCTCATGGTTCCATTCTTCGAATGGTGGTTGGCTGTGGATACAGACTTTGATGACATTATTGACGAGTTAAAAAATTGTACTCTTCAGTCGGTGGGTGGCCTTGTAATTTATTATGCTTGCTTTTCAAAGAATATTCTTATTAAATAAAGCATTGATTCCTTCTTGTTTTTTAATTTATTGTAATTGTTTAGACAAAAAAAATCAAACAGATTCTCATGGGGAGGAGGTTGATCCCACCCCGATCAGCCACACCCTGCACACGCCTATGATGATAGTGTATTGTTCACCACCTCTGAAGGGACTACTTGCCACAAAAATCTTAATATATGGTCAGTCGGGAGCGTCAAATATGACTTGAATCAAGCACGAACTCTTATTGGCTTACTTCTACCTAAAAACAAAATTGCAAATATCACCACGCGTAGCCACTTCATAGCATTGTATCCACTTTGGTGGTCGCATGGTCTAAGGCAGTGTTCGCTTAGCTCATTGACTATGGGAGCTACTTTCAAAATGTCAAATTATTTCGTGAACTACCCATATTAAAATTTTGCAGTATCGTGTAGTGGTTTTTATTGTAACCTGCACAGAGGGTTTGCTATCAATGTCCATTGGGGGGGATATTTGGGGCTTGTTTTGTAATTGTAATGTAAATAATGTAAAAATGTGCAGTAAATAAATTATTTACTAAAATGCACTTTTTGATACTATAAAACACAATGTATACTAATTTTTTTAAACCAAATGGTGATTAAATGTATTTTTTTAAGTACGTTATGTAGCTTACTTAGAAGAATGGCATTCACTTTCATCAACATTTTTAAAAATTGTGTTGGATAACACTTTTCACTCCAATTCGATTGAATTTATCAAAATGTTCATCTGATCTCCTACTTAATTTTGATTTTACCATCTTTCTCTGAAAATGATGACACATGGGTTGGTAGAGTAGAACAACGCCTTCATTCGGCTGCAAACACTAAACAGAATTAGATAATTTTCTTTTGAGACCAGATGTCATACATATCATTAACCTGAGTCAACACTCTTCAACAATAAGTCGTTTTTAAAAGAGCAAAATACATTTTTCGTGTGAGCTACCAAAAATATCACCACAGTTACAGGAAGTTTGCGAATTACCGTTTGGTGACCCTTGGACTCTAGAATGTCACTCTTGCAATAGACTGGAATGCTGATGACGGGGAGATCAGAGTTCGATCCCAGTCAGGTGTAATGAAGGTGGGGTTTCCTAAATGGTTTACCCACGCTCTCTCCACGCAACTGTGGGTATAGGCATACTTCCTCTAAATTCAACCTTCCTCATCACTAACACATTAGTGTAATAAGTACATATGCGAATAAACCAAACGGGTATTAGGACGTCGTACAAAAAAAATATAAAAAAGAAGTTAACTAGTTTCAATTAGTTTTACTTTGTAAAATGACTATTGAATTTTAAGAAATACGGCCCCCTCAGTATCATAAATAGTGATTATTATTTTATTTTTCTTAGCACCGCGCCTTACTGCCCATTTGGGTTATACTCTTATGTACTAATTACCCTAATATTTTTAGGGAATAGGAAGGTTATATTTATAGGAAGTGTAGCCGCATTTTTGTGGAGGGAAAGTAGAACACTATTTTAGAAAAAAAACCTCAGTAAACGCGACAGAGAATCAAACCTTGATCTTCCTGTCATTGGCAGTCTTGTCAACTTCGAGAATAGCGCCTCAAACCATGTAGCCACCGAAGTGCGTATTGTCTATTATTAATGTGGCCCTCATGTTCAAACGAGTTTGACACACGTACTTTAGAGCGTTGTATCTTGAAGGTCTGGGTTTTGTATCTAATTGGGGGCAATTTCTATATCCCCCTCTAACCCCCAACACGCCAGCACACCGCGTTTCAAAGATATTAGAACAAAACTTATCAAGCAGGATATGAGTAAATTTGAGTCCATTCTCATTAGAAAGTCTTCAGTACTTGTAAATTCGGGTGTGCTAAGAACCTGAGAAACAATCATAAAACATAAAGTAGGCCTACGTAAATCAAATAAATGATACCTCATAGGCCTACCATAAGTAATCAAAATCCATCAATTTTTGTTAAGTATGTTTAGTTTTATAATAGTTCAAAACATTGAAAACAAAGTTTTTATGCTCAAAAAATCCAAATTTTAAAGGAGCATTCTAAGTCATAATATTTGGTATGTTTTGTACCAAAAGAAAAGCTCACTGAAATATATGGTTAAACATACCAAACACAAGTAATGATGTAAAATATTAACTAGGGAACTTTTAATATATAATGTACCTATATAAATTACTACCCGCTTCAGTGGCCGAATGGTCAAGGCGTCCCTGTCGTGTTAGACAGGCCTGCTGAATACGGGGAGGTCAGGGCTCTAATCTCTGTCGGGTCTACAAAGGGTGTTTTTATCCTAAATGGTTTCCCATTCTCCTTTCACGCAAATTCGGGTAAATTAGCTATAAAATGCTTCCTTCCTCATCCCTAACCCATTAGAGTAATTATCATAAAGCGTACAACCTGAACAGGTAGTAAGACGCGGTCAAAATATATGTATACACACACAAACTATTCGTCATATCCAGGGGAAAAAACCGCTTATGTCAGTCAATTTTATTTACAATCAGAATTTGTTGTAAAGTCAGACATTTTGTGGTTTTGTACAAATCTTCAGCTACAGCTCAAAGCTATATTTTCAAAGAGCTCAACCTCTTTTTATGACATCGGGAAACTTTGCATAATAGCACCCACACAGTAAATTATAACCGTCAACGTCGGTTATCTTGGGGTGAAGGCTCTCCTCAGTGTGGGTTTAAACCCAACTGAGATAGATGATGGACTTATCTTGAGCGATAAAAATTCGTAGCACAACTTCCTTTGGAAGGGAAGTAAAGCCATCGGTCCCATATCGATTGTGGAATGTAAAATATCTCTAGAATATAATTATATGAAAATACTTTACCATGCAGAATTGGTAGGCCCTTTCATTCTCGCTCATATAAAATCCTCATAGAAGAACTCGATTTTTAATTCTTTAGTGATTTTTTTTATTTCAAATCTGTCACGGTGGGGTCTATCTAAAACGACCCACTTAAATTTGCATGTGTGTATGGCCCCATTACGTCAGCTAGGCACGTAGTATTAAAGTAGTTGTGTGATTGTGTAACATATTATAAGCTTATTACACTTGTGTAAGCTGTTGCTATTAACCAAGCTAACTGGCTGCGCCCACATCTTTTACCCCAATTGGCACGTGTTTTATTTATTTTTATTGAAAGAAACCTCTTTGTTAGGATTGCCCAAACCTTTATAAGTAGTGGGCCGTATGCAAAAATAATCTTTCGGATGGTCTGCCTTAAAACTACTAGGGATTAGAATGTCAATAACAATTTTGAAAAACTATATTTTGGTCTAATAAGTTGATTTAAAATATATTTTAACAAGGATTACTTCAAAGAGTAAACCTTTGGTAAGCTTTCTTAATATTACTATCTACATTAAAGCTTCATAACAATTTAGTTCTTAGGACTGTCTATGACAGTTTTATTATATTATTAACCAACCTAACAATCTAACTTTCAATTGATAGGCGCTTGGGACACTGGGCTTTGTAAAAAAGCTGTCCATATTTCTGTCACTAATAAAGAAAGAGTGGATTAAAGGAAGAGTGAACTAAATTAATTAAATTATAATTAAATTATTTACTAAAAAAAAAATCGAAAGTCTAGCTTCTTTGGGTTTTGCTCAGTAGTCTATACTAAAACTGCGCAAAGTTTAAGGCTTCTAGGTCATCTAAGGGCTTCTGGATGTCGTGGAAAATAACACACACACACACACAGGAAATCATGTATAAATAGTATAGATACTTACCTAAGCTCTAACTGTGATTATGATACTAATAACAAGTCAATTCACTATGACAACAACGGTGACCTGGCGGTCTAGGGGTAAGGTGTCAGACTTCTTTGCTGGGCTTCGTGGTTCAATCCTCGGTCCCGGCACAGATTTATCTGATTGCCAAACCCTTCCTTCACCTCTGACAAGACGTGTATTAATCACAACTTGTGAATGTGAGGAATGCCAGGCCTCCACCGTGGTTCGGATCCCACGTTAAACTGTAGGTCCTCCATTTCATCTCACAATCACCCTANCGTGCACTTTCTGAACCAACTGATTATATCAGCTCACGAGAATTTCTATGAGCGAGAGCGAAAGGCCCTACAATTTTGCCGGGAAAAGTATTTTCACATACCTTCCATGGTTATTTTACATGCCATAATAGACATGGGATCGACGACTTTACTTCCCCGAAGTTGTTTTAAGGACTTTAATCTCTCAAGAATAATCCGTCGATCCCGGCTGGATTTGAACCCATAAACATAGGATTAGGTTAGGTATCTTAAATAGCAAACCAATTATTAAACAAAGCGGTATTTCCGGACGTGTGCGATGCATCTCATTGCTTCAGCAATAAATCCAAGTGATCATACATAACATTATGCTTTTTATACCCACGTCTTACTACCCGTCTGGGCTGGATGTATTTAATTTCACTTATGGATTAAGAATGAGTAAGTTAGATTTTGAAGGATATGTATCCGCATTTGTGTGGAAGGAGATTTGTAAACCACCTAGAAAAAAATCCTCTTGGCTGTGATTTAAACCCAAACCTCCGCTTCACCGCCAAGCCAGACTACATGAGCTTGACATTAGATGTTAAATTAAACTAAATTAAGATAACTTTAAGCTAAGCGTTGGTCCATGCGCCCACGGGTGTGGGTAGTATGTTTTTTAAATATTATATTTCATATTAGCAAATTGACAAAACTGATCTTAAACTTACAGTTTCAACGTTTCAGGAGCATTCTGACACCTTAGCTCAGTCGTTAGGATGTCTGCCTACTGATCTAAGGGTCTCGGGTTCAACTCCCGGCATAGCCGAAAAAATATAATTGGTGAAATGTGAGTTCCCCCTCTCCAGGGGTAAATTAACGACTGGAGGCTGGTTGTTGTGTCTGTTATAGATTTGAGTTATTTTATAATTCGTGTGTTGAAATAATACGTTGGTTCAGAATGTGCATGTTAAGAACCAGAACTGGTTCAGAATGTGCATGTTAAGAACCAGAACTGGTTTAGAATGTGCATGTTAAGAACCAGAACTGGTTTAGAATGTGCATGTTAAGAACCAGAACTGGTTTAGAATGTGCATGTTAAGAACCAGAACTGGTTTAGAATGTGCATGTTAAGAACCAGTTCTGGTTCAGAGCAGTGGATTGTATTTAAAAAGTGCGACGGGCCGGATGTAGCCCGTGGGCCCTTGTTTAGGTAGCTCTGCACTATGCCATCTGGTGAGGTGGCCTTGACGCACTCTTGGGTAATTGTTCAAATTCGCCCCCTCCCAATTGCTCGTGAAGATGTTATCCTTTGAGACGATAACGGGGCAGCGAGGAGGGGAAATTCTCTTACTCGATCAAATCTCCACTCTGGAAAATATTGCATAATTGTATTAAACTCGATTGCTTGAAAATGATAACGAACTCATTTATGACGAGTGCAAAAGAAAATGTCACAAACGTATTGGAAAGTTTTTTTGTGCAACATTGATCATTAGCGACGATAACGAAGCTTTTTATTTCATACAGTGGGCGAACAAAAGGTCTTAAAATCTTTATACTTCCGTCATTGTTGAATTAGGTCATATTATTTTTACCATGCTGCTCCTAAAGCCCCTCTTAGGGATTTCATTCACTTTGGTCATCACTACTTTCGTCATCAAACGGTGAGTCTTTTCATAAATAGATTTTAAGAAATATCAATAAAAATCGGATTTATTTTAAAAGTATTTAATACAATGTAATTTTTTCAATATCCGACTATTGAGGGGACATATAAATTTCATCTGAATATACTTCTAGTTTAAAAAAAATAGCCGATCTTACCATAGCCGAGGATTGGTTTTTTACAAAAGGGTTTGTGATCGAATTCTAATCTGAAACTTTATGATTATGATGTATTGTAAATCTGGAATTTTATTTGTTTCATTTTTTCTCATGTCGTCGTGTTACCCAAATTGTGTTCGCATGCTATAATAGATTTGCCATACCTGGTCTATAAAGTAGACAAGGATAATGAATAGACTTGAAACCAATATAAAACTTAATATCACAGAGTTGCAATAGAATTAAATTTACATTTACCCGCTTCGGTGGCCGCAAGGTCTAACGCGCTAATCTCGCAGTAGACTAGACTGCCGATGACGGGGAGATTGAGGTTCGAATCTTGGTCGGGTGATTTTCCCAAAATAGTTTGCCACCCTCCCTCCACACAAATGCGGGCACATTTCCTCTGAATACAACCTTCCTAATCCCTAAAACCATTAGCGTAATTAGTAGGCCTACATAAGCGTGAATTCAAATGGGTAGTAAGACGCAATTTATCTTAAATATGTAAATCTAAATTAATCAAAATGGGTTGATTAAAGGTAAAATTACATTTTAAAGAATTGATTTCATTTAATTAATTACCGTACTTTTAATTAAATACATATTTTATTGTTGCTATAAATATTAAGATAGATCGTCGATAGAAACGAAAATATCAAATATTTTCTCTATTTACAATCGAAGTCATTGAAGCTGAAAAACAGAAATGGTGAAATAGTGAACAAGACAATTTTAAACATATAAAGGATATATTTTCAGTCTGCTATGTATCTTGGCTTTAGGGATGGGCAACCTACGGCCTTTAGGCTACATACGGCCCTTTTAGTGTTCGGTGCGGCCGTTTCACATTTTTTTTTATCAATTAATGTATCTTCATTGTTTAAAAATTAGAAATTCTCCGACGTCATGTATTTTAATTAAATTAAAAAATCGTTATTTTTATAGCATAATGTTAAAAAACGCTCTTATTTATATATTTATCTATGTTTGGAACATAGATGTACTGCACATTAGATGTGCTGCCTTATTATGTATCCGTGAATTAGTGACATGCGGCCTTCCGATAAAAAAAAAATCCCCCACCCTTGGGTTAGAGCCTCTAATTGCATTCTCATTGGCTGATAGATCTACTCAAGTCCACGCGTATTGCACAAGCAATTCAAATTAAATCAACTTTATGAATTGTACACTACTCATGACTCATGACTCATTACGCCTCACTTGTGAATGCTATCATTAAAAGTTTTTTTTTTAATCTTTATGTGTATTATGTGTTATACGTATGAAGCGGATTTTATTTTTCTTGATCGTAAAACATTTGAGATATGTATGTATTAGGCCTGCATATTATCACGGGTACAGTTTTATTAAGTTTCTAGTGCCTATAAGTATATAATATGTAACGTTAATACCACCACATAGGTTCATTTCGAGTGTATTTCATTGATTTGGAAGGATTGAGTTCAAGTTCCGGAAAGTGTTTTCACCCACAACGTGGTTTTATATTATCGTTATCATTATCATCAACAAGTGTACTTTTAAAATGTATTTTTTTCCTTACACAATCAAATACAAGGGACCAGGCTTAGGATGATAATTAGTACATTCCAAGCGAATATGACTTGGTTAAGGTTGATCTCCTTAGTTACAATCATTCATACCCCAAGTTTAGCCTTACATATAATTAATTGTATAGCGTTTATTTCTTCCATAGTCAAGCTCTGCCTATCCATGCATGGTTGAAAAGTTTATTTTAAGACAGATAATATGTAAGTTAGTTCAATTAGCTATATTACTTGCACTGGTGAGTACGTGGGCAAAGGTGTCATTTTCTCTTACATGGCTTGATTTGGACGGGGAATTCAGGGTTTAAAACCATGGCGTGTGTAATGAGGTGATTTTTCCTAAATGATTTACCACTCTCCTTCAATTTAAATGCGGGCACACATCCTCTTGATTCACTATCTATCATCTCAACCCCACTAGTGCAAATATGCTAGTAGCCCGGATGGGTAGTAAGAGGGAGCTCACGATTTAGCAAGAAAAGCATGTGCTAATTATTTAAGTATTTGCAAGGTGATTAAAGAGTACTATGAATATGAATCGCCCATAAAATAAATCGTCAAAATATTTCTTGGAAAACTGGGACCTGTTGCTGCGTTAGAAATGAGGTATGTATTTCCTTATTAAAAAAATTATCAAGGTGGTTATATTTTGTCAGTTCAAATATAAGTTTATCTTTTTTCCTACAAACGTTCGTTCATTGGCTAAAGTACTTGACACAATTTGCTCAAATATTGATAACATTTAAATAATCTTTAAACTTGAGGTTTTTTTTGTACAAATATTGACCTTCAACATTGTCATGGCTCCTGAACGTGAATATTTCGATTCAGATAACTTCCGTGCCCATGACTTCTGTCAAGTTCAGTATATGTCAGGTTGGATTCGTCACATATCTAAGTGAAGTCATGTGCTATACAGCCTTGAGTTCAAGAGTGTACTGCATATCAAACAAACTTATTTTAAGATTATAACAGTAAACATGGAGTTTGACGAGTGTTAACAATGGATTCCTTTTCTTACTATATTTTTAAATATTTGTAGTAGATAAGACATGAATGAATTTCATACAACACATTTTCAAATAAAGGGTGTACAATCCTAGAGCCGTAATAATAAATTATACTCATCTTCTGACCATACCCAACGCTAACCTACCCTATTCAATTTATATGGGATAGCTAAGAGATAGGTGTAGCAAGGAGATAGGCATGGTTTATCATTAGGGCTATATTCGTCACATGTATATTTTTTATAACTTGTGTTATTTACTTCGTTTGGATGCCGGAAAAGTGTATGTTACTTATATTATAATAATTCATCTGAATATGCTTGTTTAGTTATATTCAAGCTAATATTTATTTTAGGTTTTTAACATGCACTTTCTGAACCGACTGATTAGATCAGCACACGAAAATGTATATGAATAAGAGTGAAAATCCCTACCAATTTGCCAGAAAGATATTTTTACATACCTCCTAGGGTTCTTTTACGGTTATAAAGATCTGACCTACTTGCAATTGTTGCATTTTACATTTATATATGACCCTATATCCAACCAAGGTTTTGTCATTAGATATAATTTGTCTAGAATCGTTGGTCGTTAAGAGAGGAGTACATATAAAAATAAATGTTTAAAAATGTTCTGGAGGACCACTCTTGTTAAGTTAATTAATTAATACATTCGGAGATATTATTTCTAATTTTTAATATTCAGCCAACAAACGCCTAGTGGTAAATACTCTGTGGGCAGATCTTGAAAGTGTAATTTCATAGAGCATGCTTTTTATTATTTAAAACGTCGTAAGAAGCTCCTTTAATATATGTGTTAGCTTCAGATTAGCATTTGATAAACAAAACAACATTACATTGTTGAGTACTACTCGAATGACAAATACACACGATTGTAGAATAATATACATAGGCAAATAAACCATAGCTACACTTATACCAACATATTAATCAGATAAATCTTGACAACAATACATAAACAGCGATACTGACATTTTTAAACAAAGGCTAAAATAAAATCCAACCGCCAAGCTGCAACCCTTAGTCATTATTATAACTGACAGGATTAACACAACTAAATGTATTTGATTCTGTGGCTCAATATCCTGTCATAAAAATATTTGACACATGTTTTCTAGTATATATACATGAATTGATCGCGCAATGAAAGCTGTGAATTAATAAAATAAATAAACACCCTAAAATAAAAGTGATAAAATTTGTCTTAAAATTACCCAAGTATATTATATTTTCATTTATAACTTAAATAAAATTTTTTGGTAGTATTTGCATTTTCAGCCCGCTTTGGTGGTTGAATGCGTTATTCTCGCATTGTACTGAACTAGCCATGATGGGGAGATCGGTTCGAATCCCGGTTGGATATACTGAGTGTGGTTTTCTCTAAATTGTCTCTTCCCACACGCAAATGTGGATACATTTCCTCTAAATTCAACCTTACTCATCCTTAACAGATTAGCGTAATAAAAGAGATCGATTATTTAAAGACATAAATTGTGTTGATATTTACTTTCTCTCTATCTTATAGGTAGAGAAAGTATGGTGATCGTCAAAAAAATCGAAGTCGAGATTTTGATGAATT
>CABFWB010000161.1:434309-451990 GCA_902151455.1 Timema bartmani | reverse complement strand
ATACGTGCCAGGCTATGGTCGCCATCAACTTGAAAGGAAATATTCACACCCTGCGCTATTCCTTAAGGGATTGGCGGTTTTGAGGGTTAAAAAACTTTAAACAATTCTCAATTATCTTAAAAGTTTCTAGTGTGACCCTGTTAAACTATATTACTTAAGAAGGCTGTTTCCAACCATTTAATTTGATCTCAAAGCTGTGATATTTTATTGGAAACGTAGAAAATGAGCTAGTTTTTTTTCCTCTAAATTGTTTAAACTTAAAATATATTATTTTAGATGTTATAGTAACATATTGATACCTTTCAACTCCATTTGGCCTTAAACCATATTTTAAAATAACAAATCATCTCTTAAATAACTAGGGATTTCTAGACTCCGCAATGCATCTCATCGAATCGTTAGACGGTCCCCTAATTAGTATGCTCTCAATTACATTGAATTATATTCATTTTTCATTTACCTGTGTCTTTCTTAATCTACGGCATTAGTAGTTCTAAAGTTAATTGGTGTACTTACAAAAGTACACCACCTATCCATATTTTTTAGTAAGTTCCATCCAGTCCACCCCAATACACTCTATCTCTTTCAGGCCCATTCTAATGTTATCCTCCTATCTGAGTCTAGGTCTTCCCGATGGTCTCTTCCAATTGGGTTTACCAGTCTATACCCTGAACACAGTTCTAAATTATACTATTCACGCTGCATATTTTAACCATTGTAATCCACGAGACTTGATTATCCCAACAATGTCTAGCGATGAGTACAGGGTATGTAACTCAGCATTATTTAACCTCTTCTATACTGCAGTAGCCTTATCACTTTTTGGACCAAATATCTTCCCAAGCACTTTGTTATCGAAAACTCTAAATTTATTTTTGTCGTGTAAGGTAAGAGACCACGTTTCACATCTATAGAGAACAGATAAAATTATTGTTTTATGTAATTATTTTAAGATTTACATTCCTTGAAGGTAGGCGAGTTTTCAACGTTTTACTGACTAAGTAATTGTTCCTAAATATTTAAACTAATTAACCCTGTCACATAATATGTTGTTCGAAGTCATCTCTAAATTATCTTCCTCAATCTATGTTCTTTGTGTGATCATACAGCTAGTCTTTTCAGCGTTTCCTTCTAATCCTAATTCCTTACTAGTCTCTAGTAAAATTTTCTCATTTCTTACATCACCTTCCTTACTATTAGTACTACTTATGTCTACAAATGTTTATTTTATGAAAGCATTGCACATTATAGCCCTTTCAGGTAGTATTTATGTAAACATACATTTTTAATGAACGTCTCACTATACATTGTAATTAGAATATATTTAATATATTTACTTCTAAGGCCCCCAAAACAAACCACATATTTTTTTTCTTAAAAAAATAAATGCTAAACCATATTTTGAAATGTGAAAGTGACAGTTTTGTAATTAATTTTTAGCGTAGAGCAAGAATAAAATAATAAATTTCAAGCCATAAAATCAAACATTTTAATGTGTAATAAACAAAATTGCTTTGTTTTATTCAAATAAAGCTTCGAATTTTTTTAAAAAATTAATTTTAGTAGATTATTACTTTTTAGTTCACACGTTTTACCTCCATTAGAATGGGAGGAGGAGGGGAAAACCACTGTGATAAATCACATATGTGGCACTATCCCCAGTGTATCCTGTCGAAATTCTAATCCCGGCCACCAGCATCGGTGAACACAGGGCTCAAGGCATCAGTCATTTATCGTCTGGTTCGAATCTCATATAGGTGTACTGAGGTATTATTTTTCTTAAAAGGTTTCCTGCTCGGCATTCAGGGTTACACTTCCTCTAAATTCTACCTTTATTATCCCTATTATAATAGTGTGAATACACGGTTAGCCTGGACTGGAGTGAAGACTCGAAGTGCAGAACATAAAAGCCTTCGTCTATAGATGACGTGACAAATGGTGTAGGCCCCCAAAATTTTTTCTTTTAGATGTTCTTCATTCTTAGTTACTTTACCTATAAAATATTTATAACAGCAAAATTCTAGTGCAACCTCTTTAAAACGTCTACCTTATTTTAAGGATGTTTCAATGAGTTTTGATTCTTTTTTATTAACATTTTATTTTTTAGATTGGAAACCACTGTTACAATTTTGGCTTACACACTTTGGCTCTAAATTTAAAAAGTTTAATTAGAGTGTATTGTTTGTGTGTATTAAAGGAGTCATTCATAAAATAAATTAAAAATTGAATTATCTGATAATAATAATAATAATATTTAGCACCACATCTTACTATCCGTTCGGGTTATACGTTTAAGTACTAATTACGCTAATGGATTAGGAATTGGGAAGGTTGAATTTAGATTAAGTGTACCCGCATTTGCGTGGAGGGAGAGTGGAAAACCATTTAGGAAAAACCATACCAGTTCACCCGACCGAGATTCGAACCTCAATCTCCCCGTCCTCGGCGGTCGAGCTCAACACGACTAGCGTGTTAGCTAACTACGCCACCGAGGCGGGTTATCTGATAAGAAACGCTAACAATGTAAGGTTGGGATGTAGGGGACGCGAGAAAAGGTAAGTGTTTTTGAAGTTTTTTTATAGTAAAATATTTCTTGGACAAAATTAATAAAATATTGCTCCAGTAGAAACGTAACAGTTTAATTTTCCCCGCATGTTGATACCAACATTTGTTGAGTAACAAACTTTTTAAATAAAGAGAAAGAGTTGTCATTAAATTCCAGGACAACCTTGACAGATATTCAAGAACTATTAAGGTCACCATTTGGAGAAAACTAAACTCTAAGTTTGTACTGACGCAATATTTGATTCATTTTAACCAAAAAATGTTTAGTTAAAAAAAACGCGAAAACACTACCTTTTATCGCGTCCCATACACCTCCACCTTAAGAGTTCACATTTTAATTGTTATAAAAATATTTAGCATATTTATTGAAGTATTTTTTAACTTTTTCTTATACATCATATTTTCAATATATATGAAATTATTTTTAGAATAGCAATTAAGATATTAGAGTAGGTCCTGATTTGGTGGCCTAAATGAAAATCTTATTTAAGGAAAAAACTCAAATTTGTATTAAAAAGAGTATTACTAATTAGTAATAAATCAAATATTCAACCAAAATTCATAAGATAATATATAATTCTAGATATTTATTATATTATTATACATTGTCATAAATTTATTATACATTTTATAAACCTGTGGGTGATTCAATTCGCGTGCATCGCGTTTGGCACATAGGATTTGATTTAATGTAATGTGCTATCTTCCCCTTTTCTTTATTTCTTCTTTCCATCAACTCTCTGAGCAGTTACCTCACACCCCCATGCCCTGCAATCCTCCCTAAACCAACACAAACCCTTTAAAAATACACCCTACAGTGGCGGCGGTGGTACCTTGTATTGATCGATGCCAACTAATCCCTCTTACCCCTGTTTTCCTGTTACCCTAAAAAAAAAAACATGTATGTGGGTGAAGTTACACGTCTACAATCTACTCTCTTAAGGCTGGTTCACACAGAACGCTAATCTGACCTGTGATATGCTGTACTGAAGTTTTGTCAGTTTGGTTTACACTCATAGCTAAGCTCTTTTCCCTCCTGAAATCACTGTGGTTTCTTTCTTGTCTGCTCCAATGAGGTTAAGTTAAGGCATTCTCCATAATGTATTGTTTGAGCTCAGATGATAGGGCTGAGGAAGAGGAACTGCTGCTATTGGCAGCTGTTTTGAAAGAGGAGGAAAATGTAGGAGGTGGAAGACGAATCTGAGCCCATGAAATAAACCTGTAACGTTAAAACATTCAGGGAATTTCACTATCTAGTTCAGCGAGACTTGGAAGTGGACGGGGAAAAATTTAAAAACTACAACACGTGGCCCGAATTGCTTCATGAGCATGCGCAACGGGAAATGGCTCAAGACGGACGATGGAAAAATTGCCCGGCCAGCAGTAGGAAAAAATATAGCTCGGTATTGCAAGGCATAGCCTAGATTAGCTTTCTGTATGAACCAACACATTTTGGGTGATTGGCCCTTTTCATTTGGCGTGGAAATGCAGAGCCATGGGAACAAACGGTTATCTTCTTCAAGAATATTTTTTATTTTGCCATTTTCTTTTCGGAAATGGTTTGTTCAATAATAGAAGCATGTTGATTAAGTTATACTTTTTATATACATAACTCCTTTATAGTTTAACAGTGATCAAATATCGATAACATTTACATTTTTCAATAAAAAACTGGCGGCTTCATAACAAAAAATAAGAAAATATAACAATTAATAAACATCGATACATTATCTTAGAAGGGGTGTTGAAAATATTAACATAACAATTTCACTCGTTTCCGAGAAAACTGGTATTTTCAAACGTATGATTTTTCCGCAAGACCTGTCCGGTAGCTAACGCCATCTACGGTTTCCGTGATCCATCTGTTCTTGTTGGCGCGAAAGGATACTTTGGTCGGTTGTTAATCCACGCCACGCCTTTCACACTCCCCACCCACCATCCCACAAAATAGGGTTTTAGACTTGCATTCGACAGGGCCAAGGGCCTTAAATATATGGTACACTATTCTTGTAAACAGTTAGCGAAGTAAATCTTAGCTTAGCTTTCAGTGTGAGCCGGCCTTTATACTGCGGTCAGTCTCGTTGAGCTACATGAGCGTAGGAGGAGGTCCAACTTAAACGTGATATAGCTGGTGTAGAGATGTGAGACGGAAAATTCTCCTGAAAATTTTTTAATTACTATTTTTATAAAATAGTTTAACTGATTAAATGGAACTAATGGAATCGAGATATAGATATATCAAATATTAACGTTTATAGTTAAGATTAATTTCTTATAAGAGCGTTAACACCAGAAATATCATCAAACGAGATTCAGTGGCCGCACGGTCTAACACGCTACTTTCACAATAAATTAGACGGCCGATGACAGGAAGATCAGTGTTCGATCCCGATCGGGTGCACTGAGAGAGATTTCTCCCTAAATCATTTTCCACTCTCACTCCACCCAAATGCGGGTGAAATTCCTTTAAATTCAACCTTCCTCATCTCTAACACATTAGCGTAATTAGTACATAGGCGTATAGCCCGGACGGTTAGTAAGACGCGGTGCTAAAAAGAAATAGTAAAGAAACAAACGATTGCGCCCCTTTGTGGACCTATTTTGTTCATAATTCATACTACAATTTCGCAAGCCGCCACTGCAGAAAATTTTCATCTCTAGGTGGTGGTGTTACCAACTTCTAGTACGTGTGATGATATAAATTCAAAATAAATCCTTTGTATACTGCGGTAAATCTAGTTAAGGTTTGGTGAGATTTAGAGGATCTAGAACAATGATCACCAAATGGCAGACCGTGGTCCACATTCGGACCGCAGAGATATTTTTAAGGAGCTTGACGAAATAGCGATAGACATAAGAAATGACGCTATTTCGGTGGTGGATGGTCAGTAGACATGGAAGATTAGCAATAATAAATAAGTAAAATAATTAAAAGTAAAGAAATTAGTATAGTCCTATAGGGCTTAAACTTGAGTCACTGTTAAAGTTTTGCCAGACCGTGGAAATATGTCGAGTTTTTAAAACGGACCTTCATTAAAAATAATTGGGGACCCCTGAGCTATAAAATCAACTTGACAAAGGCTTAGAATGTGTGATTAGAATTAGTGGTGTTGGCAACTTCCCGTACTTGTGATACCATATATAGGGGAAGAGGGGGGAAAACCCCTCTTATACTGACTGTCTAAATGAAGTTTGCGTGAAGGTAGGAAGCGTTACAAAGTCAACATGGTTTAGAATTTGTGCCGCTAGGGGTGTTGCCAATTTTGCGTACTTGTGATACCGTAGGTAAGTAAAATTATCTCGAGTACTGCGGTCACTCTGGTTGAGGTTCACGTTAGAGTGGAAGAGCTATAGTACACTACGGTGATTCTAGTTTAGGTTCATGGCTTATAGACCCATGTAGGGTTAGAAGAATTGCAAGTAAACAAACTACCATTAAAAACACTTGTTATTATAGTTTCATTTAAGGGTTGTATAAGTAAAAATCATAAAAAACGACACTTATGCACTAATGACATTCTAGTCTAGGTCCACATGAGTATGGTAAAAGCCACAAGTTGGTTCGGACTATTCGAATATCTACACTAATAGAATAGGACTATGTAAAGCAGAATTGAGATGAAATATACCCACATTTTCGTGAAGAGTGAATTTAAAGTAATTTAGATAAAAAAAACCCACCCTAAGTACAACCACAAATATTCGAACCCCGACCTCCCTGCCACCGGTGAACTAGACCAGACGAGTTTTATGGTTTAGTGCATAGAAGTGGGTTGTTTTAGGTTAAGGTGGGAATGTAAGGTGACGCAAAAAAAAATCAGTGTTTTTTTATAGTTTTTATATAAAATCTTTTTTTAACAAAATAAGTAAAATATTGCTCCAGTAGAAACAGTGAATTATTTTCTTTATATGCTGATATCAACAGGTTGTTAAATATCTGTCATGAGCATAGCGGAATCAGATGACAATTTTTTTTAATAGAGATAAAAAGTTGTCATTAAATTCCAGGACACCCTTGACACATATTCAAAAACTGATGAGGTCCCCACGTGAAGAAAATTAAACTCTAGGTTTCTACTGGAGAATTATTTTATTTATTTTGTTTAGAAAAATATTTTAACATAAATAATACATCAATAACACTGCCCTTTTCTCACGTTCCTTAAATCCCCGGTGACCTGGTGGTTTAGGGGTAAGGTGTCAGACTTCTGTGCTGGGGAACCGGAGTTCAATCCTCGGTCCCGGCACAAATTTATCTGATTTCCAAACCCTTCCTTCACCTCTGACAAGACGTGTATTAATCACAACTTGTGAATGTGAAGAATGCCAGGCCTTCACCGTGGTTCGGATCCCACATTAAACTGTAGGTCCTCCATTTCATCTCACAATCACCCTACCATTACACATTAGCGTAAGTGCGTATAACCCGTACGGGTAGTAAGACGCGGTGCTAATAATAATAATAATAATAATAATAATAATAATAATAATAACTTAAATCCCCACCTTAAAAGTTAAAGTTTAGATCGTGTTCTGTGAGGTCAGAAACCCCACGTTAGATAACTTAATGGTAATAATAATTATTTTTAAAAAATAAGCTTGTTTCTAACAGTTAGCGTTCCTCATAATGGCGAGTGGTAAAGTCGAACATTAACAGCTCTTATCAGAGTCTGTCAGCACCCTCTCTAAACAAAGCACGTGTTTACTTTGTACAAACATCCCGTGAACTTTGAAATACTGTTACTTGTTTCTGTTTGACGAACGCCATGATTGTTTCAACTGATTGCTATGGAAAACACCGCCAAATAATGATAATAATAAAAAAATAGGTCTGCCTAAGTATGATAAGAATTCAAACCAGGAAGTAATTTTTAAAACAACAACTGTCGGGAATTAACGGAAACTAGGTTGAAAACTATAACGCTTATCTATGCCATACTCATTCAATATTTAGGCTTATGAGGGTTTATGATGACATCACTTATACTAAATATACCTGCATTTTAGGGAGGTAGAATGGGTGATCATTTAGGCAAAACCAATCTCAGTACAAGCTGCTGGGATTCTACCCTAAACCTAACCGCTACAGGGAAAACAGACTACATGAGCATGACATTTAGTCTACGTGTCCACCAATGTGGTTTCCAAAAACTTGAATCAGATTAATATTTCTAAAGACGCCAGGTTCGACTCCTGGTATGGCCGAAAAATATACCATCGGTAAAATCGTGTTTTCTGTTTTCAAAGTGAAGAATCGACATATTGAGTACTGAGAGTTGTCTCAGTTCAAGAGATGAATTAGTTTGTAAAACATGTAAATGATATAATCATATAGCTCATAACACGACTTACAAGCTAAATTAAATCTTTATCAGACTTGCACCTTGTTCACACGATCTTCAACTCATCAATATAAAATAAATGTCTCAAAGCTCCAATTATACATTTTTTCAGTCATGCTGGGAATTGAACCCGGGAATTTTAACTAGCTAAAATGACACGCAAAATTAAATATGGGATTCGCTGCGAATTATAAGATGCATCTGTCCACAACTTTTTATAACGCTCTTTTAAAGTACAGTGAGCAAATGCCCTAATGGCTTTAATATCCTAGTTTGTAGATTTCCTTGTGGAGTATCATAATTATCATAGTTTAGATCATTTAAAAAATGTTTTATTAGATCTATCTTTGATACAAAAAAATTGGAATTAAAAATAACTGCTATAATTAGAAAATACTCCATTAAAAAGAAAAGTAACCTTTTGTTTCCAAATAAACGAATGGTAGCATTACAGCCGTTGCACAGATCGCATTTATTTTGAAACCAAATAGCTGGGACTACTCTTTGACGTTTGATTCATAATATATTATATGCAAGCATATTGAATTTCACACAATATCATGAGTTATACCTGTAGCATCCCTTTATATTAAAACCAATGTTAGACCCTTTTAAAAGGTTGTGTATGTGTATACGTGTATGTGAAACAGTCAGAGCTAGTATGAAATAAGATTTCATCAGAATTTATGGTTATTTCACCACGTTTCACTCACTACCTGTTCGGTTTATACTTATGTATAGGGGGCCTATATTAACAACGTGAATCTGGTAGGGATTAGGAATACAGAATTTAGAGGAAGTTTACTAGCATTTGCGTAAAAGTAAATTGGTAAGCTATAAAGTAGGGTCTATAACCTCAAGCAAAACTTCGTTTAAGGGTAGTTTAATGATGATAGTTTTTTCTTCGAAGTGGTTTAAAAAAGTTCAAACGATTTGGTTCAAAATGAGTATTTAGTAAGTTTTAAACAATTTAAATAATTTTATATAATTATCGTTTTAATTAAAATATCATTTAATATTAGTTTATTGATGACTGAATTCTGAAAAATTAGCTTTAAAAAAAGCTATAAAGATCTTGTTCAAAATTAGTATCTAGTTATTATTTTTAATGTTAAATAATAGTATATGTTTATTTATAAAAAAATACATCAATTTAAGGCTAGTTTATGACAGATTTAATAAAATATAAAATATGTCATAAACATCCCTTAAGATTCATATAAAAATAATTTGAGGGTAATTTTTCATGAAACATATTTTTGAAGGTTTGAAATTTTTTTTTAAATGTTGTAAACAATTGTGCATTAAATTTATATTTGAAGAGTATTTATTGTGTTTAACAAGACGATATGCTTGTTTTGCTAATAAAAACACTCTTAAAATAGTTTACATAAAAACTATTTTTGAATTTTTTCCCCCCAAGCTATAATTTACTTTATGAGTTGTGTGATTATGTTAAAGGATTGATTTTTTTTTAAATATTAATAATGAATTAACATTTTTGTTAAGACTACAACTTTAACTCCAAAAATAAAAGGAATTGCTAATATCATATTCGTATATAAATATGGACAATCCCGGTAATAAAAGTATGACCCGTTTGAACAATTAAAAAAAAACAAATAGGTATTTCCAGAGGGCAGTACGTACTCATATTGGTTGAAATCCTTTAAATACTTTGGAAGCTCAAAATTACATTAAAAAGGGGAATAATTTATTTCAATATAAAGTTTTATATATAATATGAAAATTCTAGCATTTAAATAAAAATAGCATTTATATAAAAAAAACCTCCATGGCTTGAGCCCACGATCGAGCCATACCGACCGAGCGGCCGCCACCGCTAGCGATGATAGTGCTAACATTTGCGGATAGAGGGTGTCACGTGGACAGTACAACGAACCCTCCGGCCGTTGATCTCAGTTTTCTAAACCGGAGCTGCTACTTCTTTATTCAAGTAGCTCCTCATTTGTCCTCATGAGTCTGAGTTTGACCCTGTTACAGAATCCACTGCTTCACAGTTAAATTTTTGGAAGCATCGGGGATCGAACCATGGACCTCTGAATGTGTAGCCAGGAACTCTGACGTTTATATTACAAAGGCAGTCGTTATTTTAATTAATATGCTTTTGTTAATATAATTTTAAAAAGCGACTGTAGTAGAAAATAACAATCATAATGAAGCGTTTTACTTACGTCAGAAAGCTACACGTTTTCCAGTCCACGCACAAATAATTTTTTAATCAAATGGGTGCATTGCACTTACGTTGATTAAAAAAATAAACATTCTAGATTTTAAACGCGTTTATTTTTACAGGCATTCTATGGTATTTTGTGTGCCACTTTAATAAGGACTAGTTCACCTTCTCATCAAGGGGAAATATCAATATTTGATGCTACTTTTCTTTACTTTACGAAAAGACAAAACTTGAGGCAATAGTACTAACGCTAGTACGCGATTATTTATTCAGTTTATTAGCTATTCTATGTAAACATGAGCGTATGCTCCTACACTAATGGAATGGATGATAGTGTTATGTGTAGCCATTTCAAAATTAACAAGATCAACTGCAATAATAATTCTGGACCATCAATTCTTTTTTTACTTCAATAAGATTTTTCTTGGTATCTAGATTTCTTTAAATTTTGTTCATATCAAGATAAATATTGTAATCGTGAAAATTTACGTTCTAAATGTGTTTAAACCCCCCCCCCTCCCAAAAAAATCAATTTTATAATTCCGTAGGTGTCTGTCCCTAGTTCTGGCGACAAATCTGAGACGGTTTGATAGATTTTGTTCAAACTTGATATTTAAATACTAGGATTTTTCTCAGGATTTTTTTAAAATTTTGACTATTTATCTAAAAATTAAGGGTAGTTTATTGAAGAGTGATTCCTTTTTAATTGACAAATTTTTAACGATTTTGTTTAAAATTAATATCTAGGGAGTGCTTTAACAAACAAATAACAGTTTATAGGCCTCCTTGTTGTATTTTGGTTAAAATTTGGGTATATCCACTAAGGGGTAATTTACTGAAGAGTGATTCTCAAATATCGAGATATTTCGAAATTTGATCTAAGAATTTTGTTTAAAATGCATATCTGAGAAATCTTTGACGTGACAAACAAAACTGTAGACATATACTTGTGTTTTTGGGGGAAATTGATTAAAGGGTAGTTTACAAATGACTGTGTTTTTAAAAATTTTTATATTTTAAGAAATGGCTTAAGCGATTTAGTTCAAAATTGGTGTCTATTAATTTCTTTACGTTATAAATAATTATATGTATTTGTTTTAGTTTTAAAAAATCATTTTAATAATAGTTTACTTGTGACTGATTTTTTTTAAATGGAAATTTTTCTGAAAATATTTTTAACGATTTTGTTCAAAATTGGTACTAAGAGCTTATTTTACATGATAATAAATAATGGTTGTTGATTTTTCTAAAATAAATTAATTTAAGTGTAGTTTACGTATGACAAATTTTAGAAGATTTGAAATATTTCGAAAATGGCCTTTTGGAATGAGCTCAAAATGGGTATGTGAGAATAGTTTTTCTTGATAAATAAGAATATATTTTTATTTTTACAAATATAAATCAGAGGAATTTACAAATAACTTATTTAATAAACAATATAAGGTTTTTACTGTTGTGTCTTACTTTTTTTTTTGTACACTGTTTGCGTTTATATTATTTTGTTTTAACTTTATTTTCTTAATTTTTATTTTCCCCCCTGTCTTACTATCAGTCATGGCTATCCATTTATTTATCCTAATGGGGTAGGGAAGAAGAAGATGATATAATTTAGAGAAGGTGTACCCGCATTTGCGTGTAGCATGTATAGGAAAACACACCTGACACAATCTATATGAGATTCACACCCTGACCTCCTCGTCACCGGCAAACTGGACCAGATGAGCCTGGCGTCTTTGTCCACGTGATCATTAGTGAAGGTTTATGCTTAATATTTTATATATATTTTTAAAAACATATACATTTTTTAAAACTTCACTTTTGTAGTTTTTTAATTTTATTTATTCTATGTCCGTATTCAATTTACGTTGCTTTTGCTTTATGGAACGCTTTTAAACATTTTTTTCTTAGTAAAGATCTTGTTTGAAAATGGGAAAAGGTTTAGAAAAATTTCTGAACATTTGACACACATACCTGTCAAAATTCCCATAGCCTGGAGTAAGAATATATGGAAGTAAATCTGACAACTTAAGCAACTATCACTAAAAAAACCTTATGAAATCGTACAAGAACAATATAAATGAGTCGTTTGGTATGGGTGGTATTTTGGTGCCATTGCCATATACCGTCACTTTAGATATGTCTAATCTAACTTCTATGACATAGTAGAAAGTTAAGTGGGGTGTATAAAATCTAATTTTATTAGTAAGAACCTTATTTGATAGCTTGAAAAGCTACTAGATCTACTTTCATATATTCATACGTCAAGTCATGTGATCTGCGGCTGTCACTTTTATGATATAATAAATAGTAAAATTTTATCAATGTTGACCGTAAAAAATATTTTTTTTTAAAGTTCCTACTAAAATCATAATTTTGTTGCTTTTTACAAGCCAAATCTCCAAACCTATCATTAATCAAATGCAACTTCAATGACAGGAAAGAAAGGTAGGTGTTGGATTGGGATACAAATGATTAATAGTTCTTTGTACAGTCCAAACATTATTCCTGCATACAATATAACTTATATGGCATTGAAAGACAGTAGGTGATGAATGTGAATAAACATTGTTTTCTAGTTATTTTTTTATTTTCTCTCGATCCTTCAGTGAGAGCCGTATTGTGATTGTCCAATAAATTTAGATCATTTTACTGATACGTGCTTCGGTGGCCGCATGAACTAATTTTACTAGTAAGAACCTTATCTGATAGCTAGAAATGCTACTAGATCTACTTTCGTATATTCATACGTCAAATCATGTGATCTGCGGCTTTCACTTCTCTGATATCATCAATAGTAAAATTTTATCAATGTTGAGAGTAAAAAATTTTTTTTAAAAGTTCCTACTAAAATTATAATTTTGTTGCTTTTTACAAGGATTTTTTCTTTTCAAAATAGTTTTCCACTCTCCCTTCACGAAAATGTGGGTAACCTTCTCTAAAAATTAAACCTTTCCTAATCCCTAAAATAAATAGCGTGATTAGTACATAAGAGTATAACTTGAATGGGTAGTAAGACGCGATGCTAAAAAAACAACTAATCAGGCTAAAACTTGGTTCCCCCGAAGATCTTTTGGAATTTGATATCCAGCCCTAAAATTAAGGGTAGTTTACTGATGAGCAAATAGAGAAAAAATTATGTTTTCAAAATAAGCTCAAAGTTTTTGATTAAAACTTGTATCCAGGTACTGTTTAACATTCCAAACATAAGGGAAATTCTAATTTTTCCATGAAAATAACTCTGAGGGTATTTTACATAAATGGAAATTTCCAATATTGATCATATCTCTGCAACTATTTGAAATAAGAAATAGCTTATAGCCTCTAAATTAGTAGTACTATTAAAACTAAACATATTTTGATTTAAATATTTTTTACAAAATCAGTAGCTTCTGATCTATTGGCAAATGTAAAAAAAAAAAATTAACTCGAGGTCAAGAAAATAGGAAGTTTATTGGTATGCTTTTTGGTGAACAGAATGTTACTTTTATCTCAATGTGTTTCTGTTACAGTGTATATAATATCATTTATGCTCTATGGTGGATTGTGATTTTATTTTTTCCCACTATGCTTCTGCAACAATATCTATTATTTAATTTCACAAATATTTTTAGTTTTAAGTTAATCTCTTAGTGTTTAGATAAAAAAGGAATAAAGTCTATGCGGGTAACCGTACCATTTATTTCAATAAAAACATATCGTTTATTTATCCAATTCAACTTTAAAAGTGTTTATGTGTTACATCCATTATTGTCTGTTGGAAGCTACCCTAAAAATTAAGAAATCAATCCACCAAAAAAAAATCTATATTTGTTCACACACAATTCCACTTCAAATAAATTAAAAATTCAGAAAACAAAAGACTGACAATTCTTTTTACGTAATTTCTAGATGCCGATTCTAGACCATTCTCTTGTAATTATTCTACTCGTACCTGTTCCATAAGGCTAAGTAATTAAAATATATACATTTGCTTATACCTCCAAAGATGTGGGTTGTATAAAATATATTTCAATTAAAGGATTTTTATTTTTAATAGTACTACAACTTTGCTATGGTCATTTATTTCGTATCCAAAATAGTTGCAGGATATATGATCAAATTTAGAAATTTTTGCTTAATTAAAGTACCCTCAAATAATTTTCATTGGAAAATGAGGGTTGCCATTTTGCTTTTAATGTTAGTCAGTATCTAGATACAAATTTTAATCAAACCCGTTTGAGTGAATTTTGATAAAATCCCTTTTTTTTCCTGCTTTTTCCTTTCAGTAAGCTACCCTTAATTTTAGGGCTAGATATCTGATTTAAAAAAAATCATCAATAGAGACTTATGAAAACATCAAATACCCAGTCTGACTTAACCCGGTCTGTGAAATGGTTTCGGCTCTTGCTGAGATATAGACACACAGACAAACGGCATAGCGAAAAAAACTTTTTCTGTTTCAGTGGGTCATTAAACGTCAACATATCTCGAGTTCGATTATTTTGACGATCACATTTTTCTCTCTCCAAGAGTTCAAGAGAAATTGAAAACCAACATAAAAATTGTTATTTACATTTGGATTGACAGTTGATACTAGAATAATCTTGACAGTTGTATAAGTTACCAAATTTACGATCATCAATCCACGGGTTTTGAAGCAGTTGCTTTTGACTTACAGTTTCAACTTCGACAGCCGTAAGATGAAAATAGTGACTATTTTCATAATCGTTTCTAGGGAAGTCTATGTTTCATTTTTTTTAAGTTTTCTCAAAGGTTCTTAGTATGACAATCAGATTACAGCAATAAAACTAATGCATTTTAATTGTCTAACGTCCACTGTTCTAATATACCTTGAACCATAATAAGACAACAATATATAATGCATTTTAAATTTATTTTTGTTTAAGAAATATGTAATACACAAACCCTGCTATTAATGAATATACCGTTTATTTTAAATACACAAGGATGTAAAGGCACACCACTTACAAACCAACAATCTCTTGCAAAAAAGGCCATATATATGTATATATATAATATTATTACTATTTAGCACCGCGTCTTACTAAACGTTTGGGTTGTACGCTTAAGTACTAATTATGCTATTGGGTTAGGAATAGGTAAGATTGTATTTAGAGGAAGTGAACCCGAATTTGCATGGAGGTAGAGTGGAAAACAACCACCCCCAGTTCACCCAACCAAGATTTAAACCTCGATCTCCCCTTCCTTGGCAGTCTAGCTCATCACGATACCAGCGCGTTAGCTAACTACGCCACCGAGGCGGGTCACAGATCTTAGAAATTTACCTATCTGATGAAAGAACAAATCCATTGATAAATACTAATAATCTTCATCAGTAGCAAAAGAAATCATCCATACCCATGGATAAATGGTTAAACTAACAGATCCAGTCTAGAAGATCAAGGGTTGATGCTATTGAAGGTATGGTCCAATTTTCATAGGAAGAGATCCGACAACCAGAAAAGTTACCATATCTACCTTCCGGTATTCATACGTAAAGTAATGTGATCTTCAACTGTTACTTTTGATAGATAGTATCAACATCTATAAAGTAATACTAATATAGTTAAATAATATCTATTTTGTCCACAGCAATATATGTTTGTATTTGCTAAAAGACCCTTTCTATGAAAATTTGACTGTATTTAATATTTGTATACTAATTCATCCTGTTATCAAATTAGTATATTAAATTGGTGCATCACGTATCGGCGGGAAATTGAACTAATCATCAAGCCTAACAAGTCTAGTTTGCCGCTGATGAGGAGTTCTGAGTTCATATACGTCACCGATGTACCAAGGAAGTTGTTTATTAAATGATTTCGAATACATCCTTACAAACAAATGTGGGTACATTTATTCTGAATTATACTTTACTCATCTCTACCCTATGTGTGAAAACCCCGTTTCTTTGGCTGCATGGTCTAAGGCGTCACCCTCGCAATAGACTTGTCTGCCGATGGCGGGGAGATCGAGAATCGATTTTCACTCGGGTATACTGAGGGTGGTTTCCCCCGGGTTGGTTTTCCACTGTTCCTTCACAAAATGCTGGTCCACTTCCTCCAAACTCAACCCTCCTCATTCCTATCACATTAGAGTAATTAGTGCATCAACATACATACATACATACATACATACATACAAACATACATGACATGACTATTCACGCCGTTCCCTTGCGGGGTAGGCAAGAAACTGTGCATATAGCTAAAAAAACAACTCCGTACTTAATCCATCACCACAAACTTTCTCCACACTTGCACACATCCTTACATACTTCCTTCACTTCAACAACATCCATACACCGAGTCATATTTAATATTTTATTCTTAAAACTCTTAATGTTTATCTTTTTCACACATTAGTCTACCACATTTAGCCACGTCTTACATGGATGGCTTACCCCTTTCTTTTGAACCACACACAATCTACCTTCATATATTTGCTTCGTCAGTCGATCCACACTCCTCTCAACATACCCAAACCAACGCAAGACACTTCTTTCACATTGACCTATTGGAGGAGTCCCTTTCAAACTACACTCCTTCAGCGCCCATTCATTACTGTTTGTCCATACAAGCTTTTCCACATAGACATCTCATTCCAACCGCATTCACCTTGCGAGTAATTAGTAAAAAGACGAATAGACCAAACTGGTATTAAAACGCGCTGCAAAAAAAAAAAGTTAAATGTGTTCGAATCGCCAGTGAAATGAGGTCCAAAAAAACTTCAAGGAACAGAGTTGAGGCTGTAGTATTAGACATACTTTGTTATAAAAAATCAATTTGTAAGTAATTTGCTAAGACTATAATATTTGGTAGTTCACGCTATGCGCAACTAAGCTAATGGGATATGAACGAAGAAGGTAAAATTTATAAGAAATTTACCTTCATTTTCGGGGAGGGAGAGTAAAAAAGCATTGATTAAAAAAACTCATTACACACATCTGGGATTCGAACCCCGATCATCAGCAGTCTAGTATATTGTGAGAGTGACGCCTTAGACCACTAAACCACCGAAGTGGGTTGATGTCATCGAATCATGAGTAGGTTTTTTTATCACCACGTCTTACTACCTGTTCAAGTTATACGCATATATGGTAATTACTCTAATGGGATAGGGATGAGTAAGGTAACATTTCAGAGATAATCTACCCACATTTGCGTGGAAAGAGAGTGGTAAACTATTTAAGGGAAAACACCTTAAGTAGACCCAATGGGTATTAAAACCCCGACCTCCCCGTATTAGCAGGCCATTCTAACACGAGAGTGATGCGTAGCCGCTCTAAAATTTATTCTTCTTCTAAATATCTCATTGAATATGAGATATTTTAAATATGATTTCTAATATATCGAAGTTTTCTTCATTCATCGAAATGTTTCGTAGATGTGAAGGATGTGTCGAAGTCGAAGCGAAGAAGATTTGGACTTTGACTTCAACTTTAAACATTTCTAAGCTTCACACACCCCTATCAACAAGTAATGTAAAGGTTTGGTGACGTTTGCATGCGCAGATCTTACGTATCTCCCCCCCCCCCCCCCCCCCCCCCCCCCCCCCCCCCCCCCCCCCCCACCCCC
>CABFWB010000161.1:421187-433401 GCA_902151455.1 Timema bartmani | reverse complement strand
GTAGCTCTGTGAACCGTATACCTCACTCCATGTTCTTGCCGTTACTACAGTCTTAAGATTCTCTTTGGATTTCAAGTGAAAATATCTCTCCTAATAACTCCTCTTTATTTCAAGTTGATATTTCTCTTTGGTGATTAAGCTAGAAAACAAATTAGTCTTACTATATTTACAGAGAATACAAGTGAATTTTTATAATTTTAAATTCAAATCAATTGAAATGAGCTATAAAATGAACTTTTTTTTGAGCGGCTGCCATATTGAAATGGATAACCCGATTTAAAACTCTAAACTGTACATATATCGTTCGGCCTAGATTCAAAGAATGTCCCTGCCAAGTATCTTTAGAAAAATTCCCACGCATTTGACAGTTATTGGGCAACAAAGATCAGGACATATGGACAGAGGTAATGCCAAAAGGTCAAGTTGGAACCTAACTTCGCTCCGTAAATAAATATGTAAAACTCACTGTGATCTCATGAAGTGATGATATTACGTAATTTATATTTTACCCTAACCCGAACCGGTGGCCACACATTATTAAACGTCAAGATCGTCAAGTATGGCATGTTGGGCATGGGGAGGTCAGCGTTCGAAACCCGGTCGAGTGTATTGAAGGTTTTTTTTTGTCTGGAGTGACTGCAGTCCAATTACCATGTAAAGAACATTATCTGATATAAAAAAAAGGCTACCAAAGTCAAATTTTCATGTGGAGAACTATATCCGATGACATTAAAAGTATTTACAGTCCAATTTTTATGTGAAGAATCTTGTCTGATAGAAAGAAAAGTCACTACAGTCCAATTATCGTAGTAAGATCTTTATCTGACAGACAGAAAAGTTACTATCTACTTTCAAGTATTTACACGTAAGTAGTTGACCTATAACAGTGTCTTTTTTTGATCAATCTCTATTAAATAACACTAATAATATAGCAAAATGATATAAGTGTTGACCGCAAAAAATACTTTTTTTAAAAGGCGTTTTTATTGAAAAATGGATTGTATATATCAGTTTATGAGTGGATATAGAATTGAAATGGTAATGTTGTATTTAATAAATATCAAGTGGCTTGAATAATTAAAAGTTAAAGAAATACGAAACAGTTTAATATGAACATAAGTTCAAAATAAATGAATGGAATGGAGGAGTAAGAGTTGGAAAGAAGAGAGAAATAAATAAAAATAATATTATAGTTGGCAAGAAGATATAAATATAAAAGGGGAGGAGAGATTAAGTAAAAATTGGAAGAAAGAGATGAGAAAAGATAGAAGATGAGATAATGTGAAACGAGAGATTATATTCCTGTCAAAGTTAGATTATTATATTTGTTTGTCAAGGAGATAACTTTTTAACGAGAGGTTTTGAAGTTACATCTGTATTTTATAAAAAAAATATTCTAAACAAAAATAAGAGAACGGGGTTGGATACATTTCTTGTCTGGTTTTCTGGTAACGGGAAGGTCAGGGTTCGAAGCTTATCCGGGTGTATTGAGTTTTTTTTCCACTCTAACTGTTTCTCCACTTTTTTCCATGCAAATTCAGGTACATATTTTCTAAATTATACTTGTCTCACCTCTACCTCACTCATTTGGATGCGTGAATAGCCCGGACAGATTGCAAGTCACAGAACATGGCAAGGAAAAAAAAAACCTAATGATTCAGGGGGGTTTGTATGGTGTGGGGGTTGTTCAGATTTTACCATACCCGGGACTGTTTTTGTTGAAATCAAAACACAGCATTGCATTATGGTCTAGTAACGACATTGCAATGCTCCTGGGGAGAACGGGGTGGGATGGGGTAGGGGGGTTTATGGGGTTGGCACAAACAGTATTTGTGCTTTAAGTGAAAGTCCCCTTCAATATAGGATTTAAAAGTATGATTTTATTTAAATATTTCATTTATTTTTAAGATTTCACACTTGCATTCTATGCCCTTATAAAATAGATAGACCTTGCTATATTTATGTGGAAGTTACGAGCGTAAGCTTATTCTTAAAGGCGAAAATATTATTGTATTTATTTATGTTTCCCCCTTAAGATGAAAGTGAAGTGAACGCTAGAAAAGGTTAGTGTTTTTTTGCATTTATTTACAGCAAAACATTTTTTGGCGAAAAGAAATCAAATATTTTTTCAGTAGAAACATAAAGTTTAATTTTTTTTTCGCATGGTGATATCAACAGTTGTTGAACATCTGTCGAGAGTGTCCTAAAATTTTCTCTTCATTTAAAAAGTTGCTCTTTTAATGCTAATATGTTCATTACAGATATTCAACAGCTGTTGAGGTCACCATGTGATGAAAATTAAATAATATTTCTACTGAAAAAATATGACATTTATGTTGGCCCAAAAATATGTTTTTTCTTACGTTCCCTACACTCTCTCCTTAAAACATAGGCATACTCAAAATTACTATGTCTTAAATAGATTTATCACGTGGCTGTTTCACACACATAAAAAAGATATGTTGGACAAGATCAATGTTTTTATATATTTTTAAAAAATCTTACTTATGTGGCTAATAAAAGAAGGAATAAGGTGTCTAAGCTAATTTTTACTAAAAATAAATGTTAATTATTTAACCTAGAATAAATAACACTTTTGCAAGGAAGTAATATTTAACGCATCAATAGGGGCTCGCTTTTAAAATGCCAAGTTAAGTCTAAACAAATTATGAAACATGCGAAGCAAAGTCGAAGCCAAAATTGAAGATAAGTTCTTTGTTGTTGTCAAATAGCAGTACTTCTAATTTATAAATAATACATTAAATGCATCTAAATATAAAGAAAGGCTTAGAGAAAAATTAATCACACTATATTATTTTATGTGGACATATATGAATTTATCCATGCTTACGTTATAGGACTTATAGATGTCATTTAATCCCTATTCGTTGTTGAAATATTCTTTAGTAGCTGTTCTTAAATTATTAAATGTTGAAATATGTCATATTTAATTATATAGTATATTCCTAATCTGATCAAAATATATCGAAATTTTCTTCTTCCTTCGAAATGTTTCCAAGATGCTAAGGCTATTGTGGGTTGTGGGTGTTGAAGTCAAAGCGAATGAGAATTGACCTCCAACTTCAACTTCGACATTTCGAAGCTTCATACACCCTTACAAATCATTGAGAAAAGTACTATATCCGTTTGACGAGTAGTAAAAAGAAAGGAAGGAAAATACACTAGTTCTACCTCCCGCGTGAAATTCATTCGATCAAACTAGAGGGGGAGAAAAAAAAAATCTACGTGTTGCTTTTTTTTTCAAATTTCCATTCTTACGTTTCACGGACTTGTGGGAACGTATTCAGTGTCAAACTATTTTTTGAGATACTCTCTCCAAAACCCAAAAACCTTTCTCTATCCTCCAATTAATCAGGACTCGCCGTTGACTTCGTTAGTGAGTTAGACCCTCCTGGCTTTACCCCACCATTCCGGCAACCTTTAGATTAAATTGTAATGAGGAAGAGGAAGAGCAAAATGTGGCAGGTAGGGGGAGGCGGGTATTTTCACTGAAAACATTTTGATGTATAAATTCGCACCTCAAGTAATCCATTTGTAGAGGGGGAAGATAATTTTTTTCAGCCATGCAGAAGGGAAATTTTGTTGAATAAGATAATGGGTCTGGTAGAGAGAGAGAGAGAGACGGTAATGATTTTGACACAGTCGCAATCAAACACAAAAATAAGAGGGTGAAAGAGTGTTTTTTTTTAAGCTTCACAATTTGTATTTATAAAACAGATCTATTTATAAATTTTGTGACGTCTCAGATACACCCAGCTTGATGTTAATTAAATAAATCTACTCAGGTGTTGCGGTAAGTGATTTATATTCCAAAGTTTTGTTTTTGCTTCTGTTGAATTTCATGTGGCCTTAATTAATTAAATTAAAATCCATACTGGGAAGTGGCGGAGGTTGTATAATGATGATTTACATAACCTTTACTCCTCACAAGAAATTGTTAGGATTACCAAATCTCGCCATGCAGCGCAAATGAGAGAATCTAGAACAGAGTTCAGGCTATTGACTGGTAAAGCCGATGGAAAGAGTCCATAGGGAAGACCTATGTGGACGCATATAGGAGGTTAATATTAGAACGGACCTGAAATAGATAGTATGTAATGAGGTGCATTGAATAAAACTATCTCAAGATAGGGAGCGGGTGTAATGAGGTTGATTGGATAGAGCTAGCTTAAGATAGGGATAGGGTGTAATGAGGTTGACTGGATAGAGCTAGCTCAAGATAGAGATAGTGTGTAATGAGGTGGACTGTACAAAACTATATCAAGATAGGGATAAGGTGCAACGAGGTGGATTGAATAGAACTAGCTCAAGATTTAGATGGGATATAATGAGGTGGACTGGATAGAACTATCTCAAGTTATGGATAGAGTATAATTAGGTGGACTGAATAGAACTAGCTCAAGTTAGGGATAGGATTTAATGAGGTGGACTGGATAGAACTTGCTCAAAATATGGATAGAGTGTAATGAGATGGACTGGATGGAACTAGCTCAAGTTAGGGATAGGCTGTAATGAGATGGACTGGATTGAGCTAACTCCAGATGGGGATAGGTGGCGTACCTTTGTATTTGTGTCAATGAACTGTCCAATTCCAGAAGCCATAGAGTAAGTACATCCTTGACGGAAAGAGTCATTATACCTATGTTAAGGGTTTATTTATTACCTTCTCGTACAGAGAAAAGTATTGTAATCGCTAGCATTTTCGGCCTAGTAATTATGATTTGATGATTGACACACTGAGACTCAGAAACTTGGGTCTTTCAATTATATCTGTACCAGGAGCTACAACCAAAATGTTTTGATGGATTTAGTTAAAGTTATTTAGATGGTGTATGGCTGTACCTAAAATTTAAATAAATATTTTAATCCTAGTTTTATTATTATATATTATTGATGAATGATTTTTTTTTTAAAAGAAAGGATTTGACCCAATTAATACCATCGTAGCAATATTCTCTTAAGAGTAGTATACTCAAGAGCGTGGAAAGCAAATTTATCTATGGGGAGGAGGGTAAGGAGGGTGTTCGCTAGAAAATGTTACTATACCTTTAGCCAATAAGTGTTTGTATACGTATCTATGAACCCCCCCTCAAAGAAGGGCCCATCAATTTCCAGGGGAGGTCTTGACTCACCCTATCCCACTTTATATACCTTCGAGAATACTAATTATTGATATTCGAAAATTCGAACAATTTAAAAATAAATTCATACAATAATTAATCTTTATTAACATAATGAAGAGTTTGTTTGTCTGTCTCCCATGAGCATTGTGCAGTAACGACCTCACGCAAAGGGCTGAAATTTTAAAATTAGTAGCCCATGTGTACGAACGTATGCACCTAGAAACAGTCATTTAGCAATTTTGTTTAGTTCTTTTTTAGTTAATTGAAAACCGGGTCGAAATCAATAAAATTAAGAGTTTTTTTCTGTTTGTTTGAAGCAGAGCAAATAGTTGCTTGGGGTAAAAACACGTCAATACATTGTGCGGTTACCCTGGGAAACGCCAGGTACTTATTTTAGTATAGAATAAAATCAATGGAGTGAACTATTTTGTTCAAAATGGATATCTGTAGACTGTTTAGAACTAGGACTATGTATTCTCGTATACTTGTTTTATGGAGAAATTATTAATTTAAAGGTAGTAAACTGATGATCTGACACCTTAGTTCATTCGATAGCGTCTCTGTCTACTGAGCTAAGAGTCCCGGTTTCGATTCCCAGCATGGTCGAAATGTTTATTATTGGAGGAAATGTGGGTTTACACTTTCACAGTGATAAATTAACGGCCGGAGCCTGGATGTTGTGCCTGTCCTAGTATTAATAATATTATATAATAGTATTTAGCACCGCGTCTTACTACCCGTTCGGGTTATACGCTTAAGTACTAATTACGCTAATGGATTGGGAATTGGTAGGGTTGAATTTAGAGGAAGTGAAGCCGCGTTTGCGTGGAGGGAGAGTGGAAAACCATTTAGGAAAAACCACCCTCAGTTCACCTGACCGAGATTCGAACCTCGATCTCCCCGTCCTCAGCAGTCGAGCTCAACACGACTAGCGCGTTAGACAACTACGCCACCGAGGCGGGTTCCTAGTATTAAGTTAGATTATAAGGTATATGAAGCTACGACAGGCCTAGTAAACCGGTAGTTGAAAATATATGACTTGAATAAAAAACTGACCCAGGTCAGATGTAAAAAAATAGTTGAATAATAAACTATTTGTAAAATTGTATATAAGGAAGTAGGTACGATTTTGTTGTACCATTTATTTATTTTATAATGTAGTTAGGTAACACAAAAGAGTACGTATTTAAATACTGAATTTATTATCCATAATAATTTAATATTATTCTTTAAAAATAAAAGTATTCACTATATCTAAAGCCACCGTGGCTTAAGTTTCTTACAGGTAGTATCGGAAATCCAAACAAGGTTTTTTTTGTACGCTAGTTGGGGCCTATATCTTGTCGAAGGGAGTCAAAATGATTGCTCGGTGAACACGGTCGATCCGGTTGAAACACGCCAATCCGAGAGATGTAGAGAAAGCCCGGCGAAATCGTATTAGTGTCTGTGAAACTGTAAGTCCTGATAAATCCCGCGACGTGCGCGCTATCTGTACGGCATTGCCATGCATCACAGGAGTTGTAATCAGCTACGAGAGGCGGGCAAAAAATCTCAGGTGTACAGTCGCTTCATAGAAGTAGCTCAGTAAAAAAAAAAGAAGAAAAAGTGTGTTTTATATATACAGTCCAATTTTCATAGGAAGAGTTATTTAACATCTAGAATAGTTACTATCTACACTTTCACGTATTCATACGTCAAGTTATGTGATCTGCAGTGGACACTTTTGATTGATATTATCAATATATATAAAACGACCCTAACACCATAGTAAAACGCTATCAATTTTGGCTGGAAAAAAATGCGTTTTTATTTTCTAAAAGGTACTTTCCATGAAAATCGGACCTATTTTTCCGTATAAAAGTTGATAGAGTGAATTTTTAATAGGTTGTAGCAGACAATAAAGGGCGAAAGGGATTTTGGGGGGAAGATTCTACATGCGGTGGTTCATTGGGAAATCCCTCAACAGGTTATTAGTATTGTACTATTATTAGCACCGCGTATTACTAACCGTTCGGGTTATACGCACTTACGCTAATGTGTAATGATAGGGTGATTGTGAGATGAAATGGAGGACCTACAGTTTAACGTGGGATCCGAACCACGGTGGAGGCCTGGTATTATACAAATCCACAAGTGATTAATACACGTCTTGTCAGAGGTGAAGGAAGGGTTTGGCAATCAGATAAATCTATGCCGGGACCGAGGATTGAACCCCTGACCCCCAGCACAGAAGTTTGACACCTTACTCCTAGACCACCAGGTCACCACTTTTGTACTGTAAATACTAGTACTGTATATACATTGAATTTCTATTGAAATAATTTGAACTTTTAAAAAAAGTTGCTATTGTGGGTGCTATTAATTTTAAAATACACCTTTCTCACCATTGGGCACGTGGGATAAACGTTAGGCTCATCCAGTCTGGTCTTCCAGTGACGGTAAAGTCAGGGTTTTAATCCCGGATGGATGTTTTGAGGAGAGTGAGCTTTCTCGCGCTTCCTCCATGAAAATTCAGGTACACATCTTCTAAGGGTTACCTTCCTAATTTCTATCCAACTAGCATATTATTAAAATCGTATATTCTGGACAAGTATAGCCCAATATATTTTTTTACAATATCATCCTAAAAGGCCTTTTATCTTACTAGCACCCTACTATGTGGTAGGATTGTGGTAGGGAAAAAGACATTACGGATGGCTATTTGTAAGAAAATTGCGCTATATTTTCCAATTTTCATGAGAAGAGCATTATCCGAAAGCTATCCTATGTACTATTTCTGCTGTCAACATCCCTTTTACTCAACTAATACAAAGCTTACAGCGATGAATAAGGTATCAGTGGACAGTATTTTTTTTACCGACATCTGACATAGCATACTCAGTTTATGTTAAAACACATTGTTTATTTAAAATTTAAGTTAAAAGAAAAATCTAACAATATTTTTGTATCAATTACCGAAAATAAACTATCTTTGCTATTTGGTGTATACACTTCGCTGAGTATTTAATTCCAACAACCCAACAAAAGACAACATAGGTTTTTTTAGGAGGGGGGGGGGAGGTTGAATGTGCGAAAGTTTCGCAAGGGTTTACCGGTATAACTATAACTTACTAGATCTACTTTAACGCATTCTTACGTCAAGTCATGTGATCTGTAGCTATCACTTTGGAATCACTGAAGAGTGTCACAAATAATATATTTATGTAAATTAGTTGAAAAATAACACCTATACATGGGAATCGAACCCGGGACCTTTGGCTTAGTGTTTCAATTCTTTACCACTGACCCATCAAGAATTAATTCCGTACTCAGGGTCATTCTTCACTCAAAGTTGGAGGCTGAGTCTGTGATGGACGTGAGGAATCGTCAGCTACCGTATCAAATAACGCAGCCATCTGTGTTTCGGGGGGAGGGGCTGTTATGCAAGATTGTAATTTTAAAGCAACCCGCTTCGTTAGTCGCATGATCTAACACGCAATTGTCGCAATAGACTAGACTGCTGATGACGGGGAGATCCAGGTTAGAATCTCGGTCGGGTGTGCTGAGCGTGGTTTTCCAAAATTGTATTATACTCTTTCTCCACGAAACTGCGGGCTCACTTTTTCTAAATATAGCCTTCCTAATCCCTAAAACTACTAGCGTAAGACCACCCCCCCGTGTCAAGGTGTCATTTTTCAACTAATTTAAGTTAATTAGTGTTGGTCTTCCTCCATTCGGACAGTGCCGTGATTACAATCATTTGCAGCCTCTATATTGATATTCACAAATAATTTAGAAAAATATTATCAATGCTGACAGCAAAAAAGTTTGTATTTTCTTAAAGGCCTTTTCATTGGAAATTGGACTGTAGCGCGAAGCAAATAGTATTATAAATATGACTCTATTAAGCTTAGGTCCCTAGTCATTCTAGAGAATAACTCTAGATGTAAAGGGGTGGAGTGAGGGAGGGTTGAATATCCCAAACACCCTCCCTTTACAAAGCCCTAAGACGTTGAGAGAAGGTTTGTTATTTAAATATATAATTAATTAACACATTCAGAAGGGCTTAGATAATCTTGTGTAGATTTTGAGTTCACGATATTGAAGCAACTCGGGTAGAAATTCTAGAAAGCATAAGTTTTTTTAGCACCGCGTCTTACTACCTGTTCAGACTATACGTATATCTACCAATTACGTTAGTGAGTTAAGGATAGGAACACTTGAATTTAAAGGAAGTGTATTCACATTTGCTTAGAGGGTATGTATCATTAGATTTATTTATTATAAAGTTAATCTAAAATTCATCAAAAACGTCTCGTTCATAGAAATTCTCATGTGCTGATATAATCAGTTGGTTCAGAAAGTTCACGTTAAATACCTCAAATAAATAAACAAATTTAAAAAAATTCCTGCCACTGTGGCAACATGAATTTACAGTTTTCAAATAATGAGCTTTCTATGAAAACCAGATTGTAGTCTGGTCTGTCGTTGACAATGAGGTCATCGTTTGAATTCCAATCAAGTAAATGCATTTTAAAAAAATAATAGTTTCTACCTCTCTCTCTCCACGCAACTGCGGGTACAATTATTTTAAATTCTACCTCTATCCTTCCTACCCCAATAGCCCTAGCGGGTACTGAGATGTGGCGTGAATAACAAAATCACCATTGGAAGAATACATCTTTGACCCTGTCTGGATTCAAATCATAGTCTCTCAGGAAAATATTAATTTCACAAGCACTAAAATCTAGTTTCTACAATTTTGTTTTATCATTTATAAATATATACCCTTCGTTAACCATGAAAGAAAATAAGTTTACCTCGCATTGTTCCATTCTGACACAGCTTATATCATCAGGTCATAATGCAGTACGTCACCTTTCAGAGTAAACGGTGAGTACATATGAGTGGATGGACTAAACTAATAAGATAATCGTGTCCATCATTTCCTTCCCCCTTACCCCTTTGGTACAACCTCTGGTACGAGATGATACCAATTTATTGATCAGAAACATCAAGTAGATTTTTTTTGGTTATTTTAACTCATCACTGGCCATAAATCAGATCTGTAGAGAACGTGAGAAAAGGACAGTGTTTTTGCAGTTTTTATAACAAAACATTATTTTGTCCAAAATAAATAAAATATTTATCCAGTAAAAACATGCCGTAAAATGGAGCTGCTTAACATGATAGGAAGTGCTCAAAATGGTCACCTTCAACCTGAATTAAAGCATTATAATGCACTGTATTTTACGACACAATAACTGCAGGCTTGCATTCAGTCTGAAGGTGGCCATTTTGAGAATTTCTTATAATGTTTAGCAGCTCCACATTACTGGAGTACAAACATAACTACAGTAGCCCCATGGCTTCTTTGGTGCTGACAGCTGATAGCTGACAGTCAACAGTTAGGTATATACCTAAATGTTGACTGTCAGAAGTGACAGCTGCTAAACACATGTTTTTTTTGCAGATCATATGGTTCGGCGTAGGGATACATAATTTGGTCTGGTAGCTTTTCAAAGCCTTCAGCTGTCAGCTGTGAGCTGCCAGTCAGCACCAAAGAAGCCATGGGGCTACTGTATAACTTGGAAACAAGGTCAAATGGGACACATGTTTGCATACACTTTTTAAATTGTTTTTATGCCTCCTGTCTATCCCTGAAGTGGGTCCCGCATATTATAGTATTGTATAAGAAAAGGCCTTAGTGAAGCCCGTCAAAGTAAGACTGTAAGCTTCTATTAAATAGAGTGTGCACTCAGTTTATCCTTAAATGTAGTCAGTCTTACTTTGGTAGACTACACTATGACCCTATCTTATAAGCTGTATCATAGCAGAACTATGCAAGGTACGATTGCTACCTTTCAGGGTACACGAATAGTACGTTCCCATTGTATGAATTGACTTTTCTCATGTTGAAAAAAAAAGTCTCATTTTCAACTATTAGCAGTAGCATCATACCTCGCCACCGTAATTTAGCTGATAGTAATTGTCCTACCCCATCAACAATAATATATTCAAATGTCCTAATTGCAGAAACCTTTCGGTTGACCTTTCCGACCTTGTAAAAAAATGGGATCATGTCAATTGTCCCAAAATCTTTAAATTTACGTTACTTTTGACGTACTATACGGTCAACTTTGTTTTGTATCGGGCAACGGAAATGTCGAAAGAAAAAAAAAACACTCAAAAAAACTGTTTATCTTTTTCCTCTCCAGTCTGTAATCCAAAAGTCCACAAACGGAAATTACGAGTAGGTAAGCCTTAAACAGCCCTCTACTCTTCCATTTCAACCCCTTCTCTCCATTCTAACTCTACATGCTCAGATTTACGAGTTGTAGAGTCACTGGCAAAACTGCTTTCCCTTAGTTTATCAGATCTAGTCATCATATAGTGGGTGGACCAAATTAAACTAGGAGTAGTTTTTTTATCGGGTTTATTTAACAGGTTTGTAAACATGTTAGAATTTTAGTAGAGTATAAATTAAATGATTTAAAAAGATAGGAATTCGAATCTCGGTTGAGTGTAGTGAGGATTATTTTCCAAAATGTTTTCCCCCCTCTCCCCGCCAAGCAAATGCGGGTACACTTCATCTAAATACATCCTTCCCAATCCCTAAAACCATTAGCGTGGCTACTAGATAAGCGTATAGCTCGAACGGGTGGTAAGACGTGCTACTAAAAATATATATATTATATATTTTTGTATTAAAGTTAAAGTTACATTTCAATACAAACTGATCTGTATCAAACAGTCAATGATTGATAATGGATTAATCTTATGAGTTGATACATTAAATAAATACGAACATTTTAAAGATATTAAACGCTTATCTTAGTAAGAGGGGATATTAATCAGGGGTATTCATTTCCTTTTGGGGTAGTTGAACCAAAAAATGAGGATATGGGAATCGATCTCTGAACAATTATAAAAAAAATAGTGTTAGATTAGAATAAACTATCACCTTTATCAACACGGATTGTGTATTTTGGATTTCTCTTTTTACTTTCTCTCGACCCTTCGGATAGAAAGTATAGTGTTCGTCAAAAAATCGAACTCGAGATTTTGATAAATGTTGACGTTTCATGACC
>CABFWB010000161.1:373024-420089 GCA_902151455.1 Timema bartmani | reverse complement strand
GGCACAGATTTATCTGATTGCCAAACCCTTCCTTCACCTCTGACAAGATGTGTATTAATCACAACTTGTGAATGTGAGGAATGCCAGGCCTCCACCGTGGTTCGGATCCCACGTTAAACTGTAGGTCCTCCATTTCATCTCACAATCACCATACCATTACACATTAGCGTAAGTGCGTATAAACCGAACGGGTAGTAAGACGTGGTGCTAATAATAATACATAGTATGTTAGTTCTATCCAGTCCACCTCATTACAACCTATCCCTATCTTGAGCTAGTTATATCCAGTACACCTCATTACAGCTTATTCCTATCTTGAGCTTGTTCTATCCAGTCCATATCATTACATCCTATACCTAGCTTGAGCTATTATATCCAATCCACCTCATTACACCATATCTCTTTCAGGTTAATCACATTCTAATGTTATCCTCCTATCTGAGTCTAGGTTTTCCCAATGGTCTCTTCCAATTGGGTTTATCAGTCTATACCCTGAACACGGTTTTATATTCTCCAAGTTATGTAACACATCATTATGTAATTTCCCTCACTCCCTATTAGCCTCATCCCTTTCTGTACCAAATTATGTAAACAAACTTAAATTACATATAATTTAATAATGGTAATACATAATAATAATAATAATAATAATAATAATAATAATAATAATAATAGAAGATAATAATAATAATAATAATAATAATAGAAGATAATAATAATAATAATAATAACTTATTCCATCATTACATTTTACTACTCAAAAATTCCTATGAGCACGTGAAAGAATTTCTCTGGACATTGGACACGCTCTTTCAAAATGTTTTTGCCAGCCTTGCTACGGGACATGCCTTGAGCTTGCAAATGTCTTTCATTCATTAAGCCTACAAGTCATCATTTCCATGGTTTATGTTAGGGTTGTGAGCGAATCCAATCAAATAACTAAATGGTTCTGTTAAAATGTAAACATCTGAAAGTAATTTGCGGGGAACGAGACGAGATTCCATCAACCTTCTCCCTTTTATCGCAAGTTCTAAATCTTTAATTACTCTACGTTTGAATGACTAACCAACCATCCCATCAGTCATTAGGACGGAAGTTAGAAGCCTAGCGTGCGTTTTAGAACCGATACCCTTCTTTACTCTCCACCCCCCCTCCCTCAACCCCCCAAAACCAATTGAAACTTTAAATCAAGACAAAGCAATTTCAATCCGAGGGGAAAAAGAATAACTTTCTTTTCTTTGTTTGTAAAACCTTCATTTAATTCCCTTGTCCATTTTCGAAATTGTGGAAAAGAGAGGGTTGCAAATGAAGGGTAGAGATTTTGAATGGGGTGGTATAAGGGATCAAGGAAGGGGTTTGAACATTAGCCAAAATCTCTCTTTCTCTTCACTAAGTTTTCCACTGTACCCTTAATTAATAGTATGCGCAAGGTCTGTGGTATGGAATGGCCACTTCACATGCAATTCCCAGGCAAAGCGAGGCAAATAGCATTTCGCAATTACCTTCCTCCGCATTTCCATTGGCTTTTTTTTTCTGTAGAAGACCTATGGTGGGCAATTGTTTTTAGAGTAGATACAAAAAGGTGGTTTTGGATTCATCTTTGCTTTTTTTTTCCTGGGTATTGCTGGGTTAGGATATAGGGAACGCGAGAAAAGGACAGTATTTTTGCAGTATTTATAACAAAATATTATTTTTTATCCAAAATAAATAAAATATTGACTATTGCTTAGTTACAAATATGAAGTTTAATTTTCTTCACATGGTGATATCAGCCGTTGTTGAAGATCTGTCATGAACATAGCCAAGGCCGTAGCCAGGGGGAGGTTTTGGGGGTTCAAACCCCCTCGAAAGCTGTGTTACCATAAAAAGCACTTCATAGAAATTCTAGAGGTGTTAAATATTTAGAAATTTTCCTAGCCTTTGGCATTTTGGGGGTTATTTTACCATAAAAAAGCACATCACAGAGATTCAAAAAGTGTTTAATATTTAGAAATTTTCCAAGCCTTCGGCAGCTAGGGGGTTATTTTACCATAAAAAACAACCCACTTCAGAAAGCTTCTAGAACAGTTTATCATTTAGAATTTTTTCTAGCTTCCAGCAATTGGGGGTTGTGCCCACCAAACCCCCCCTGAAATTATTGGCTGGCTACGGCCTTGAACATAGATGAGAAACTTTTTAAATGAAGAGAAAAAGTTGTCATTAAATAATTCCAGGACACTCTTGCGAGATCTCCAAAAACTGTTGATATCACAATGTGCAAAAAATTAAACTCTATGCTTGTATTGAGGCAATATTTTCTATATTTGGACCAACAAATTTTCTTATACAAAAAATCGCCCAAAACACTGATATTTTCTCGCATTCACTATGTCCCCACTTTAATCTGCTGACATTTTGTCATTTGTTATTTCATTGTTTGGTTTTGGTGATAGAAGGTTAGAAAATAAGTAGTATTTGATTATGTTTTGATAATATTTGTTAAACATTTTGACTGAATGAAAGTAAGTATCATTGATTGGATAGGATTCTTAAATGGAGCCACTGTTACCACGCCTCAGCACTGGTGAAAGGGAATATTGTCCATGTTGGCTATACCTCACGATTTTCATTTAAAAAAATCTTTTATAAAAAGCATTTTTTTGTTGACAAAATTGAAAACATGTTAGTACATTGTTAGTGTTATTTAATAGGTATTGATAATAGTTATAAAAAGTGACAGCTGCATGTCATATGACTTGAATATTTTTTTGTTAACACCACGTCTTACTATCCGTTCGGTTTATAATCTTAAATAATAATTACGCTAGTGGTTTTAGGGATTATTAAGGTTATATTTAGCGGAAGTTTACCGGCATTTGCGTGAAGAGAGAGTGAAAAATCATTTTGATAAATCCACCCTCAATATACCCAACCAAGATTTGAACCTCGATCTTATCGTCATTTAGTCTACTGCGAGAGTTGCGCGTCGGACCATGCGGCCAAAGATGCGGGTGAATTGCCTATTTTAATGCGTGGAAATAGGTCTAGTAAATTTTCAAGCTGTCATATAAGGTTCTTCCTACGAAAATCGGACTGTACACTGATTTGTTCCTTCTTCTAAAAAGTGTCGATACGGTGCAATCCTTATATATAGCCCGAGAAGTGTACACAATAACAAAGTTATTTTGAAAGGGGAAAGCCCAAAATTCCGTGTTCGTAATCTTCATTCATTGAAAGGGTTTTGCTGCCAGAAGACTTTGGTTTGTGTAGTCGAAGAATGAAGATAGATTGTGGCAGCGTAAGAGGGAAGAAGCAGTTGCAAAGGGAAATAAGGATGGAGCTAGAATGAGATGGGAGCACTGGGATGAAGGAGGATAGTTAGAATAGGAGGGGTTAGCTATGAAGACCACAACCTCGCATCTCACCACTAACAAGACGAACCCAACTTTTTTTTATTCGATTTTTTTTGTTCAACTCTATATGTTGAAAGATGGGGTTAGAGTGGAGTGGGCAGTAGAGTATATTAAACTCCTATTAGGGCGCTTTGTGATTCACGATGGAGTAGAATCAGACGGGATTTCAAGATACATCAATTATGATGAGTTATTGTCATATCTTGTTAAGAGATAGCGTGACGTGGTTTAGGGTGGGGCCTAAGGTAATGCTAGTCGCAGTCAAAGTGGTTGCAGTTTTTATAACAAAACTTTTTTTTTTGCCAAAATAATTAAAATATTTCCCCAGTAGAAATGTAAAATGTAATTTTCTCTACACGTTGACCTTAGCAATTACTGAATATCTGTCATGAACAGGGCCCGGATTTGGATGACCTTAAATTGCCAAAAAAAGACCTATAAAATGACGCTAAAAACTCTAAATAATGACTAAACTTGCAAAAAAAAGACTCAGACAAATTGATTGAAATTCCATAGTATGATGTATTTATTACAAGAGTTAGGATTTACACTATACACGTAAGCAAAAATATCTCTCCTGGTCTCTCCATTTCCAGTTTTTCCTCGGTGTGGACTCGTCTGGAATAGAATGACTGGCATACAGTCCCAAGAAATCTTTTAGTTTAACATTGCTCAGTTTCCACAAAAGAATGTTTCCACATACCAGAACGTCACACAAATCTTTATAAACTGTTGAGGATTTTTCTTGATTCGTGAATGCATTTTGTGAAAGTAATAATTGAGAGGTTTTCTTTTTATCGATATTCTGGATACCACAGACATGTTTGTTGCGAATGATATGCTGTTGAATGGTTAAATATTTTATCTGATGCAAGCCACTTTCACTTCACATATTTATGTAAAAGTATTTCACTCTCTGTAGAAAAAATATTTTCTCCGAATTCAGTAATAATTTACCTCAAATGACTCGCTTTAGATGGTTTGGTTTAAAGTATTCTAAATATACAATAAAATGATTGCAAACGAATAATTATAACGTGCACTTTATAAATGAAAGCTATGCATTTAGAATTTTTTGACAGCCAAAATAATGTGTTCTACTTTACATTGGAATACAAATACCTGCTTTAAAAGCGATAGCTCCCCATCCTCCTGCAGCTCTTTCCAGAGATGGTATAGTGAATGACTCACCAGGAATGTAAAGACGGTACTAAGTTCATTTTAACTCAAAAAAATTTCTCTCCCCTCCCCTTGCAGCCCTTTCCAACTTAGTGTGGTGAAGGTCTGCTTTCGTGTGTTCATACGTAGAGCCATGTGATCTGCTGCTGTCACTTTTGATAGATATTTTCAAAACCTAAGAAATTACACTAATAATGTGGTAAAATATTATCAAAAATATAGTTGTATTTTCTAAAATCCTCTTTCTATGAAATTTGGACTAAAAAAATTTCTTATCAAGTACTCAATCTATCTCTTTTAGCAAAATTCAAAATGCTATCTAAAAAAAAATGAAGACCATAGTTAACATTTCAGTGGCCAAAATTGACACCATCAAAATTACAATTCTGATTTTTTTAAATTTTATTTTAGCACCGCATCTTACTACGCGTTAGGGTTATACGCTTATGTACTAATTACGCCAATGTTGTTTGAGATTAGAAAGGTTATACTTATATGAAGTGTACCCACATTTGCGTGGAGTGAGAGTGGAAAATAATTTGGGAAAAATCACCCTAGGTACACACCCAACCGAGATTAAAACCTCGGTCTCCCCGTCATCGGTAATCTAGTCTACTGCGAGAGTAGCTCCTTAGACCATGTGGCCACTGAAACGGGATTTTAAATGTTAACCTAAGCTTCTCCNTAACCTAAGCTCCTCCACAGGGCGATCCTAACTAAAAAAAAAATGAAAATATCGTTAAATAAAATACCGGGGTAAGTTAGGAAAGCCAACTTTCTTTTTTCTCTCTCTAAACAGTCGTCAATACCCAGTAAATGCATCAATTCACCTTACCTTTACACTCAACCTAACTCTCGACCTGCTAAGATCTTCTTCCAGGTTGACTTCAACTGAAACCTCACTTGGGGAATCTAAAGAAACATTTTTTTTTTCTATACCTTCCTCCCTTAGAAACCTCTTCCTTTTGCCTCTTTTCAAAGACCCCAGGGGAAAATGAGAGAGAAGTAGAGAAAGGAGAAGTGTAAAAAGAAATGGAGGCTGAGGGAAATACGAAGATGGCGAACACGACTAAGGACGTACGTGGTACCATTATTCCAAAATTCTGTGAGTCTGAAACTTACCTTCTTGAAGTTAAGAGCACTTTGGAAACTTATAAAATACTCGGAAGTCACCAGCAATTTAAACAATCTTAGAAAAATCCGTAACCAACATACTTCAAAATTTAAGTGGTCTACACCAACTTAATTCCATGAAATAACACAGCAATCAGACCCTTTGACGATCAATTTAATATTCAACGAAACAGAACCAATATAATTTAAAGGATTATATTTATGGTATTGACGGGAGTTGAACCCCTTATAGTCTTCATCGATAGTAGGGATGAATAGTGAATGAAAAACATTGATATCTCCATTGATCTACTTTAACAACGATGTGAAAAAAAAACATCGTCGACGAAACATTGATTTTATAAAATCAAAAACATCGATATTTTATTGTAAAAACATTGGTTTTTTTTTTTTTCAAATCAACTAAATAACTGTAACTGAAGTGCATTTTTAATATTGGACCCTAAAAATTCTATTCAAATTTAAATATATTCATAAAATTAGCTGACACATCCATAATAGAACAATTGGTATGGTGGTATCTTAAATTAGAGACTTTACTAAAATCTAGTAAGATTTGTAAGACGAAATAATATACATTGTTATAGAAACATTCCAGAAAATAGCTGAAATGAAATTATATACACTGTTACAGAAACATTGATAAAAGGAGTAACATATCTGTCTAAGAAAGAGTACAACAATCCATTTAACACATATTTATCTATATATATTTACTTATAGCTCAAAAAATAGGGGTGTAGTATAAACATATTTCAATACAATGATAAGTTATTTCTTATCTCAAATAGTTGCGTAAATATGACCAAAATTGGACATTTCCAATCAAGTAAATTACCCTCAAAGATTTTTATGGAAAAATGAGAGTTTCTATTTCATTTGTGAGGTTAATCAGTGCCTAAATAAAAAATTTAATTAAGATCGTTAGAGAAGAGTCTAAGAAAATCAATTTAAAAAAAATATATTTGTCCTTCATTAAAATACCCTGATCTTAGGGCTAGATATCTAATGCCAAAAACTCCTCGGGGGGAACGTTATGAAAACCCCAAGTACCAAGTTTTAGCCTTATCGGTGAAATAGTTTTGGCTCTAGCCCAAGGTATAGACAGACAGCATCGCGAAAACCACGTTTTTGATTTCAGGGGGTCATGAAACGCCGACATTTATCAAAATCTTTAGTTGGATTTTTTCATTTTACGATCACAATACTTTTCTGAAATTTATCAAAATTTCAAGTTTTCTTTTTTTTACGATCACAATAATTCTCTTTCCGAGGGGTCGAAAGAAAATAAAAGTTATATCTGAAAAAATAAGCATTGTAATTCATATTTTCAATTTTATAATTATAACAACCACAATCTGACGTAGGCCTAAGTTGTTCATGTTTATGGACATCGATAGAAAAAACTGATTATTGAAAATCATCGACCAACAAATTAATATCGATGGCGAAAACATTGAACATTGATCCTCCAACGTCGGTTTTTGGAACATGAATGATGGGCATTTTCTCTTTTTTAAACTTAGGGGACAGGATGTGCGTGGGGGTAATTTTAACAAAATGCTCAAGTACTCACCTGGATGTATAAAAGGAAGCCATGTTGTGGGGAAAAAAACACATCCACGGTGGACACATTCGAGGATTGAACCACGGCTTTTCGAGTCGGAAACAGGTACGTTAGCATATAGAGAATAGATAACATAAGCGTGACCTGCTTCGGTGGCTGCATGGTAAAAGGCGTCACTCTAACAATAGATTAGACTGCCGATTACAGGGAGATCAAGGTTCAAATCCCGGTCGGGTGTAATGAGTTTTTTTTTCCATAAATGTTTTACCCTTTCACCCGCCTCGGTGGCGTAGTTGGCTAACGCGCTAGTCGTGTTGAGCCCGACTGCCGAGGACGGGGAGATCGATGTTCGAATCTCGGTCGGGTGAACTGGGTGTGGTTTTTCCTAAATGGTTTTCCACTCTCACTCCACGCAAATGCGGGTTCACTTCCTCTAAATTCAACCTTCCCAATTCCTAATCCATTAGCGTAATTAGTACTTAAGCGTATAACCCGAACGGGTAGTAAGACGCGGTGCTAAATAATAATAATTTTACCCTTTCCCTCCACGGAAATGTGGGTACACTTCCTCTAAATTAAACCTTCCTCATCCCTAACTAGTTAGTAATTAGTACATATGTGTATAACCTGAACAGTTAGTAAGACGTGGTACTAAAAACATTAGCGTGGAGAGAGGATGAAAAAACTACAGTGAAAAATCACATGTTGAAAACTAACCTTTATGCAAAATGTCCAATTATAGAAGCTTAACCTCTCCATCATCAGCAAACCCATATAGTATGAACTTGACGCATTAAACCAAGTGGCCATTGCTGCGGTTATTATAAATAAAATATATATTTGCTTATCTCTATTCATACCTTTAAACATTAGTAACAGTAATTGCTCTAGTTATCATAATGTAAATTGTACAATAAATGACTAATCGACTAATCCAATCGAGCTTTAATTGATATTCTATATTATTATTCTCTATCTGAATTGATGCGTGGTCTATAAAAGGTTCATATACCATCATAAGTCAACTCCTAACAAATTCAAAATCACACCCAGATTAATTATTGGAAATAACATCACACACCAATATAATATATTCCCAGTTACAGTTTAACTAATTAATACATTTGTAATAAAAAGGGCTTACTACCAAGCTTAAATATTTACCTCCTCTCTGCAATTCTCAAACTAAGAGTACTTTTGTAAATATATCTACAGACTTAGAATCCTTACTAAATTATATTTTCAATCAATGATCTATATTCTAATGCGCTTTACTATGTTAAATAAATGGCAAGCCAAACTCGTACATATTTTATAATAATTGTTTATTATTAGAAACACAATTTTAATAACACAATTTTAATAATAATTTAATCTTAAATAATTTTTCCTGAAAAAAAACCCACATTATTTTGAAATTCACATGAAACCTTTTTTAAATATAAATTTAGAACAAAATTATTATAACAATATTTTTTAATCAATCATATTTAAAGTAACATTAAATGATTTTTTCACAGGAAAACTAAAATACATTTGTATTTACCATATAACATATTATCCAGGAATTAATTTTGAACAAAATTACTAGGGCTTATTTCAAGAATTTTTTGAATTTTTCAAAGATCAAATGAAATCATGATTTGACTTTGAGGTGCGACTGTATTATTCAACTAAAATAATAAGTTTTGAACTAATCCATCAAATCCCTTCGGTCGTAACTACAATTATAGAGAGACAGACGGGAAAACATACATACATTTTAAACCGACTATTTTTATTTGGGGTACATATAATATATCAAGATCCTTCAAAATCTTGAAGGGGAAGAAGTTCACGATTACAATAATTTCTCTATTTGTGAAAATAGAAATTAAAAATACTTTAATGTCATACCAAAACAATTGTTTTTTAAAATATATTTTTATAAGAGGGTCTGAGAATAAAGGTTCTAAATTTATAAACTAAATCATAGGTTTACAATTAATTTAACAAGTGCAGATTATTACAATTGGTACTGAATATTTTGGTAGGATTATGACACCAGCTAATTAATTTATTCTTACGGCAATCTATGTGTTTATTATATATTATTACTGTGTATTACGTATTAAACATATGCTATCAAATTTAACAGTTGCAAGAACAATAATTTTAGTGACCTTTTGTTGTTGTTGACTGCTCTACATTTATTCTGTGTAGCTTCTAAAATATTATTGATGTGATTATTCGAATATACCTTGTCATGCCTATACGTAAATATATTTTATTAGCACCAAGTTTAATCACCCGTTCGGGTTATACGCTTATATACTAATTAGGCTTATGAATTTAGAGCTTATGAAGGCTATATTTAAAGGAAATTTACCCGCATTTGCGTAGATGGAGGGTGGAAAACCATTTTGAAAAACCACCCGACCTAGATTTAAACCTCGATCTCCCCGTCATCGGAAGTCTAGTTTACTGCGAGAGTTACGCTTAAGACCGCAAGGTCGCCGGATCAGCTCGTAATAATATTAAAATACTTTTAGTAGTCAATGATCAATTTTAAACTATCAACCTTGTTTAGGTAATCACGTAATAATCCGGATACTTTTTATCAATCAGCGTATAAAAGCATACGTTAAGTGAGGTATAATTTAAAGGAAATGTAGCAACATTTGCTTGGAGGTAGAGTGGGAAACCATTTGTTAAAACCCACCCTTGTGTTGAATCACCACACAGCTGAACACAGGACAGTATTTAACATCCAACACCAGTGCGAGAAAATGAAAAATCAAATAATTATTTATAACCTAATCACAAATATTAATTATAAATTGGTTTGGACTTAGCCCGGGTACAAACCAAAGCTCTCTAAATATAGAATAATTTTCTCCAAAGTCTTGGTTACAAGGAAAGGTTAAGCTGATTATGATTTCAACACAAAATAAATAACTTTTTATTTGTAAAATAATTGTGATATAGAGTTTTTGTTTGTTTTTTTTCAACAAAGAAAAAGTGGCTGATAAAGATTTGCTGAAAAAAAGAAAAATTTTTATCTGTGACTTCTTTTAAGAACACCGCAAAGGGCACTTGGAAAGTAGGATCGTTCTTTCGGAAACTTTAGAAGGCAAAGCGAAACAAAAAGGATAGATGAATACAAAAGGTTGACTTGAAAGTAACTCATGTTAAAATACAATCTGACAAAAATAAGGCATTGTTCTTTATTTAAATTGTACTGAAAATAAGAAATATTTTAAGAGATATTAAACTATCTTGAGGACAGGAAATATTTTAAAAGGCATAAGAAAGTATAATTAGAAGATTTAAAAAAAATAATTTGACGTACAAGTTAAAAAACTAAAACTAGAACTAATGACTACAAAAAAGGATTTCTAGTAATGTTTTACTTAGTAAAAAATAAGTCGTTAATTGTGATCATAAAAGTTCAGCTGGAATAAAATTAGACCCACTTCGGTGGCCGCATGGCTTAAGGCGCTTCTCTCACTCTATACCAGACTGATGATGACGGGGAGATCGAGGTTCAAGCCTCGGAAGGGTAAACTTGAAGGGGGGGCTCTCAAACAATTGTTTTCCATTCGCTTTCCACGCAAATGCTGGTACCTTGGGTATTTTTCCCTTAAGGTGAATGTACCCAACGGTCACCAGGGTTTGGTTAATTAGGCTTAAGTTATGTTAAGACTCACACCGGCTCCACATCATAATCACTGTCGTCACATTATATCATTTCTGGTACGAGGTGTAGACAAAATCATATGACCCTGCCTCGGTGGCGTAGTTGGCTAACGCGCTAGTCGTGTTGAGCTCGACCGCCGAGGACGGGAAGATCAAGGTTCGAATCTCAGTCGGGTGAACTGGGAGTGGTTTTTCCTAAATGGTTTTCCACTCTCCCTCCACGCATTTGCGGGTTCACTTCCTCTAAATTCAATCTTCCCAATTCCTAATCCATTAGCGTAATTAGTACTTAAACGTATAACCCGACCGGGTAGTAAGACGTGGTGCTAAATAATAATAATAATAATAATAACGTCATATGGTGTATCCTGAGCGACGCTTTATGCCACCAGAGCAGCTAGTAGTCTACACATGATGTGACAACCTGGATGTCAAAGTCCCTCCTGGTCATATATGCCATACGATACAAAAAACCACAAAAAAGCAAACATTTTTATTACAATTACGATTTAATTTAGAGTTGCGGTTGATATAAACATAAAGTGTAGGGGCCCTATATTTTATTTTTATATTTGTTTTGAGTATAAAAATATATAAAAGTGTTCTTGTTTACCTAGAAGAAAACAAAATTCCCCTATGAGATATTGTGATCCCAATGTATCGCTAAATAATACTAATAAACAATATTACCAACATAAGCGGTTAAATTTAATTACTGGAAAATATTTTCCCAATGTTTTTGAGGTATTAAAAATAAACCATTAATTACACAAAATGCGTAACAATATTTTTTTTAATAGGCCGTAAAAAAACTCAGATTACTGAAATAAATTTGCTACCATTATAACCGATATTTCGTTACATTTATATGGAATTGCGTGCAGACTGAAATCAAACTATCTACCCAGTAGTGAATGTCCTAATATGATGAAATAAACATTAATTGCAGTTTTTATCATCATTCCCCTCGTTCCCTTTTTTCATGTGATTTTCTATCATCTCTAAACACGCCATTCCTGTGGGAAATGTGCAGTTACAAAACTAAACTACACATTATGAGGTCGAGAAGTTGCTCGGAATGTCTGATCATTGAAACATACTTAACATACGATAATTATTGTTCAAAATGTGTTTTTTTTGTTTTTGTTTTTTAAATTGGGTGACCTGGTAGTCTAGGGGAAAGGTGTCGGACTTCTGTGCTGGAGGTCCGGGGTTCAATCCTCGGTCCCGGCACAGATTTATCTGATTGCCAAACTCTTCCTTCACCTTTGACAAGACGTGTATTAATCACAACTTGTGAATGTGTGGAATGCCAGGCCTCTACCGTGGTTTGGATTCCACGTTAAACTGTAGGTCCTCCATTTCATCTCACAATCACCCTACCATTGCACATTAGCGTAAGTGCGTATAACCCGAACGGGTAGTAAGACGCGGTGCTAATAATAATAATAATAATAATAATAATAATAATAATTTTTTTAAATTAATACGATTAGCACATGGCTTATTTAGTTTTTCACCGCGTATTGGTATCCGTTTGGGTTACACGCATATATGTTAATATTATATTTATGGGGTAAAAATGAGGGAGGTAGAATTTCAGAGGTAATATATCAGTATTTTCGTGGAGGGAGAGTGTAAAACGATTATTTTTAACCTCTCAGTATACTTGCCCGAGATTCAAAACCTGACCAGCACATTACCGTGGAAACAGACTAAATGATCTTGACATTCAGACGACGTGCCCACCAATGCTCATTAGTCTATATTTTACTCACACATATTTGAGTTCAATTAATCGCTAAAATTCTCATTCCTAACACTTGAGTTAAATAATTAGTTAATTGCTAAACATACCGCAAAATATTAACTTTGTAAGACCTATAAATATATTTAATTTACTAAGATGGATCCGTCTCGGTGGCCGCATGGTCTAACGCGCTACTCTCACAGTATACTAGACTCCTGATGACGAAGAGTTCAAGATTCGAATCTCGGTCGGGTGTACTGAGGGTATTTTTCTCTAAAATGGTTTTCCACGCAAACGCGGGTAAACTTTTAAAAAAATTAGGAGAGTATTCTAATTGCCTTAAGATGTTATGAATTTAAAATGTGCATAATATATATGTATCCATATATGCATATGGATATATATATAAATATATGATCTATATAAATATAAACATATATATATATATCCATATATGTACATGGATAAATTATCCCGTCACGGGTAGCTTAATCCTCTGAGAACGCAGATCCGGAAGTAAGAAGAAGCACAAGGACAGGAAGTGAGAAATGTGGGTCAAACAAGTTTCTTCTGATCTATATGTTTTTCTTACGGTCGGTTAAAGTTTCCTCGACCCTTGATAGTATACATCGTCATGGTTATAGCTATTGTTTTTTGTCATCTTTTGGCGTCGAGAATTTAAGTCGGGACGGAGGAGAGCTTTAGTTAAGGCCAGTGATTTTGCAGTTTACATAGAAAAATATTTTTTTTTTTCGCAAAATAAAATATTGATCCAGTAGATATGTTTGGTTTAATTTTAATGGAGTAATTTAAATATATCATCATTTCTTTTCTTGTTAATAACTACAGTATGTCCTTATTATGACATAATGAAGATTTGTTCACAATTCGTATCTGTGAAGCCATTCTAAAATGCTCAAAAAAACGGCTTTTTCAATTCAGTTTTTATCAAAATATAGTTTAATATTTCAAAAATGTTCATCATTAGGAACTTCTATTAACTCTTTATCTCCATTAATGTTTAATCAGAAATGATCCATGTTCAATAGTATTCGTGTAAATTTAATATTTCTAGCCGATTGTATCACAGAGTTGATTGGCATGTGATGCACGCTCTTAAATAAGTAGGTCTACTGTTCTACTCTTAGTTGCCAAAACGTTACTTCAATGCATCAAAACTTCGATAAAACTATAACTGAGAAGAAATACTCTCACACTCCAGTATTTCTCATAGAAAAAAATGTTCTAAAGCTTCAAAGCCATTTTATCATTTATATTAGCATTGTATGTTGTGATGTTACAAAATATATTATCCGTTTGAGTAGGGTTAGATCTATATAGCCATTTACCTTTTTATCGGAGCTATGCTATTTCACGTGAAACGACGTTGAAAATGAAATTTCACCTTTTCTTAACTATTTTTTTTAATTCTACAGGAACTTGTTCATGGGTGTAGTGAGGAAGGAGCCGGAGAGGTCTGGTCACCTATTGGAAAATGATGGAGTAGTCCACATATAATTAGGACTATGCATAACTTGAGTAATATATTATATTTTGAAGACAGTACTGGAAAAGTGGATAGAAACCTATAGAAGCAACGAACACAATATGGCTTTTACAATGAAAAGAAGAACACGGTCCACACTTTTACATTGCTGCCACTAGACAAAGAGGTAATGGCTGCCTCTTAAAGAAAATATATCGTTACCAATCAATCTCCCGGCCTAGGTTTCATTCTATCAGAACTCATTAGGAAGGAGTGTGAAACGCGCAACGTAACTTCCTGAAAGAGGAAACAAAATAAGTTAGAAAAGGAAATTGGTAAAGAATAATGGGATACTTAGATAGGAACAGCTAAAAGAAATAACACAAAGGACAAACACAGGAAATTGACTTTGAATACATATATATATTATATTATATAATATCTATATAAGGAAACCCCCTTTTCGCTTTATGAGGTAATTGTATTATATTTGGAAGAAACTACAGGAAAGGTGGATGGAAACATATAAATTATGTTGTTAATTATTATTTTAATATTAACTTCTCATACAAGATGCATTCTCTATGTCAAAATTTCAAATAATATATATATATATATATATTTGGTACATTCAGGAGACATCGTAGAAGAAAGAGCATTTCTTGGAATGAAAAAGTTACGTAGGTCGGAAATAAATAGTAAAAAAAATTTTTTTTTAAAGCACCACGTCCTACTACCCGTTAGTGTTATACGTCTATGTACTAATTACACTAATATGTTAGGGAAAAGGAAGGTGAATTTAAAGGAAGTGAACCAGCACTTGCGTGGAAGGAAAGTGGAAAATCATATAAGGGAAAACCAACCTCAGTAGGGCTACACTCAAATTGGATTCAATACCCGATATCCTCGTAATTGGTAGTCTAGACTCAAGTCTGTTGCGAGAGTAACGCCTTGGACCATTCGAACATCGAATAGGATATGTTATTGTTATAAAATGTAAGAATACACTTTGTCCCTTGACCCTCATACTCCACGTTTACAAATATAATATATTATTATATTCAAATGCTAAAAACATATTACATCAACTTTATAGCAAGCTACACCTAAAAAGAGCTCTCCATGCCCTTGGACATGCCTAGGTATTTCACCTCCCCTTTGGCGTGAGCCTTTTAAATTACAAACAACTTCTTAAATAACACGAGATTTTTGGACGGCTGCAGTCTCAGTGCTCCAGTAGACGGCCCTCTTAAATTATCCTTTCTACCCACTCCTCATCCACAAAAGTGTGAACTGCACAAGGGCGAACAGATAGGTCGCCACCGCACTTAGAGCAGAACAGAGCATCGGGCGGTTCAGGCTGAAGTGCCCTCCGGCGATAAAGTGTACTTCCCTGATGTTGGCATGCTGCAGGAACATTTGAACCTCATACCTGGTGGATTGATCCATGCACTTCGATAGGATCATCTTCTGCAGGACCACGCTGGTTGCGACCCGCCTCAAAGCTCACAGAGTCGTAGCTCAACGTCACCAGTAAGACGCCTAAGGCAATGGTGACGGCCCGGTAGGTTGCGGTTAACAAAACTCTAACATCGTATCCGTGAGGTCCCCTTCATGCATCTTCAAAAACAATCCAACGATTAAGTGCAGTCGCTCTATGAAATAGGTTAGACTGGTGATCAGGCTCGTAGCCATTTTGAGTCCAAACACTGCGTTGACGATCTCCACCACGTCGCACAAGTCATTGTGACACTCCCTGAGATCGGTCAACCGATGGGAATAAATAGGATCCACATTGTGGGTGGCAGAAGAGATTACACAGATACACTTTTGAGTAGAGTAGATCAGTAAGATTTTAGTGGTCTTCCTGAATCTAGTCCCGTTTAGAGAAGCTGCCAATGGTCTATTGGTACTTTAAAAAGAAGAGGCAAACTTGGATATATGTTTGTTGAGTTGAGAAAACCTTTGTTTGAACAAGAAAGCAGTGTTACTAACAAGGACATTGTACAGCAAAACCATGTAATTAGTAAAGTGAGCTAAGACAGCATATATTTGGGTCCAAGTAGGGTTGAAAATCATGACATCGGTGGCTATGTAAGGAAGGGGAAATATATAAAACACGGTTATTTCCCATTGCAGGAAAATACGGGTTGAACGGTAGGCAGTTAACTTTTCTTCCAGTAATGTGTCGTCTATTTCACTAACAAGCTCCAACAAATTTCCTATCTTTTCTCAGTTGCGCCTACTAAAAATGATTAAGGTCAACACTGAGTTGATGGCTGCTAAAGCACAATAAAAACTACCAGATAATGTAACTAATTTGTTAAGATGAGCGTTACTAAACTTGTACAAATTTATGTATTGAATCGGTACGCTACAAATGACTAGTGCAGCCAATGTCATATTGTAGAGCACCCGGTTGACGACTTATACCTCTTTCTACGTGTTAGTTGCCTGGTATTACAGTTTACAGAGATTACGTCACAGTTTTGTCTACAATCACTCACTAGTTGAGTTTCGGCGCGTTCGATTGGAGCTAAACCCATAAGTTTACATAAGTAAAAAAATTGTTTTATTGCAAAATATAGATAGGTTTGTCTTCGCACCTCTAAACTAGTATTTGATTAATTCATTACTATTGATGAGACCGCACTTTCAGTTTTCCTAAAAAAGGTTTCGAGAAACACAAATTCGATTATTAAATATGTATCAGTTCACTATAACTTCATATAATGATGTGCAGAGTTCCTTTGGAAACAATAAACTGTCAACTTATTTTGTTCGTCATTTTGTTTTCAACTCAATATAAAGTCGATTACTTTATTGATCGTGTAAACAAAGAGGTAACGTAGTTTGCTATGGATTTTTTGTCCTATTTCGAGAAAACTCGAATTAAGGCGACTTCAACATTTAAAAATTTCTAGCAAATCAGTTGGGTTTTTCCTTTGAGTTTTTTTATCTGACCGCGTCTCGGTATCCGTTTGGGTTTTATGCATTAAGCTAATGTGATAGGGACGAGAAAGGTTGACTTTAGAAAAAGTGTACTCCCATTTGCTTGTAGGGAGAGTGGAAAATCATTTAGCTTAAACCATCCTCTTAAACCTATCCAGGATTCGATTACCGGTCTCCCCATAGTCAGCAGTCCGGTCTATTGCGAGAGTGATGTCTTATACCAGCGGTCAGCAACCTACGGCCCACCAACTGAATTTATCTGGCCCACAAAAGATTTAGCATACAAACAAATGTGTTCATAAAAAAAAAGAATAGCTAATTATTATATGAGAAATATAAAGTTTAAATATTTTGTAATGTGTTCATAAAAAAAAAAGAATAGCTAATTATTATATGAGAAATATAAAGTTTAAATATTTTGCTAAATATTGTTTCCAACTCAAATCCCACGATGTCATAAAGGCTGTAAACTCATCTCTTAGATAATTTTACCAATTAAGTGGGTTATTTGGTGGTTTCAACCTCTACTAGTCTCTTTGTTTGAAACAGTTCCTAGTTATAAAATAAGCTTTGTGGTTGACCATACGCGATATTTTCATGGTTGTATAAATAAACTGAACATATCCAGTTAAAATTTTACATATTTCTAGTTTTACAAATTTAATACATAAATAAATAATTGTTTATATGACAATTCAAATATTGTGGAAGGTCTCAAACAAAGCTCATTAAAAAAATATACCATTTTATTTGGGAAGTATAGTAAAGTTTAAACAGCATCAAAAGTTAAAACTGTTTTAAAAGTTGAAAGTGTGGACTTATATTCATTATATCAAGCCCAACTCGGCTCCCAGCTAGTATCTGCTTTTATTTGTGTGCGTGCAAAGCATGGGAGGAAAAGGGAAAAGAAAAGACCTATTATGTGCCAGAAATATGTGCACTGCATTCGTATTTGAATGATTACTCGAAAATTTCTGCAATGACGATGGGGGACAAAGTGACAAAGTTTCTTGTTAATAACTACAGTACGTCCCTGTTATGACAGAATGAAGATTTGTGCACAGGGCTTATCTGTGAAGCCATTCTAAAATGTTTAAAAAAAACGGCCTTTTTAATGCAGTTTTTATCAAAATATAATTTAATATTTCAACAACGTTCAGTATTATGAACGTCCAATAACTCTTTATCTCCATTAATGTTCAATCAGAAATTGTCCACGTGCAATAGTGTTCGTGTAAATCTACGATTTCTAGCTGACTGTATCACAGAGTTGATTGGCGTGTGATGCACGCTCTTTAGTTTGTCCTAAGTAATTTTCCTAATCACTTAACATACTTGAGATTTAAGATGTGTGATGAGACTAACATTTAGAAAAATTGTTTACTTAAATAATCAATAAATCATTACTATAGTATCTGTGAAAATAGTAATTTTACGGTCCCTGTTTATTGATTCAATATTTGTTGACATTTATTTTATCATAGCGGAGCATAGCAACAAAAAATTCAAATTTAGTATGATAAAATTTACAATCGACGAGAGGGCAAAAATTCATATCGTGGCTTAGTATTTTGAAGAATATGCTCTAACAAATTTTGAGAAGGATGTTCTGTAAAAATAATGACTCATTTTAATTGACGTTTGACCCATCTTGGTGGCTGCTTGGTCTAAGGCATCACTCTCACAATAGACTAGACTGCCGGTGACGCGGATATCTGGGTTCAATCCCAGCCAGGTTGTACCGTGGCTACAAACTATCTTCGCCACCAACCTCCGCCACCTAAAAAAAGATATATACACACTTACCACATTTTATCGGGAAATCAGCACCTGGTATGGATCTTCAACGCAAGTCAACACAGAACACTGTTCATCATTCAAGTTGGCGAGAAAACTAGAAAGAAGACTCGGAATGCCATGTGATCCCGTTCGCTAACCCCCCGAGCTGAGGACGCTGCGCAGGCGCCAAGACTTGGGGAAATAAGCGACAAGTGCTATCACGCGTGTCGCCCTACCCCCTCTTAATCTTCATCTCGACGTTGTGCGCAGGCGTCGATGCGTGAGCCGTTTCCTGACTAGCCAAAGATGACTTCATCTGTCATGGAATATATCCCTACCATTTCCCCTCACTGTTCTAAATGAAATATAAGCTGATACCCTGACCGGAACGATCACTCTTTGATGCAATTAGGATTTATGAACTCAAAACATGTAAGTGTACATTATTTTGGAAAGTTTTTTTATAATTCTTTTTTATTGGAAAACTGAGGAACGACTAAACTCTTACTAAATTATGTAGGGATCCAATTTGATAATGCTTCGGCATATTTATTTATTAATTTTGTACTCAATTAATTTTCCTGATAATTAGATTTGTTTTGGTTACGGGCATGCTATGGTCTTTTGCCTTTTAGTGCTGGTTAGGTTATATTATTCGGAGATCAAATTAAGTAATTTAATCTTTGTGCGCTATCTTGCAATATATTTTGTTTGGCTATATTATTACAGTCGTAGTGTGTCTAGATGAAACTTATATAGTTTGTAGTTTGGTATCATGTTTTCAATTTTTACGCGAGTGGGAAATTCGGTAAATGATTTTAATATGTTCAAATTTTATTATGGACTAAGTAAATAAGTTAGAACGATATTAAGCTTTTGGTGTGTAGGCTACCTCCCCCCACCCCCCCTCACGGGTTCTTAGTTGAGAATAATGACTTTACTTGTAAATATTATAGCCAAGGGTATGGTTATGAGCAGAAATGTATTAGTTGATAATTATGTATAAGTTATGAGATCTGATATGTATAGACTTTCTAACAAGCTTAATTTCAGATACTTATAGGTATCTTTTGAATGGCTTAGCCATGTTGATTTGACAATAGGGTGTATTCCAGCTTTCATTTGGTTTTGATTATTGTTCGCAATAATTAGCTTTGTTTACTTTTGAATTGGTTCTGTTAACTTATTATGAATATTCTTTAATCTAGATAAATGCATTTAGTACTCTGTAACCTTATAATATTATTATTTCTTACTTAACCGCAATAAATAAGCATAATATTGTTAAACTTTTGATGATTATCTCTGATAATAAAACGGCCTTCAGGCCAATGTCAATTTCATGTCATTTGTTATGCATTTACATAAAGCAAACCCTAACTTCCTTAACTTGAATAGTTGAATACTTTAATTTACTGATAGTTAACACTGCTAGGTTTGGGTACTTGGGTTTTACATATTTGGGTGTGGGTCAAATAAGGATCCCTAATGATCTACTGTTCTATTCTTTGTGCTATAACGCCTTCTCTATAGATAAAGGTTGAAGGCGTACTGAGGATGGTTTTTTTCCTGTATGGTTCTACACTCTCCCTACTGAAAATAAGGGTACTATTCCTCTAAATCCAACCTTCCTAATCCCTAACACATTAGAATAATTAATATACAGGCGTATAACCCAAATAGCTAGTAAAGTAAAACTCAGTGCTTAAAAGAATGCTTAAATAAATGCTTAAATCTTAATTTAGTTTTTTTTCTTCTACGTTACATTTAATTGAAGTTCTATATGTAAGTAAATAAGGAATACCCAAAAAGACAAATTATGTCTGAATACATTAAATTTCAAAATTGATAACTGAAAAATGGAAGAGATCGAAATTGATACAACTAATATAGAGAATTAATTTTTGGTATGGTTTAAAATAGAAATTTGTCAAGCATGTAAATAAACCATATGATATAATAAAACAAATATTAAGATTTCAAAATGGGTATTATGGGAAATTAAAAATGTTTTGAAGGGTGTGAGAGTGTATTGGCTTGAAATATTTTCAAAATTATTATAAAATATTCTTTTTGACATGAAAAAAAAAATCCAAGTCTCACAGTAACCATTAAAGATGGAAAGTTTGGAATTTAAATATAGGAGGCGGGACGTGACTAATAGAAAAAAATACTTCTCAATAAGTTCGAAAATTTGAAATTTGTATAAGTAGCCGAAAAAAACTTAAAATAGCTTAGCTAGAAATCAATGGATAAATTAGTGTATGTCTAGCAGCGACACAACAATTAAAATAAAACAATTCTGGCGACATTTCTTGCTGAGCCGTGATGCTCTTCGGAAAACCACGACGCTTATTATTCAATATGTTTTCTGTAATAGAGCATATTATTTATTTATGCTCTTTGCTCTTTGTTCCAACACATTTCTGTAGCAATGTATGTTGGTTCATTTATCTTATTTTATGATTGTGCTTAGGTAAATACTACGTTGTTAGTGGATCGCATTAGTTTATGCACTCGGTTTGTGGACACGGTAATGTTTTGTCTCAAATATTTAATTTATTAATTACCATGATTGGTTTTTGTTTGCTATAGCTATTTCAGGATTGGACAGCGATGAACTATCAAACAGTAGACAGACGGATGTTGAACGTTCTAATTTTATACAGCTTTGGTTCTGCCTAGCCGTAAAAAGAACGTAGCAAACTACTAGTAGTTAATAAATAAATTAATGTGTAGAATTTGTTTGGAAATGTGTCTGTAAAGCAGCTCCACTCCCACACATACACACAAGCATATTCTCACACACATATAGGCACACACACGAATACACACACCCACACACACAGACAAGCACTCAAGCATACGCACATGCACACGCGCGCATACATATAATCACATAAGCACAGACACACCAATTACACACACACAATCAAGCAAAGTGGCTGTAAACGTTATACTTTCTAATAAACATTAGTCCATTTTTAGATGCATATTTTGTGAACGCTACTGTACTTTTATCCACCGAGCTGACAGCGACTGTAGGGAATGATTACAGAAGTTAACAATGTATTTCCCAATTCCACGGTACAATGGAAAACCCTGGTCGGTTGTATACAACTTCAAATTCCATTATGCACGCACTAAAATAGAGCCCCCTACCGTGCATACAGTCCGGATATATCTCCAAAAGGAAGTGAGCTTTAATTAGGTTAGCGTTTGTGATCGTTTCATGAAAGGGAACATCACTTTACACTGTGATGTAATAAATAAAAAAAAAGCATCGCCACATTGGGTTATGGGAACAACCACAGGCCAATAGTCAACAGTAATACAACTTCTTTCGAAGGATAAAATAATATTATGTTCAATTTCGAAGGATAAAATAATATTATTTTCAATCAATATTAAGGAATAAAACAATTCATTGCAGATGAACTAGTTAAAATTATCAAAAACATTATTTACTTTAACGAAGCCTGTGCAAAGCTTCGAATTTTGGAATCCATATCCAAATATCTATAGGATTCGTATCCGATTCGAAATTCAGAATCTTAATATTTGAAACACTAGAGTGATAATGTGATCGCTGATGATCTATATTTTAGAAATCTTGAGTTTACATTATATAATCTAAAGGGATGAGTTTGATAGGGTTAATTAATTCAAGTATTTAGGAACAATTCTAGCTAGTAATAACGCTATTATAGTGGAAATTAAGAAAATAATAGTCAAGGAATGCATGCTATTACTCGGTCAGTAAAATGTTGACATCTCACCTGCTGTCAAGGAATGTAAAACACAGAATACATAAAACAAAAATGTTACCAGTTGTTCTCTACGGGTGTGAAACATGGTCTTTTACCTTACATGACGAGACGAAATTCAGAGAATACGAATACTTAGGAAAATATTTGGTTCAAAAAAAGATGAAGATAATGTAAAATGTAGGAGGTTACATAATGATGAGTTACATATTGTATACTATTCACCATACATTGTTAGGATAGTCAAATATTGCAGGTTATGGTGGACGGAATATGAAGCGCGAATTAAAATAAATAGTGGCTTGGGTGTAATGAGGTAGACTGGATAGAACTAATTCAAGATAAAGATAGGGTGTAATGAGGTCGACTGTATAGAACTATCTCAATACAGGGATAGATTGCGTACTTTTATAAGTGCGGCAATGAAATTTCGAGCTCCTATTATCATAGATTAAGTAAATAAGTAAATATTACAACTAAGAGCGTGCATCCAATGCCAATCAACTCTGTGATACAGTCGGCTAGAAATCGTAGATTTACACCAACACTACTGCAAGTGGATCATTTCTTATTAAACATTAATGGAGAGAAAGAGTTAATAAAAGTTCCTAATAATGAACATTGTTGAAATATTAAATGATATTAGGTTAGAAACTGCATTGGAAAGGCCGTTTTTTTGACCATTTTAGAATCGCTTCCCAGGTAAAAACTGCTCACAAATCTTCATTCTGTCATAATAGGGACATACTGTAGCTATTAACAAGAAATTTTGTCGCTTTGTCCTCCATCGTTACCGCGGAAAATGTCGAGTAATCATTCAAATACGAATGCATTGCACACATTTATTTTCCCTTTTACTTCCATACCTCGCGCGAGCCGGGAGCTGAGTTGGGTCTGCTATGATGCACGCTCTAAATTTGATAGAATTACTTATCTTCGGCCCGCGGTGCAAATTGATAATCATATTTGGCGCTTGGGATGAAAAATGTTGGACCACCCTGGGATAGGCCTTTCCTATAGTAGATTGTGATTAAGTCTTCCAACAGGAGATGTCAAGGTTTTTTTTTTTTTAGAAATTACATCTCTCTTGAAGAAATATAATGTGTTTTAAAGCTTGATTAATGTTGAGATGTAATGGACTTTTTTAATGTTTCAATAAGCTACTACTAGTCTATGCATTGAAGCGGAATACAGAAATGCAATATTTATAAAACAAAATAATTGTAAAATTATTCATAATACTTTTTTGGGTGAAGGGGTTTCCTTCCGAATCCTCCTCCCCCTCCCCCCCCTAACAACCCAAAATCCTTCGGTAAGGGGGTGTTCTTGATTCAGTCGTGACAGGTCAGAGTTTAATTATCAAACATATTTACTATTTGTATGTATAGTGTGGTTTTTCACCATTGCTCCTGGCAAATTATTATTTACATATTTTTATTATTATTTTCATTATATTCGACTTAACTTATATCTCTTAGATGATATAAATTTAAGTCACTAATAATTAGTACAATGACTCTTAAGACGAAAGCTAAAGTTTATTTTAAACCCCCTTTTTTTTATGAAGGTCATAGGTCGTGGGACAATATTAGTAGCGAAGGATGTTTTTACAACCCCATACCTTCCACCTTTACACCCCTATTTTCAGAGATAAGGGGGTGACATAGCGGAGAGATTAAGTGGAGTGATTTCGCCAATTACAGAATGTCCCTTCTCCCCTTTGCCCCGACGCCTCCTTTCGTTCCAAGGGACCTATATCGTTGAAAATGGTGCTACGTTTTAGCACAAAAGCTAGCTTCGAGAATCTGTACCAAGCAAACCTAATTACCATCAGAGTTGGTCTAGTGGTTAGCACTCCTGTGTCTGGATGGTCTAAAGCGTCAATCTCATGTTAGGCTAGCCTGATAATGACAGTGACATTAGGGATCGACTCCTGTTGGGTCTGGTGAACTTAAAAAAAATTATAAATGATTTTCCACTCTCCATCCACGTAAATACAAGTAGATTACTTTGAAAATGCTTCCTTACCCCATCCCTACCCCATTAGAATAATTATTATACTAACGTAAAACCTGAATATGTATTAAGGCGAATGGCCCTTTTCATTTGGTGTGGAAATGCAGGGCCACGGGAACAAACAATTATCCTCAAGAATTTTTATTATTTTGCAATTTTCTTTTCGGAAACGGTTTATTCAAGAATAGAAACATGTGGATTAATCCATACGTTTTTTTTTATAGACACACCTTCTCTATAATTTTAACAGTGATCAAATATCGATAAAATTGATATTTTTCAATAGAAAATTGCCGACTTCATAACAGAAAATAAGAAAATGTAACAATTAATAAACATTGATACATTATCTTAGAAGAGGTGTTGAAAATATTAACATAAAATTTTCACTCGTTCTCGAGAAAAATGATGTTTCCAAACGTGGGATTTTTCCGCAAGACCTGTCTGGTAGATAGCGCAATCTACTGTTTCCGTGACCCATCTGTCCTTGTTGGCGTGGAAGGATACTTTGGTCGGTTGTGAAGCCACGCCACACCTTTCACCCTCCCGTCCACCATCCCATAAAATAGGTTTAAGACTTGCACTCGACAGGGCCAAGGGCCTTAAGGCACAATGATAAAAAATAATAATAATTAATCAAAATCGGAACGTCAAGATTTGTAATGGTTCAAATATCTGTTGGACGCAATTCTTTCTCTCTCTCTCTCTCTATCTCTCTCTCTCTCTCTCTCTCTATATATATATATTATATTACCACATCTATGGTCTAGGGGTCAGAGTTCCTGGATACAGATTCTAAGGTTCTAGGTTCAATCTCCAGTGCTTCCAAAATTTTCTGTGAAGAAGTGGGTCTGTAACGGGGCCAGACTCAGTTTCGTGAGAACAAATGAGGGACTACTTGAATAAATAGCTAGCGGCTCCGGTCTAGAAAACTGAGAACAGCGACTTAGGGCTCGTTGGTCTGACCACACGACACCCTCTATCCACAGAAATTGACACTATCTTTGACAGCAGATGGCGGACGCCTGGTCGGTATGGCTTGATTGTGGGGGATGAAACTATGGAGTTATATGAGATGAAATTCATAGAAAATTAATCAGAATTTTTTATGTTGAAAGCTGAAAAAACTAATTGCTAAAAAAATTCGAAATATGGAAATATGAACGTCCTGATCATAGTTGAACACACGTTCTTTGAGTTTTAGTCCAATTTTTGTATGAAGAAAGGCTTAAAAAATACCTTTTTTTTTTCGGTCAGCAAAGATAACATATATATATTTTTTTTATTGGTAGTGATAATATCTATTAAAAGTGACAGCGACAGATCTCTTAACTTGACTAATGAAAGTATTAAATAACTTTTATAACCATCCAATATAATTTTTAATAACAAAAGCCTACTATAACGTTCGACATTGATTCATGAATTTCCACCCGATCGATTTCCATCTATTTTTTTAAATGAAAGCTTATACATCAAGGGTATGTCAAAAAATGTCAATTATCAAAAATATTCAAAGAGCAAACAGCAATTTTAGAGAAAGACAATTTATTTAGGCAACATTTTATTGAGTTCTACTAAACCGATTTATATTTTCTTCAGTTTAAAAAAACAACTCAAGGATTGTTACATCAAAGTTTTTAATTTTCGACAGCAAAGCCGAAAACCTATAACTACTGTATTTATATATAAAATTTACGTTAGGTAGTACAAGTATGTATACTATTAAGAAAGGGTTCTCGATATCTTAAAATTAGTAGTATGAATCTCTAAAACTACAGTATTATTCAGCTGTAAATTTACACAAAAATCTCAAAATGTCTTAACTTACGATAAGATTTACTAATTACTTATTTAGGGCCCGTTCCATTGATTGAATAATCCTCAAGTGCGGTATTATACCTATTACAAGAAGACAAATGCCTAAATTCGAGTGGAATGGGCCAGTTTCACATATGAAACTGGCCCATTCTATTCTGGTCTAGATAGATCGTCCTAGACTTAGTGTAGCGCCGCACTCGAGGAGTACTAAGTATGACTATGAAACTGGCCCAAAATCTATGACTTTAAGAACTCGGAAGTTCTTTGCCGCACTTATAAAAAGTACGTACCAGTTCTATTCAGTTCACCTCATTACACCCTGTCCCTATCTTGAGTTAGTTCTATCCAGTCCACCTCATTACATCTTATATCTTTCAGTTCAATTATAATGGTATCCTACCATCTGCGTTTAGATCTTCCCAATGGTCTCTTCCCACTGGGTTTGACACTCAATACCCTGAACATGTTTCTAGAATCTTCCACTCACTCTGCATGCCTTACCCACCGTAATCTATGAGACTTGACTATACTAACAATGTCTTGCAATGGGCACAGGGTATGCAACTCATCATCATGTAATCTCCTCCACTCCATAGTGTCTTCATCCCTTTTTGGACTAATTATCTTCCTAAACACCTTGTCTAGAACACCCTAAATTTGTTTTCTTCGTGTAATTTAAGAGACCACGTTTCACCCCACAGAGAAAAACGGGATAAATTATTATTTTGTGTATTCTGAATTTTACATTCCTTGACAGCAGGCGAGATGTTCAAGAAATATACCCGCGTTGCCAGATTGTATTTTTTTTCCTAATTTCCACCCTAATATCGTTAATGTTAGTTATAACTGTTCCTGAATATTTAAACTCATTAAACATGTCAAATAATATCATATTACTACAAATCGTTAAATTAAATTTTAACTTGGACAAGCAAGAAAGTTGACATGGACGATTTTTCGCTTGGTACGATACACACACACACAAACTTTTGTAGAAGATTGGAAAGTAAAAGATATGGCAAATAGGTGAAGAGGTCCACTATTCCTTCAATGAGTCCTGAAGGATCAAAATGTGTAGTAGGAAGAGGGTCGTAACACGACAACAACATTAGTCCACTCTAACATTTATTTTAACCTCATTTCCCCTCCCTTTGAATGGCCCCACGAGCTCGACGTAAGGGGTGGTAAAGGAAAGGATGACACGCAACCTACCCCTAGTAAAAAACTTTCTTATCAGCTGCCAAAGAGGTTGTAGGGGGCTTGTCTCCGGAGGCCATGACAAGAACCGGTGGCGCCGAGCCAGAAAACATGGCCGGTACACTCGCTTACAAGGATATTGAGCACCTAAGGTGGGAAATGTATAGTTAGTTCACCATAGAAAGAACCGATCAAAGCGTATTAAAATAAATGGTAAGACACAACCATAATATACTTTCTCATATAATACAGGGTGTCCGAAAAAGTTTTTTTTTTCACCGCGTCTTACTACCTGTTCAGATTATATATATGTACTAGTTAAGCTAATGAGCTAGGGATGACTTACGTTGAATTAGAGGAATAGAGCCCACATTTGCTTGGAGAAAGAGTGGGAAATAATTTATGGAAAACCACCCTCAGTACACCCAAACTGGGACTCGAGCCCCGATCCCCTTGTCATCGGCAGTCTATTATATTGCGAGAGGGACGCCTCAGCCCATTCGGCCAACAAATCAGGTTAAAATTACATTTAAAATGGCAGTATTTTGATTATCACCTGGATTTGTTGCAAATCACTAGTGGTGTTGATATTGAATGTTTGTAAATTTGAGGGTTTTTTTTTCCAAAATGATTTTATACTTTCCCTCCACGTTAATGCGGGTATACTTCCTTTAAGTTAAACCTTACTCATCCCTAAGTAATTTGTGTAATTAGTACATCTGCCTATAGTCCGAACAGGTAGTAAGACGTGTTCAACAAAAACTTTTCAAACTACTGTTCGTATAAAAATTAAACTATACAAATCTACGAAATCGATATTTTATCTAAAATTACATGCGTCAGTTTTTTATAACCTGAGGCACCACCTCTTTCTACTCTAACACAGGACATTGTTTTCCTGGTAGGATGACAGTTTCATGGGATTCATTAATGTTTATTTAATATTTATTGGTCATAAGCGTAGAATTTTTCTTTTCTTCAGATTCAAAATGGCCAAAGACCATGTCTAGGGGAATGAAAGAATGTCCCAGTACTGGAAATATCACCACTATCTCCTCCACCGAGGACTGTTCATTTTCTGATGAGAATTTTCCCAACATACTGATCAGAATTTGGTTTTTATTTTGTCTTCCTTAGCACCGGCCACCAATTTCACGGTATGTTAACTTGAAAGATCCGTGGAAGTCAATCTGCGGTAAACGGTCGATGCAACTTGTTCAGACCCCTTTTGGTGTATTCATTTTCCAACAAAACATAAGAGAAAATTCTAGCAGTGATGCCAACATAGGATTTGAAAAAAAAAAAATCTCATCAGAAATTATTTTAATACAAAAACTATGTAACCAATTTTTTTTGTTGTTGTAGCGAATAAAGAAAAATAACTAGTTTTGCAAAAGTTTCATTCTTAACTAACCTACAGCATCTTTGTGGGGCATGACAAATTGTGCAGTAAATAATGGCTCTTGCAACATTATCAACATTATGGCCATTGCACATGACGAGATCTGCAGCAGACTCAGTAGCGTACCCACCGGGGGGAGGGGGTTGAGGGGGCTTGAGGCCCCCTACCGTAGTTTAGGGATGACCTGAGATCTATGCAGATCNAGTCTCTATATTAATCACCAAATGTAGCCTATTTATTTCATAGGCGTTGACTATCTATCATGGAATGGAAAGTGAAATATCTTCACGCTTTGAAAATAATATTCTTTGGTCAGTAGGATTAACCCCTTACCTCTCTTTAGATGCCAGTGTTTCTTTGTAAGGTTATTGTTTACAAATATTTTATTTATTTATTTATTTAGCACCGGGTCTTACTACCCGTTCGGGTTATACGCTTAAGTACTAATTACGCTAATGGGTTAGAATTGGGAAGGTTGGTTATAGAGGAAGTGAACCCGCATTTGCGTGGAGGGAGAGTGGAAAACCATTTGGGAAAACCACTCCCAGTTCACCCGACCGAGACTCGAGCCTCGATCTCCCCGTCCTTGGCAGTCGAGCTCAACATGAAACTAGCGCGCTAGCTAACTACGCCATTGAGGCGGGTTTTACAAATATTAATGATCAAATTAACAAAATATCAATTTAAAAACCTTCCAGAAAAGCTTCTAGGTATATGTAATCGTAAAAAAAAAATCCTTCGGTGGTTGGGGGTGCCTCCACCCAAATCCCTTTTGAGCCCCCCCTACTTCGCAATCCTGCGTACGCTACTGGCTGTAGTTCATGATTTCCAATACTCCAATCAGTAAGGATAAACGGATTTTGTTGTATTTATCTATTATGATGTATTATATATACTTATGAACAAAATGTTGGTGCCAGCTCGATTCCAACATTCTTTGTCAAAACGAGTTTTTCAACTAGACTACTCATATATATGAGTAGTCTAGTCCTCTTTAGATTATCTACATACATATATATCAAGAGTAACAGCTGTAAAAATATTACTTGACGAATGAATACATAAAGTAGATCTATTAAATATTATAGTTGTATAATCACGTTCTTCCAATTAAAATTGAACTTATCTTTACCACCCATAAGTCGATAGTAGTCTTCTTTTGTATTATTAAAAGTACAAACAAAAATAACATTTAATAGAAATAGAACGAACTCGACAGATAAATAAACAGAGAAATGTGACAGGCGAGTTTGTGAGCAGGAGAGTGCGCCTGGCAACCCTCCAAGTAGAGTAGTAATGCGGTACAGCCTACTAGTGAGGGTTTAACTAGGTTTAGCGAGCCAGTTATCTCAATGTCACCACTTTTGAATGGCTCTCACAGATGTGAGGGGGAATTACAAAACCTAAACTAAGATTTTATTTTAAAATTGGATTACTTAAGGCTCACTATCTAAGCTAAATTGTTGCACCAACACGCACCTGATAAACTACAGTTCTATTTTTAAAAAGAAGGGCCATCTATAAAAGTTACTATATATACTTTCACGTATGAATACGTTAAGCCACGTGACCTGAAACTGTCACTTTTGAAAGGTAATATAAATACCAATAAAATAACGATAGTAATATAGTAAAATATTATTAATATTGCCAAGTAAAAACTGACTCATAGGAATCTTATGAAATTCATAACATCAAGAACCTTAAGAAATAATCTTAAAACACTTTAATTTATTTTAAATGTCTTGGCAGTTTATGTTGGCAGAATTCATCCCAAATCACCAAATACAAAAAAAAAAAGTCCTCCACCCCTCTTCCTTTAACATTAATAAAATCAGGTTACTTTTTTGATAGCAAGTGGGACATTATTTTGGCATTATCTTGAATTGAGCCAAAGCAGTTTAGACTCGTAGTGAGACTTCCTAACCCCTCCAACACAATAAAGTGATCAAACAATTATTTACCACCAAATCACAGAAGTTAATTAGTAACGTTCATTGAATTCTCAAATGTAAACCTCATTTTCCTTCTTGTAAATTTTAATTTTATTTCATTAAATTTAAAAAAATATGTTATGGTTTGTACGTCAAATTAAACTCAAATGAAACTATTAGTACCTTGGACTTTAACTTATAGTGAACTCCAAATCACGAATATATTGTCACAAATTATCACCAAGTACACTTCTAACGGACGGTATTCAAAACAAAATCCTTCATAGGTGATTATTCAGAGCCTCAAGATCAACGCTTTAAACTAAATTTGAGATATTCATCAAATTGAAAAAATGACACTTGGACACAAGAATCAAACCCGGGACCTTTGGGTTAGTACGTCAATGCTCTTTAACCACTGATTTATACAGGGTAATTCTACACTAATATTTTAAGGCAGTCTTTGATGAACATGCGGAAATCAACGGCTACAAATGTGTCCGGGTGTCATTTTTCAATTTAAAGAACATGATATTAAAATTAAATTAAATTAAATTAATTTAAATTAAAAACAGGTTTTCAACAACAACAAAAATTGTCATGGAACAAAGGTTTTTTGTTTGAACCCGTTCCTGGGACATAATTTTCCAAATATCTCATTTCAGCTAATCAAAAAAACCTCTATTGAATACAGTAGTTTATTTATTGATTTATTTCCAATAATATCGTAAGATATAGTTTGAACACCGTTAATAAAGTCAAAGTACCGTACCAGCTGTTGCATTCAAATAACGTCACAAACGAAAGTTTACGATCAGCCATTTCTATGATTCACCGTAGGTAACGTGGTTTTTTTTAACAAAAGCAACGAAATACGAATTTTTTTTACTGCGCTGGAGAAAATTGTTTTCCTCCGGTTTTTTTATATTCGGAGCTAAATCTTGCGGGGGAAGAGCAATAAAAAGAATATAGATAGACACACATGCAATGGATGAATCAGGAAACATACAATATTTCTGGATGTGGTAGGAGGGAGGATATGTTACTGTCTAAGTTTAAAACCAATTAGCTGTCAAAACATTTTTGTGGTAAACGGCAGGAATTGCTCAGAGTTGGGATGTCACCGTGTCACGTGTTTTTTCTGTATCGTCCTGATTTGCATATTACTGTTCCACACTAAAAATAAAGAAAAGAAAAGACTCACAGATGTCCCGCATTTTCAATATTAAATAAAAAAGGAATGATATTTCAAAAAAGTCCTAATTAATCTTGTTTACAATTAATTTGTAAAATTTTATTGACAAATTTATATAAATTACACTATTTAAATCAACGTTATACCCCTTTAACCCAATGTCTATACAAAAAAAGATTTTAGGGAAATCTGAACTTTCAAAAAATTGTTTAACTCTTCTCATCACCATCACCATCGAAAAAATATACATTTTTTTAGAAAATGTGGTGACCCTTAATCAGTGCCAATAGTTCACGAAAGGAGAGCTTAGCTTTGACCTGGGAGTTAAATCTTTTGGTTCGAGTCCAGGCTAGGGGCACCCGAGGGTGGTTTTACTATATGAAGGGTACAAGGGAACAAACGAAAAGCCACATTACACACATTTTCCAGGATAGCAATTTTTATATCTCAAACCCCATAAAGAACCCAACAAATACTTTTAAAAAATAATTAAATATGACAGATCCCTCTTTTAACTCTTATCTAAAGTGCATTATAAAGCTTGCATGATTGTCTAACAGACCAACTCTGTTTAAGTTAAAATTGGACTTTTCCCCCTTTTTCCCTTGTATAATTTATATATTAATTTTCGCTAGAGCTAATTTTCTCATCCTCTTAACAGTAGAAATCTGGCGAGTTTTTTTAAAAAGTTCCCTTCTTCATCCTGGGCTCTTAAATTAGCGTTAGTTCTGGATAACCTGAAATGACAAACAAAAAAATCCACTTGGTGTGGATAAAATACTATTTACAAGAACATTATATACATACGCATTTACCCTATACATACATACATATATATATATATATATATATATATATAATTACAGCTAAGAGATGGGACCCTTGAATCCTCGAACCCCTCATATTCGAGAGCTCTGAGATTCACAACAACAACAAAATCTCAAATACAATTATGAAGAACTTGACTTCAAATAAAACGTAATTACATAGACTTGCGTATTTGAAAGAAAAACAAAACCACAAAATCAAAAAGGATAAAACTGAATTATTATAATAAAATTAACTGACAGAAAGGGTCCTCTTTATTTTTTATGACGTAATATGCATGATAAACAAAATATAATTTGTCAGTGGCACCAAGCCTTAAACGAAAATATATTTTAATTACATTTTTTAAACTTTTTCTTTAATTAAAAACGTACATTTTCAAATATTATAATTTGGGTTCGAGATTCTAAAGACAGTTAAAGATTCGGATCAAAGAAAATAAATGGTACGGCGCACCGCACAGACTTTCTCTCTCTTTCTATAAACTCGTAAGATTTCTGAACGGAATAATGTACATTGTATCATCACCACTCCACATAAGAACACGCATAAAATAATATACAATGATATAGAATCAATGAGAAAAGAGGCGCATCTTTGTCCACCTAAGAACATTTCAAACAGTTTAATGTCTTCCACAAGGGTCAACACTTCGTATTAAAATTTCGATTTCTGGTTAAAATTTTAACATTTTATAAGGTGTTGCAGATCTTCAAGTCATCGCATTGATATTTAATTATTCATTTATACATTTTGACCAATAAAAAATGTAAATATTGACTATTGAGTCTAAAATGGAGATAGATCATTGCTATGCAAACATTTCTCCTAAGAGCTTTAAGGAAAAATAACATACTTTTTTAGATACTTATATTTAATTACTCTATGGCATTGGAGAATTATTGCGTTAAGACTTAAGTAGTATATGTTTACAACTAAAGCTCACAAAATTGTATTAATATATTTGCAAATATCTCAGAAACTGTTGCTTTTATAAAAATATATGTCAAATAAAAGTTTTTTATTTCTAATAGTCCTACAATTTTGCAATGATAAGTTGTTTAGTTTCTCAAATAGTTGTGGAGATACGGAAATTAACGCTTCTGTAAAGTACCCTAAAAATCATTTTCATAGGAAAATGAAAATAGCCAGTTTATTTATAATCTTAATCAACGCCTAGATACGAATTTTAATCAAAATCGTTTGAGCAGATTTTGAGAAAACCAAATTTTTCTCTTTTCGCCCTTCAGTAAACTACCCTTAATTTTAAGTTTTTATAGACACACAGACAGACGGCATTGCAAAGACTATTTTTTAGGGTTCGGGGGGTCATGAGACGTCGACATCCATCAACATTTCAGGTTAGTTTTTTTTTACGGTCGCAATACTTAAACTTTAATGTCCAAAAAGTTAAAAAAATTCATATAATTGCGTATAGATTGAAAGTTATTGATTTTATAAAAATATGTTTCGGATAAAATATCTGTATTATAAATATATATACATATTTGTAATGCTAAGTAATTTCATATCTCAAATAGTTTCGGAGCTATTATAAAAAATGTTAATTTACGCATCAGACCGGAGCCCTTAAAGCCATTTTGCCGAAATATTGAGAGTAGCCATTTTGTTTGGAATATTTATTAATGTTCATAAATGAAATTTAATCAAAATCGTTAGAGCCGATTTTGAGAAAATCGACTTTTTCTCTTTTTGCCCTTCAGTAAACTACCCTTAATTTTAAGTTTTAATAGACACACAGACAGACGGCATTGCAAAGACTATTTTTTAGGGTTCGGGGGGTCATGAGACGTCGACATCCATCAACATTTCAGGTTAGTTTTTTTTACGATCGCAATACTTAAGCTTTAATGTCCAAAAAGTTAAAAATATATATATAATTGCGTATAGATTGAAAATTATTGATTTTATAAAAATATGTTTCGAATAAAATATTTGTATTATAAATATATATACATATTTGTAATGCTAAGTAATTTCATATCTCAAATAGTTTCGGAGCTATTATAAAAAATGTTAATTTACGCATCAGACCGGAGCCCTTAAAGCCATTTTGCCGAAATATTGAGAGTAGCCATTTTGTTTGGAATATTTATTAATGTTCATAAATGAAATTTAATCAAAATCGTTAGAGCCGATTTTGAGAAAATCGACTTTTTCTCTTTTTGCCCTTCAGTAAACTACCCTTAATTTTAAGTTTTAATAGACACACAGACAGACGGCATTGCAAAGACTATTTTTTAGGGTTCGGGGGGTCATGAGACGTCGAAATCCATCAACATTTCAGGTTAGTTTTTTTTACGATCGCAATACTTAAGCTTTAATGTCCAAAAAGCTAAAAATATATATATAATTGCGTATAGATTGAAAATTATTGATTTTATAAAAATATGTTTCGAATAAAATATTTGTATTATAAATATATATACATATTTGTAATGCTAAGTAATTTCATATCTCAAATAGTTTCGGAGCTATTATAAAAAATGTTAATTTACGCATCAGACCGGAGCCCTTAAAGCCATTTTGCCGAAATATTGAGAGTAGCCATTTTGTTTGGAATATTTATTAATGTTCATAAATGAAATTTAATCAAAATCGTTAGAGCCGATTTTGAGAAAATCGACTTTTTCTCTTTTTTCCCTTCAGTAAACTACCCTTAATTTTAGGGGTAGATATCCAATTCCAAAAACCCCTCGGGGCAACCCTATGAAAACCCTAGATATCAAGTTTCAGCTCAATCGGTAAAATAGTTTAGGCTCTAGTTGGAGGTACAGACAGACAGACAGACAGACAGACAGACAGACGGAAATTCAAAAACCACTTTTTCGGATTCAGGGAGTCATGAAACGTCAAGATTCATCAAAATCTCGAGTTCGATTTTTTTGACGATCACTATACTTTCTCTACCTGTAAGATTATGAGAAAGTAAAAAGAATTAGTCTCAATCTCTAAATACACACATTATGAAATTCTATTGTATTACGTAAATGTATAAATAAAATGTAATGCTATTGTGTAAATATATACATCTATATGTATTTACACAATAACATAAAATTGTATTTATACATTTATATATACATATATATTGCATATATATACATATATGCAATTTTATTGAAAGTTATGTGAACTATGATCTATACATATTTTCACCTATTCGGGCTATCTCCAATTAACACTAAATATATAAAATGATAGATAGATGCACAATTGTTTCATAAATCTAATCACTTAAGAAGTTTTACTCTCCAGAAGATTTTCCGTTTAAAGCTTGTCTTCACTTAGCTATAAATCATGAACTCCCACAGCAGTGAAGTTCCTCACAATGTAACTTCCTGGGTTTGTTATATTANAGGCGGTGCTGTGTAGCACCCTCTTCCTCTATATGACTTCATATGACTTCCAAGGCCACGGGTTCACTCCTGCACCCTCGGGTGACCTCGACGACCCAGTTTTATAATCCAATTTTAATAGAAATAGCTTTTTTTTGCGGCCAATACTGATAACATTTTATTATACTGGATGTTTCTAAGACCTTTGCCCAAACTTAAACCACAGCATCTGTGGGCAAAATTAAACAGAAAAGCCAGCACAAAAAAAATTGTTCTGAAAAGTCATCTTGTATTACTAAAAATGTAAGTTGAAGTGAGACGCGACAGCGCCGGGAGTACGCAACCGTAAGTACGTACATGTATAACAAGTTGCGTATTAATAGGCGTGAACACCACAGCAGGTGTTCAAAACTCCCTTCTCGACTTGGTCACAACAATATCCGTCGGTTGCACTTGACGCGGACTCACTCTTCGAACACGTTGATCACGGCCTGGTACTCCTGCTCGCCTAATGATATGCAATCTGTTGTACACGTACGTACTTACGGCTGCGTACTGCCGGCGTTGTTGCGTCTAACTTCAACTTACAGTACATTTATTAATACAAGATGACTTTTCAGGACAATTTTTTTGACTAGGCGTTCTCTTTATTTCTAATAACAGATGCTGTGGTTTAAGTTTAGGCAGAGAGTTTTTAATCGCCCTGTATAGTTAATTTTATTTCATCCACTTCAATGTCTGTATGATCTAAGGCGTCACTCTAAATATAATAGAATGCCGATAGTAGGGAGATCGTGGTTCTGATTCTGGTTGGATGTACAGAGGGAGGCTTTCCCTAAATGGTTTGTTAATCTTCCCAATCATGAAAGTACTGGTACATTTATTATAAATTCGTCCTTTCTCATCCTTTACATATTAGCATCATTAATACAATTGCGTATAACTCAAAAGGGTAGAAAGACACGGTGCTAAACAAAAAACAGATCACACGACTTGACGTAGGAATACATGAAAGTAGATCTAATTTTTTAGATGCCAGATAAGGCCCTTCCTATGAAAATTAAACCGTAGTTTTTTTCCTCACGCAAAACCTCCCTGATATTTAAGTGGAAGGCAGGATTTCAATATTGACAAGATTTAGCAAAGATGAATTTTTAAAATGCAAACTTTGCACCCTTCAGCTAGTAAAGTGATTTTAAACCATTGGTAATCTCCATAGGTACGAGTTATATATATATATAATTACTAGTTATTATTATTATTATTATTATTATTATTATTATTATTATTATTACTATTAGCACTGCGTCTTACTACCCGTTTGGGTGTACGCACTTACGCTAATGTGTAATGGTAGGGTGATTGTGAGATTAAATAGAGTACCTACAGTTTAACGTGGGATCCGAACCACGGTGGGGAGGCATGGCATTCCACACATTCACAAGTTGTGATTAATACACGTCTTTTCAGAGGTGAAGGAATATTATTAGTTAAGAATGTAGTAATGATAGGAACATGAAGAATAGAGGTATACTGTTCATAGGACTACTAGTAATATTAAGCTTTTAAATAACTCTTGTATTGAATTTAGGAATAATTTAAAAATAAAAAATAAGAACTAAATTCTAAAGTTGATCTTAAGAAGATGTTTTCCCCCTAATACAGGGCTACTAAATTTATCTTATACGAGATATCCTTCATGACAGAAGTAACAAATTAACATGGAGAAGCACTCTTGAACTATTTACTGCCATTTGCAGGGTAATACATTACAACATAATCGCAAACAATAATTTATCTGTTAAACGTTGAGGTACTATGAAGCTTTAAAGCTGGAAAAGCCAACTAATAGGGTATTGCTTTAGTTATAAATAGCTGAAAGATTAATATGCATTTGGAATGAACCAGCTTTATTCGTGTTCAGTTAATTAATAGAACAGTTAATTATTAGTTTGTGATGTCCCTTTTGGGTTGTGATTATCAACGTTAACTAACCACGATTGGTGTGGGATTATAGGGAAGAAAACTACGGTTTATTTTATCTCAGTGGAGCAAGATTATCTTCATTGTGAATGGCTTTATACTTATTAACAAGATATTTATCAGAATAAAGCATACACCAAATCATTTATTATTTAATCTTTTAATATTGTTAGCTTTGCCTTACTGAACAAAAAATTATTTTTTAAAAAAAAGGGAGGAACATAAGAAAATATCAGTCAGAGGAAAAAAAAAATTACATAATGATTCTCTTGGAATTATGAAAAGTAAAGAAAAAAAAACTGAAGACGAAGAAAGGGAAAGACATTCAGGTTTGAACTTTCAAGTGGAAAAATATTTAAATTTGTAACAGAATCGTCCCTAAGGAAATCAAGAAGAGCCCTTTCACATTTATCTCTAAGAACTTCGTTCAAGTTTGTTAAACGCGGTCAGACTATGTCAATACTTTAGAACTTTACACCATTAAGGGTTCTTTTTTTCTGAAAATAAAAAGCTTTTTATTAGAAGGCATTAGTAGGTTTATTTCCGTTTTCCAGTTTTGTTTCTGATTAGTTTCAAATGTCATTAAATATTATTTTTTATTGAGTTTATTTTAAAGCTTAAATTATAAACTTAAAATAAAAAAATAAAATTATCTTAAAGCAGTGGTCACATGGACAAATGCGTCATTCTTATCTAGTCTGGTTTTACTGTTACGTGGGTATCGGAGTTCGAATCTCTATTTGTAGTAATAATATTGTTTTTCCTAGATAGTTTTCCACTCCTATTCTATATAATTGTGGGTGCATTTTCTGTAAATACGAGCTTCTTAATTAATACACATAATTGTAAATAGGCGGATACCCCTTACGGGTAATATACAATGAACATCAAAAAAAGGTTATTTTGTTTTATATTTGGTTATTAGATCCTGGAATCTCTCTTCATTTTGTACCTCCATCCGGAGTTCAAACCAGTTCAGATTAAGTTGACGCCTAAACCCTAATTATCACCGATGGAAGCTACTTTGAATTGTCTAATAATTAATTAACTATTGGTATTTATTTAGTCTAAAGTTACTTTGTTTATAGGATTCGTAGCTTGGTTAAAAACAAAACTTTGAATAAACATGTATTAAAAATTAAATACTTTGATCAAAGTTTAAGTTTAAATTGGCCCTTACCTTGAATCAGTGTGGAAAAGTTAAATAAAACATCTCGGAGTTGTAAGTCAAGAGCTACTCAACATTTTCTACCAAAACACCCCCAACTTGTGAACATTTTTAATCATAAGCCCAACATTAATAATTTATGCTTTATCAGGGATAGTGAAACTTTTCTGACCTGTGTGCCACTTAAGGACTAGATGAATTTTGAAATAGTCGAGCGTGCAATCTCGTATTTACGTTTATTAATGAGTATTTAAAAAACAAAAGTTTTGAATATTATGGAATGGAATGAACAACTCATATAAAATTGTAATTGTTTTAATAGTGACTAAATTTTAAAGAAGTACATTTTATTAAATTGTTAAAGTGGCTGTATTAGACAAAATTAATTTCATTAGCTTAAAGTAAAAACATTTAAATTAACACCTAAGGTGAGGTGGGATGGAATAAAACAAACTTATGCATAAATGTTAAAACCAAAAAATTACACAATCTTTATTTGATTATAATTTTATAAGTGTTGTATTTTGATGTATTCAAACTATTATATTTTATTAATTACGTCTATAGCCGCATCTAAATATCATATTTTTTTAATTAATCCATCATGATATGCGCATTCATACAATAATGGCAGCAAAAGGCTAGCTACCTAATTGATAGTGGCTGCGTTATCTAATAGCTCGTGCTCTCCTTAATTAATCACATATTTGTAGCTGACTATTTCCACACGTCCCTCTCAGACTCTGCCTTAAAATATGAGTGAAGAATGGACCTAAACAGGGGACAGTTCCTGGATAACTCAGGGGTTATAGCATTAACATACTAAGCCGAAAGTCACGTGTTAGACTCCTTTGTCCACTCGTAATTTTTTTTAAATTTAAAGACTATGTTGTATTTTCGAAAGTCACGTGTTAGACTCCTGTGTCCAGTCGTAATTTTTTTTTAATTTAAAGACTATGTTGTATTTTGCTAGCCAATATTTATAATCAGCTTATAACTTATTGTCTTCAATAGGACACAAGACGATTTCTAACCTTTGACTTCACAAAATAATATCATGTTGGTAAAAGTTTTATTTATTGTTTATATATTTCATGTCGGTGCGCCACCGAAATCTTGTTCGCACGCCATATATTTGCCACCCCTGTGTTACATGAACCGAAAAAAAACGTTTTAAAATTAGATGAGCGCGCGTAAAGAAACTGAATCTCTTATTCGTATTCTTTTTTGGTGAATTATTATAAGAGTTAGGGAAATAACTGGAGAGTGGTTGTTTCAAATAATTAGTTTTTATTAAGAACCGGAACCAATTTAGTTGCGTTGAAAACCTACTCGCGGTTCCTCGGTTCTTAGTTGTATAAGTTAAAACAATATAAAATAGTTTTCTCAATAATTACACTCATGCGATGAGATGAGTATAGTTGTATTTTAAAATAACTTTCATATTTTATGTCTACAGGCCCACCAAATAAACAAGGAACTAGTTAAAATTTGGAGTCGACACATCTCATACTTTATGACATTAGGAGCTTGAAAGTTCATTGTTTCACTTACAAAAGTACGCCACCTATCCCTATCTTGAGCTAGTTATATCTAGTCCCCCTCATTACATTGTATACCCATCTTGAGCTAGTTATATCCAGTCCCCCTCATTACACCCTATCCCTATCTTGAGCTAGTTATATCTAGTCCCCCTCATTACATTGTATACCTATCTTGAGCTAGTTATATCCAGTCCCCCTCATTACACCCTTTTCTGTAGTCTTTCTAATGAAATTTGATCTATATTTTGTTTGTGGACGTAATAAGTTATAATTTAAAATGACCGGGAGTATAATAAACAAGATTTTCATCTCCCTCAAATAATATTGAACTCTTCTTTTTTTTCTTTTTTTTTTAGCAGGAGATCTGATTTCATCCTCTTCGCCGCTAAGCGGACGCGACCTACAACCACACCTCGCGTCTTGCCAAAACAAGTCCTCAAGGTCGTAAGGAAGATGACGTCACGGGTAGCATTACGCCCACTGAAAAGCTAATGAGCCTTTTCCAGGCGACCGAGCCACACACACACACACACACACGTCTTCCAACATGACTTGGCAACACTGTCGGGGAACGAAGGGGAGGAGGTTTAAATTCATGTGCAGTGTATACCCCGATTTTAGTAGGAAGAATAGTATTTGGTAGTTACTAAGGTTATTAAAACAATTTTAGTATATTCATACATCAAGTCATGTGATCTGCAGCTTTCATTTATGATAGATATTATCAATACTTATAAAATAACACAAATAATATAGTAAAATAATATCAATGTTAAACGCTAAAAAAAGTTTGAATTTCTAAATTGTTCTTCCGACCAAAATAAGGGTTTACGTGCTTTCTTTATACAGGAGCAGTGGTGCCAGCTTAGTTTTTTTCCCCCGTTAGGTCTACAGTCCGATTTTAATTAAGAAAAAGAACCTTATTTGACCACTAGAAACGTTACAAGATCTACTTTCAAGTATTCGTATGTCATGTAATATGATCTGCAACTGTCACGTTTGATTATCAATACCTAGTAAATACATAGTAAAATATAGACCAAAAAATATGTTTGTATTCTATGTAAGTGGGCTGCGGCCTAATCTTGAAATTGTGTACGAGTTGTGACCCTGCTTTTTGAGAGACACGTACGAATTGCGGCCCACTCACTTGAGAGAGAGGTATGAGTTGCGTCCACCTAATTAGCAGTGTGCTTTCTATCACGCTGTCTTGAATTTATGATAAAAACTATCATCGTCTCATGTCAACATCCTTCTTAATAGCCAAACTACCTCATTTCTTATCGTTCAATGGTTTTGGCAAAAATTTGAAGGTTCGTTAGGTTAGGTTAGGTTAGGTTAGGCTAGGTCAATAGCCCGGGTCAAAATTTGTACGTGGCTCTAAAAATGTGGGGCCACAATTCAACTGCCTCTTTAGCTTTAGAGGTAAACAACTCGTGCGGCTGCAACTCACCTGCTGCCTTTGTATTTTCTAGAAGTCTCCTCATGATAATTAATCTTAACTCTTTTCTAATGATTATATTAAATTAAATAGCAGCTAGTGTCCATTCTAGATTTTTTTTCATGGTGTGGTTTTTATCTTGCAAAAAAAAAAAGAATTGGGTGTATTTATATTGTGTTATTATTTTTAAATAATCCAGTTGCAAGGTAGTTTTTAAAATAATCCAGTTGCAAGGTAGATCGCGGTAGGTAAGTTACCATTTATTTTTGAATTACAGTAGTGGCTCAGCTCTCATTTTCCAATAGGCTATGAAAGTGGTATTTCTATATAAATTTATATATTTAAAATACTGATTTGCAACAATATTTATCTTGAATCAGGAGTTTGTAAAGATCAATCTATTTTGAGCGTGTATTTACTACAATTTAAAATGGACTGAATCCTCTTTGGTAGTGCATGTTCTAAGAAAGGTGTCGTCAACCATTTCGATATCGCCGGCAATTTTTTTTTTTAATTGGTAAATAATTTTGGTAAATTTTATCAAAAAGGGTCAAGATTATATGTCTAATAGTATAGTAATTAGTTATTAGTCTATTTTTATGAACACAACTGTTTGTTTGCTAAACATTTTGCTGGCCAGATAAAATCAATCGGTGAGCCGTATCAGGCCCGCTAGCTCAGGTTACTGACCACTGGTATAAGACGTTACGCTTGCAATAGATTGGATTTCCAATGATGGGGAGATCGGGGATCGAATCACGGTCGGGTGTACTGAGAAATATTTATCCTAAATACGCAAGTGTGCAAATGGGGGTACATTTACTCTAAATAGTACCATCCTTATCCCTACTCCATTGGCGTATTGCATACAGCCCGAACGTGTAATGAAACACGTTGCTAAAACAAAACGAAAAACTTTTTATTTGCTTAGTTTTTTTTAAAAAAATTGGTCATTTAAAAAACCTAATTCTATTCAGTTAAAATATAACGGGAAATTAAATAATTCTGATCAATTTTGGTGGCGGTTTGGTCATTTGAGTTGTTAACACTGCAGAGGAGATCCAGGATTACTCTGTCGGTAGAGAGGTTGGCTTGTAATGCCGGACAGTAAGAGATTATATCTTTGTCCGGGTGTAATTTTATATTTTGTCAAATGCGACAACTAACACTTTAAATCACTGTTAAAACCATGATGTGATCTATAGGATTGGTTAATAGGTCTATTCAGCTTAGGAGTGTTGGTAGCTTGACAGCTAGGAGAAGATTTGTATTACCAACATTGGCTGAAGGTCACTAATGTTAAATTATGTGGAAATAATTATTATTTACTTAAGTAATACTATATTATCAATAAAAAGTGATATCAAACGCCTTTAATAATACTTCCTTAATCATTACTGAACAGATATTGACTTCTTCGTAATTAATGAAAGAACAAATAATATTAATAAGAACTATTTGGTTATTTTGTTTTACGGTTGTGGCAACAAGGGATATTAAATAAAATAATAAGTTAAAAAGTATTATATTCTCACTTTTATCTTATTATAACTGGCCAACAATTTAAGTGGATGTTTTTTTAACTTAGAAAAAGCCACAAAACATTAGTTTCAAGATAAAAGTTTTTATTTTGTAAATACATGCGCACGAACACAACCGAACACGGCTTGTAAGACGTCATCAACCACCTTGACAGCCTCTAGTTTGCCATATATATATATATAATATTATTATATTTTACAGGCGATAGCTTCTAAATGGCTGCCTTCTCTTAAAATATATATATATAATATATATTATATATATATATATTTTTTTTAAGAGAAGGCAGCCATTTAGAAGCTATCGCCTGTAAACATTTTTTTAAGTGAACCACAAAGAACCCCACCACACAAAAAACAAACAAAAAACCATCTAAATGGTTATTTTCATAAGTTCGTATTTAAATAATGCAAAAACTGTTAAAAGATAATTAAAAACAAAACGTTTGTTGTGAAGGTTTTTAATTGCCAAACTTGACAGCAGCTCAACATATGGTCTTGCAGATCATTTAGCTTGGCGTATGGATATATTAAGGGTAGATCTGGTAGCCTTAGCAAGCTGTCAGTTACCACCACTTCAAATCTGGATAAACTATAATCTGTATTTGAGCGGCTACTTGTTGGTTGCGCCAGTGTGTGTTTACGGCCTGAGGGAAAATAACCGTGTGTGTTTGCACCCTGGGGGTAAATAACCGTGTGTGTTTGCACCCTGGGAAAAATAACCGTGTGTGTTTGCACCCTGGGGGTAGATAACTGTGTGTGTTTACACCCTGAGGGAAAATAACCGTGTGTGTTTACGGCCTGAGGGAAAATAACCGTGTGTGTTTGCACCCTGGGGGTAAATAACCGTGTGTGTTTGCACCCTGGGAATAAATAACCGTGTGTGTTTGCACCCTGGGGATAAATAGCCGTGTGTGTTTACGGCCTGAGGGAAAATAACCGTGTGTGTTTGCACCCTGGGGGTAAATAACCGTGTGTGTTTACGGCCTGAGGGAAAATAACCGTGTGTGTTTGCACCCTGGGGGAAAATAACTGTGTGTGTTTACGCCCTGAGGGAAAGTAACCGTTTGTGTTTACGCCCTGAGGGAAAATAACCGTGTGTGTTTGCACCCTGGGGGTAAATAACCGTGTGTGTTTGCACCCTGGGGAAAATAACCGTGTGTGTTTGCACCCTGGGGGTAAATAACCGTGTATGTTTGCACCCTGGAGGAAAATAACCGTATGTGTTTGCGCCCACTTTATATTCAAAAACTTCTTATTGTTCTAAGGAAAGTAAAGGTTTATATTTACAAAATTTGTTTATGCTATTTCCTTTCAAACCCATTTAATTTTTGTATTTTTCCCCCCGGCAGAAGAGAGATATCAGGTCAACGACTAACCTGACCTAGCCTAACCTAATATAACTTAACATAACCTAACCTAGCCTAACAACATTATTTCATACTAGTAGCTCTGAAACAGGACCGATCAAAAAATAAACGTCACAGCCTACACGTCCTCTCAATGACTTGCTAGTATCAAGGCTTTGACACGCCGACGGGCACGAACACGGTTTATTTTAGGCGGGCGCAAACTCTCACGTTTTTTGAAAGGACGCTACCAACACTGGCGAAAACAAAATGGGCGCAGATAGCACGCTCCCATTTGAGCTACCATTCTGAAAGAATCGAAACATCTATTCGGACACCCACAGTGTTTTCCCACAACTGAAAAGGCGTGACACTTCTGTCAGAAAAAAACGTCTCCACTAAAAGGTATGACATGAGTGGATATTTTGGGTGATGGTGCTATAAATTAGTCCGCCCCCCCCCCTTTCTCTCTCTAAAACCCCACAAAATATATATGGTTTAAATACCGTCATCTGTGGGTGCGTGGACAAAGACATCTGTCTCGGTCTAGTATGTTTTTGTCCACGGGAAGGTCAAGGTTTGAATCTCGGTCTCTTTCCATGCGAGTATGGTTAAACTTCCTCTCAATCCTTTCGTAGTCATCCTTATCTCATAAGTGTAAGCAAATGGGTAACCCGGCCAGGTAGTAAACCACGGAAGTTAGAATTTATAGGAAGTGTACACGCAATTGTTTGCGGAACCATTCAATAAAAAAACAGCTCAACGTGCCTAGCTGGGACTAAAACTCAACCTTCTCATCACCGGGAAAATAGACAAACTGAGAGTGACGGCTTTGTCCACCGGTGTGGGGTGGGTGACCCAAATGTCTACACTCTACACTTTCGAATATCAAACATTGTTTTTCAAAAAGAGATCCACATTTTCTAACAGTCAAGGGTAGATTTGCCTAAATTCATGATTTTCGATAAAAGGATTCAAAACCATGCCGTTTAGAATCAATTACACATTCATCTACCACGTACCTGTCTCAGTGGAAAAATGGTCTAAGGCGTCACTCTCGTATTAGACTGGCCTGCTGATGACGGGGAGATCAGGGTTTAAATTCTGGTTGGTACTTCTGAGTATGTTTTTTCTAAATGGTTTCACACTATCCTTCCACGTGAACGCTGTTGTATTACCTCTAAAAAGTGCTTCCTCCTTCATCCATAAAACATCAAAGTAATAATAGTACATACGTATAACCTGAGCATGAAGAAAGACTCACTGATAATAAAAGTCATCAAGTATATTTATTTAAAATTCTGGCAGCGGTGGGATTCGAACCCACGCCCTTGCGGACTGGTGCCTAAAACCAGCGCCTTAGACCACTCGGCCACGCTACCTTACAAATATTGTTACTGTGCAACCAGTTGGGACTCAAATCCCAGACGAATTTCCTTAGAGTGTTTTTCCGCTAAATTGATTTCCGCTCTCCCCGCAAGAAATTGCTGTTAAACTTCCTCTAATTTTTACCTTCCTCAATCCTAAACCACTGATATAGTTAAGAGGAGTATAACCAGAAAGGGTTACATGCATTTCCACGAGTTGGTGGAAAGGTTTTTTT
>CABFWB010000161.1:328840-363214 GCA_902151455.1 Timema bartmani | reverse complement strand
GGGGGGGGGGAGGAATAGAAGGATAGAAATGAATATGTATGTCATTGATTCATAGTTACTTATTTTTTTCATTTAACTAAACATTTTTGCTTTAGCTGATATTTTGAGGCGTGGTCAACATAATCTTTTAGAAAGGAACCTTCTCCTTAAATTTACTCTTCCTCATTCGCAAGAACTTGAACAAGGGCAATGAATTATTTGGAGCTTTTATTTTCGTCGTTATCTCAGTGACCCCAACATAAATTACATTAAGTTACACTTTTTGCACGTGCTACCTGGTAGAACTAATACTTTGAAGAGAACAAAAAAAAAAAGATGTACAGTCTGAATCACAAACATTGGCCGGTCCCATAAGTAACGTTGAATATATAAACTCGAATAACAAGCTAGAAAATTAAAGTTAAATGGTACGATGCACCGCACAAACTTGCTTTATCCTTTATCTAAAAATGGAGACATGGTTTAGTAAAAAAACTCAGCTAAATAACAAAAATAATATAAGCTTTTACAAAAACATGCAGAGAAAAAAAAAATCTCTGTTTGCCAAAGAGTATAACAGTAAATTCCCAATTTTTGAGACCTCAATTTAAAAAAAATAGATTTGCCGATAACTAGGAAATTATTGATTTTATAAAAAATTATTTCAACACAAAAAAAAATTATTTACAGTAACTCTACAACTTTTTGATGATAAGTCATTTCGCATCTCAAATAATTGCGGGGATATGATCAAAATTGGAAATGAACTCTTAGTAAGGTGCCCTCAAAGTCATTTTTATGGGGAAATAAGAATTGTAATGATAAATAATGCCTTGATACGAAATTCAATAAAAATTGCTGGGGCTGATTTTGAGATTAATTTTTTTTTTTTTGCCCTTCAGTAAACTACCCTTAATTTTAGGGTTAAATATTTAACTATAAATCTCCTCAAAGTAACCATATGAAAGCCCCGGATACCAAGTTTTAACCCGATCGGTAAAATGGTTTCGGCTTTAGGCAGCTGAGCTACAGACAGACAGGCAGATGGTGTCGAAAATCTATAAATAATATTGCTTCAGTAGACACATTTAGTTTAGTTTTCAAAACATAGTAACCTCAAACTAGCTTCGGTGGTCACATGTTCTGTTAAAACTTGTATTTAATCAGATATTAAAAAAAAAAAGCTACACAATTTTAAACACTGAGCTTATTAAACCAATTAATTATATAAAATAATGTTAAACATAATATATAAACTTAGATACATTTAACGCTAGATAGTAGTAAAAGGGCATGTTAATTAGGCGCAGCATTTTTGCAGGGTTTTTTTTAAACCAAACTGTTTTTGGTCATAATCAATATACCATTGTTCCAGTAGAAACATAGAGTTTAATTTTCTTCACATGGTCACATCAACATTTGTTGAATATCTGTCATGAGCATAACGGTATTTAATAATAAACTTTTTAAATTAAGATAAAAGTTATAATTAAATTATCCTCCGATAGATATTCAACAGCTGTTGATATCACCCTGTGAAGAAAATTAAACTCTATGTTTCTACTGGAGCTATATTATGTTTATTTTGACTAAAAAATTGTTTTGATATAAAAACTACAAAAACATTGCCCTTTTCTCAGATCCCCTTACCCCCTACCTTAATAGATTATGTTTGGAGGCAAAATACGCCTTAGAAATAAAGGTTTTTAATAGCCAAGATATTTTCATCTCTCATTTCCCGTCAATGGTTCAACTAACATATCTTATTTCTTCGTGCTTTGCCTCTTTCTGTCAATATACATATTTACACTAACTGTTTAGATATGATATAGGTAGAAATTTAGAGAAAGTATACCCGCATTTTTGAAGAAGGGAGGGTGGGAAATCGTTTAAGGAAAAAAACAGCCTCAGCACACTGGCCAGGAGTTCGTACCCTGACCTCTTTGTCACTGGCAAACTATAAAGTATTATATCGATTTATTTGTCCAGATGCCCACTTGAAGGTTTTGTGTAAATAGTTTTAATAAATACTATATCTTTATCTGGTAAATATGTTATATTACATGTCAAAATTATGTGCCCACCTATTAGAGAGCCTATTTTCATAAACCTACTGAATCAAACATTTTTTAAAGAAAATAATATAATAAAAACAATTAGGCACTAATAGCTTCAAGAGAGTTTAAATTGTAAAAAGCTATATTATAATTTTATAGTCTCCTTTAGCAAGCTAGTCAATTTCACTAAGCATAAGAATAACTGTATTCAAAATATGGCAGTGGTGGGATTCGAACCCACGCCCTTTCGGACTGGTGCCTTAAACCAGCGCCTTAGACCGCTCGGCCACACTACCTTGAATTTGATATATGCTTTGATTCAATGGTAGCCACAAGTGTCCGCCGTTTACCGAGTGATTTTATCGGTCTTGAGAATTTGTTATGGATCTAAGGTTGACATTTCTCCTTAGAGCTATTTATGAAATTTCTTTTCGGAACTTCAGTTAAAATTATTTCTCTTTGGAATTAAGGTTAAAATTTCTCTTTTGGGATTGAGTTTGAAATTTATCTTTAAAATTAAGGTTAACATTTCTCTTTGCGATTGAGGTTGAAATTTATCTTTGGATTTGAGATTAAAATTTCTCTTTAGGATTAAGGTTGAAATTTTTCTTTGGATTTAAAATTGAAATTACTCTTTTGTTATAGTTTTTTTTACATAAAACGAATTACCACTATATTAAACAACACACACTAATAATGAACCATTACCAAATACTTTCTTAACAGCACTAAATGGTGATCACGTAATTTAAATCCTTAAGTTCGTAATTTGTACACAAGTAGAAAGTAGAAATTAGAGCATACCCTCAGTTTTACCTAAATATACAAGTTACCTTAGGTTTATTGCTTTTTTTTTTAGCCATATTGGTTATCACGTGGTCAAAGGGGGCATACTCGTAATATAAAAGAAACTTGAGATGCATCTCTTCAAGTTTTTCCAAGTACATTTAATAGATCCTTATGTTTCTTGGTTTTAAAGGTACAGTATCTCCATATGTGAACATAGATCACGTGCTTTAAGACATCAGGCTCGCCATAAATGATTTAAGTATGGATTTAGACTTTATTTTGGTCATGTTTAAGATGTAAGGTTTAAGATGTAAGTACATGTACATTACGTTTACGCTGAAAGTTAGCAAACTTACCCTTCTCGTTTCCACTGTGGAATTTATTTTAAGATAGAGCCAAAGTGTAATCCGTCAAAGAAATACCGTGTAGATGGAGTTTACAACCAGAAATAAATATGACTGAGGCGAACCCTCTAAGATTTACTCAAATAAATTAACTTTACCAAGAGAGTCGAGATCAAAATATTGGCAGCGGTGGGATTCGAACCCACGCCCTTTCGGACTGGTGCCTAAAACCAGCGCCTTAGACCGCTCGGCCACGCTACCTTATAAAACTTGGTATATATGATATTAATATGTGGCCTAGAAGTAGTAGTGTTTAGCGATTGTCCTAGGCCGATGTTACATTATCATATTTCTTTTGTTAAAGTTATTTGATAAAATAAATACTTGCCAGCTTTAATGATCCATAAAATATATTTTACAAATATTCTAATAAAAGATTTACCTTATAGAACATACTTAGGTTTTATCAAAGAAAAAGATGAAATCTGAACATTTAACATAATATTACATATTATATGCAGAGCGGTTAAAGATGATATTGTCCAATATGAAGACAGAAATTCTACACTTCGCCTATAGAATAAGTGGATTTTTTTTTTACTTAATTAAGTAGCTTTGGTGACCACATTTTTAAAAGTGTCATGGTTCATTCGTAAATACTTTTGGCATGATTCGCGTCTATTTTTGTAATCACGTTGAAGAAAATGTGCGGCAATTTATAATAAACATTTTATAAAAATGTGGTGTCAACTGTTTTATAATATATTTTATATTAAAAAAAACTCCATGGCTTGAACCCACGATTGAGCTATACGAACCAAGCGGCCGCCACCGTTAGCGATGATAGTGCTAACATTATCGGATAGAGGGTGTCATGTGGTCGGCACAGCAAACCCTGCGGCCGTTAATTTCTGTTTTCTAGACCGAAGCCGCTACCTGTTTATTCAAGTAGCTAGCTCCTCAATTGTCCTCACAAGGCTGTTATTGACCTCGTTCCAGACACAATACTTCACAAAGAGGTTCTGGAAGCGCCGTGAATCGAACCCTGGACATTTGGATCTGTAGCCAGGAATTCTGGCCACAAAGGTGGTCATAGTTTATAATATAAATAAATGTAGTTTATAAAAAAAATGACAGTATAGTAACACACTTATAATAAACTTATACCCACTTCGGTGGTTGCATAGTTTAAGGCGATACTCTCGCAATATACTTAACTGAAGATAACGGGGAAATTGAGGCTTGAATCTCGGTCGAGTGTACCGAGGGTGGTTTTTTTCCATAGTGGTTTTTCCAGTCTCCCTCCACGTAAATGACCACCCAGTCGCTTGCGCGCTCGTTCGCACGCTTGTCAGTCTGGCCGACCCCTTATACTTAATTTCTAATGTTGACACAATACTATTATTGTTTGTAAACATACTTATATATAACTTACGATCTTGAATCCCTCTTTTAGTGTCACAAAAACTTCCCTAAGAAATAATGACATTCTCTCTTAATGTGAAAAGTTACTAACACAGGTTTGAGGAGGGAGGGTCCAACTTAAATGTATACTTGGTTTTACGTGAGGGGAAGAGGAGGTAGTAAAAGTAAGAAAGAGACGCTACGTGATTTACGGATGACCCCTAAATCAAAGAGATCAATTCTGATAGATAAGGTAGGCCTACTTATTTTTTATACAATTAATCTATATATTTTTATCATTGTAAATTTTTCTAAACTGTTTAAATAACTAATATTTTCTTAAATGTTATGCATTTTTAATAAATTAAACTTTATAAATATTTTAAATCAAGTTTTGACTATTTTTTCGTTTTAATAGTGACAATTTTATTATTGACGAATTTAAATGTAAATTATTCATTGTTTCAATATATATTTACTAATCTACTCCACCCCTTTTTAATAGATCTACATTTGTGTTTTTAATTCTATTTATTGTCAAACATCAAGAATTATTTTAACATTGCCTCAGAGCAATACAAAAATGTATTCTAAAATTACAATTAGTTTGGTAGAGATTAGTATGGTATATTTTGAGGAAATTTAAACGTATTTGCTTAGAGGGAGAGTAAAAAACCATTCAGAAAAAAAAACTCCCTCGGTACAACCAACTGGGGTTTGAACCCTGATTTCCCCGTCGACGACAGTCCAATCTATTACAAAAGTGACACCACAAAACATTAGACCACCGAAGCGAGCTACAATATAAAAAAAAATATTCCGTGGGCCGTGTGTTAGAGCACCCTTTTTGATGCCAAAAGCCACAAACCCAAAAGGCTAGTTTCCATTTGACTCGACTTTACCTAGTTCTACGATGATGAAATGTATCGAGTCCACTACAAGTTTGTAAGTCGCGTGTTACGGCAAGGTCTTCTCATCTCGCCTAGTAAATGTGTAAGTCTTCCCCCAACCCTTCTCTTCTAACCCTCCCCNCCCCCCCCTAACCCGCCATATTCCTCTGGTGGAGAAAATTGATAGTAGCTACTAAGGTCGTACGTAGTATGTTGACACTTTTAGAATATATATATATATATGGTGGAGTATCCCAACAATGACAAAAGGTCACTGTATTTATCTTTCAGCTGTCAAAATAGACACTATTTGTCTAAAAAGTGGGGGTTCTATAAGTGAGGCCCAAGGCCCATCAGCGGACCTCTAACCTCTTATGAACAGATTGAGACTTTTATTGTATGTTTTTTATAATATATAATTGAGAAGGAAAATATGTTTCAATGAAAATGTTTAGTGTTTGAAAAGAGCCCTAGTACTATAATATTTTGTGCTTTGTACATAAAATGTTTTAACAACCAACCAGTTTACTCAACAAGGGCTCGAAATTCAATGCAAACAATAAATCTCAAATTCCTAAAGGTACACATCGTGAAATGCAGGGCCAACGATTTTTAGCTAGTAGTACAGTTTTCTAAATTTAAAAAATATACACTATGTCCACTTAAACCCATCAAATATATCTGTGTGACATGCGAGAAACTATACCTTGATTTTAGTAAGAAGCCAGTTTTGGAAGGCCCTATTTCTTACCATGATCTTACTGGTACTGAAGTATTTTTGTAGGATAAAAGGGCTTACAGAACCGACTTCCTACCAAAATCATGGTATAAATAATGTATAGTTTTAGAAGTAACATTTCCACCGAAAACTGTGTGGGACTCTGGTTTAAAGGGATAGTTGCAGACCACTCTTCTTGGCATTTGGAGGTACAGTAAATTTTCATAGGAAGCTATAAAAGATATAGATAGCTATAAAAGTTATTGGATCTACTTTCGAGTAGTCATACGTCAGGTCATGCTACAGTTGACACTATACTTATCAAACAGCACCAATAATAGAGTAAATTAATATCAATATTGACCACACAAAAAATAAATAATTGTATTTTTTAAAAAGTTTCTTTATATTGAAATCTTAAGCGTATAGCCCAAATGGGTAGTAGGACGCGGTGCTAAATAATAAAAAAAAATCTTATTATAAAACTATAAATGTCATAAAAGCGTCAATCAATGATAGACCGACTATATATTATTATGTGGCCTGCGTGTTTCTGTTAAACAAGGCCTTCTCAAGAATACATCGCCTAGACACGAGGGGTCATTTCCGGGTCACTGAAACTTTCAAAGCGGCAGATACAGGGCGAGAGTGCACATTTGTTTTAAAGTGGAAGAACAGGGAACGTGAGTTAAGGGCAGTGTTTTTCACTTTTTATAATAATAATTAAAAAAATTATTGCAAAAAAAATCTCCAATATAAATAATTTATAACTTAATTTTCTTCACATGGTGATATCAACAGTTGATGAATATCTGTCATGAGCATAACGGTATTGGATGAGAAACTTTTTAAATAAAAAGATTAGATACCTGGACACCCTTCACAGATATTCAACAAATGTTGAGGTCATCATGTGAAAAAAAAAAACTATATGTTTCCACTGGTGAATTATTTGCAATATTTTGACCAAAAAAAAGTTTAGATGTAAAAAATGCAAAAATACTGCCTTGAACTTGTTTTCCATACACTACCTCCATAATACTGTCATAAGTATTTTTAAACTATTATTTCAGGTTTTTAATATGTACTTATTGAATTGACACCCACACCGGGACAGGTGCACTAAACGTGAAGCTCATCTAGTCCGGTTTGATCTTAGGGGTCATCATATATTTTTTTGACCTCCTATGTAACATCAAGTATTTATTCATACTGAGAACTCCTCTCCTCTTACCTGTGTTAAGTAACTTTTCACATCAAAAGTGAATGTCATAGTTTCATAGGGAAACTTTAGTGACACCAAAAGAGAGACTCAGATTTAATACTACTCGGAATTGGAAGTTATATATAGCTCGCTTTGCTCCCGGTGAGTTTTCTTTGCAAGTGGATGTAAACTAAAGTAATTCCAGCTTTGTTTTGAACGTAACAACTTAAAGTTACCAGTAATGTATTGTATTTTTAACACATTATTTTAGTTTCTCCATAATTATATGGCAGCTATAATCGTCAAATTTGGCACGATTATGGCAATTGGATGTGCCAATATTCCTGCCAAATTTTACGATTCTAGCTGTCCCATAAGTGTGTCAGAAAATTTAAAAAATGTGTGGGAAATGTGCAAGATTGACCTAAAATAAAAAAATCTAGCTTTATCTAAGGTATAACCGATGGAGATACGACAAAATGTGATAGGAACAAACTTGTGGATCTCGCCAAATCCGTAGCTGCTGATGCAATACGTTTTTTGATATGTCTTACCGTTTAGCCACAAGAAACCTCCAAAGAAAGGTCCGCGCCGACTTTAAAGTTGCTCCGCCATTTTGAATTTTTTTTCGAGGGTTAGAAATTAAATTTTTTAACTTTTTGGAATTTTACCGTTGGTCACAAGCTAGAAGCTAAAAGTTTGCCAAATTTCAAGTTTCTAGCTCATCTGGATGTGGGTAAACATTAATGTCAGCGAGTGAATGAGTAAGCCATGTGGCTTTATAGTATATGGATTCTGTATAGTGTTTACTAACGGTGAAAACATCAATACTAATAATATTTTCTCAACATGTAAATACCCGCTTCTCGCTACTCTCACGGTAGACTATACTTGTGACGGGGAGATCGAGGTTCGAATCTCGGTCGGGTGAACTGGGGGTGGTTTTTCCTAAACGGTTTCCCACTCTCCCTCCACGCAAATGCGGGTTCACTTCCTCTAAGTTTAACCTTCCCATTTCCTAATCCATTAGTGTAATTAGTACTTAAGCGTATAAACCGAACGGGTAGTAAGACGCAGTGCTAAAATTAAATTAAATTGATGTTTCTTAGATGGTTTTGCCGCTTTACTTTCACACAAACTTGGGTAGATTTTCTATCAAACTTTAACATCTTTTTACAACCTCGTTAGTGTAGTTAAATGTGAAAATTTCTTGAAGAATGAGACGTGTAGATATTTTTTTATCGGCACGATACTTAATAAAACACTTAATTTTAGAACAGACACAACAACCAGTCTTCCAACCGTTAGTTCAACCCTGTGAAAGTGAAAGTCACAGTTTTTCATATGATAATCTTTTCAACTATGCTGGACATCGAACTCTTGGCACAGTATTGAGAAGCACCTACCTACCAATTTAAATAAAGTATCAAATAATTTTACTAAACCTGTAGTTTTTTATTAGTGAAGAATTTGAGTAAATGTAGAATGAGAAACCGTCTAGGAAAAACAACCTCAATACATCTGGCAGGGATTCGATCTACAGCTAATAATAATAATACATTGGTAACGTTTATAGTAATAATAATAAATTGGTGTCGGTACTACTACTACTACTACTACTACTACTACTGCTGCTGCTGCTGCTAATAATAATAATAATAATAATAATAATAATAATAATAATAATAATAAGTCAGGATTCTAATAATAATAAATTAGTGACGGGGATAAGAATCATAAATTGGTACCAGTGCTAATATCTAAAATATGGGTATTGGTGCTAAAAATAGTAAATTGGTTACGGCGCTAATAGTAATTGGTGAGGTTCTAGTAATAATACATTTGTGACAGTTCTAATAATAATGATAAATCGGTGACGGTGCTAAGAATAATAAATTGGTGACAGTGCTAAAAATAAAAATTTGGTGATGGTGTAAATAATAACAAATTGGTGGAGGTGCTATGAATAATAAATTTACTATGGTGTTAATAATAATAAATCGGCGCCAGTGATAATATAATATTGCGCGTCTGGACTACAATAATCGGGGCCCAGTAGTGGAAAGATTAGCCAGTACTAATTTACCGTTACCCAGGTGACGTCTAAATGTACTAATCGTACATCCTTTCCGTGGAGGCTCTTTCCATGTAACAATGAGATGATGATGATGATGATATTGAGTATGAGAGCGTGGAGTCAGTAGAAGCACTTAAACCTAAATCAAGCCTAACTAACCAAACCCTGATGGCTGTTGGGGTAATTCTTTCGGGACAAATAACCAAGGTACCATCCGGGAATCTAACCCGGGACCCCTAGGCTTGTAGCCCGGTTAACTATACACTAAACCACGGGGCCGGTTTATAAACTTAATAATAGGTCGATTAATCTGTTCCCCAACCTCCCCCCGGGCAAACTATACGCGCAATGACTGATTCGGCCCCATCTCCTGGTTGGCAGGCAACTTCACTTACATTTATGCTAAGCACGTAGCTCACCCCTTACTTTCGTAGGCGAAGAGATTGTAAGGCCCTCAGGGCTGTTGTAACCTTGGTGAAAGCACCAGAAAATCCAAATTCAATAAAGGTAGCCACTAAATTTCCACAGGACTAGAACTAGGTTTAATTTGTATTTTATTTCAACAGAAATACCAGAATTTATATTTATATTTTATATATTTAGATATTTCTCATGGAAGACTCTTTTAGAAAATATAAACATATTTTATGAGAACAAAATTGATAATACTCGTTACCCTATTAGTATTATTTTATAAGTCTTGATATAAATGTATATAAAGTGACGGTTGTATAACATATGACTTGATTCAAGAATGTGTGAAAGTAGATCTAGTAGATTTCTAAATGTTAAATAAGGATCTAACTATGCTAACTAGCTAGTTGTTTCTTCTTTAGGAGATGACTCATATAAAAGTATGTGATTATATTAAAAGTGTGTTCAGACAAGGATTCGATTCCCTGACCTTCATTATAATTATGTCTATCTTCGTATTACCTGTCCGTGCTTTCCACCTTTTTTACACTAAAGGAGCATGAATTACTAGAACAGTATGATTTTAAATGTACAAGAATTAGTGTGTTAAGAGAGTGTAAAACCATTTAATGGAAGGGGGGGAAAGTCGGTATGTCTGACAGGGATTCGAACCTCAACCAATAATAATTAGCAAGTCACGTGCAGATATAAGTCTGTGTTTAGAAAGGGAACGTTGAATACGTATTATAAAATATAATCCAAAACAAGTGTTTAGTTTCCTCTCTCTACTAATTTTTCCCCTCTCTCCTGTCCATGCTCTCGGGAACCAGAACCTCATACCCCATTACCCCTCTACCTTTAAAACTCTCCCTACCCCTTTACTCCTCTCTCCCTCTGATCCATGCTCCAGTATACTAGAACCCTAAATACCCAATCTCCCTCTATCTTTAAACCTCTCCTTAACCCTTTTCTCCTCTTTTTAATCCATGATCCAGTACACTAGAACCCTAAATACCCAATCTTCCCTCTATCTTTAAACCTCTCCTTAACCCTTTTCTCCTCTCTTTAATTCATGCTCCAGTACACTAGAACCCTAAATACCTACTCTACCTCTACCTTTAACGCGTTTAGTCGTGTTGAGCTCGACTGCCGAGGACGGGGAGAGCGAGGTTCGAATCTCGGTCGGGTGAACTGGGGGTGGTTTTTCCTAAATGGATTTTCACTCTCCCTCCACGCAAATGTGGGTTCACTTCCTCTAAATTCAACCTTACCATAATTAGTACTTAAGCGTGTAACCCGAATGGGTAGTAAGACGCGGTGCTAAATAATAAAAATAAAATCTACTATTAGACCTCACCTTATCCCTTTTATCCTCTCTCCAGTCCATGCCCCAGTGTACTAGAACCCTAAGAACCCACTCTTTCTCTATCGTTAGGCCTCTCCCTGCCCCTTTTATCCTCTCTCCAGGCCATGCCCCAGTGTACTAGAACCCTAAGCCCCACTCCCCCCTCTCTCTTTAAAACTCTCATCCCTTTTTTTTTTCTCAAGTCCAGACTTCTGTTGGTCAAAAAAATTCGTTTAGTCCTTAAATAAAATAAAGGGTCCTTAAGAGGATGCGTGAAAAGCTTTTAAAGCGTTACACTGATAGCAGCGCGAAAGGGAGGGCGACCGAAAACCGCAGACCCTGCTGGCTATTACACTCAGTCCCCCTCCCTCCCAACCCTTACCCGACCACATTACGTATTCAGAGAGTTCTACCTCTTGTTCCTGGCGAGTAGGTGTGGAACTACTGACCATTCAGCTCCCTGTCAATATGGACACTCCTTCACCGACTAATCAGATTACGACACCACAATCGGTGATCACAGCAATGATTTAATTTGTTTTTTTTCCACCGCACCACCCTTCTGGACTATCAGCAATTTTTTTTTAAATCACCGCTTCTTACTTGTTCAAGTTAAACGCATATATTATGATAATTACTCTAGTGAGGTAGGTATGAGGAAGGAAGCATTTTATATGTAATCTACCTGCACTTGCGTGGAAGGAGAGTGGGAAACCATTTATTAAAAACTACCCTCAGTAGACCGACCAGGATTCGAGCCCTGATCTCTCCGTCTAACACAAGATTGACGCCTTAAACCAGTGGTTTTCAACCTTCTATTTTTCACGTACACCCATATATACCCCTAAAATTATTGGTGTATATATAGATTATAGATATTATATAATCTACACACAAAAAACTACAAAATAACATATTCAAAATAAAAAATAATTATATCCTACTAACGTATTAAATAATATGTTTTAAATTAGAGATATAATATAGGCCTATATAAGTTTATATTCACATACTCCCTAAGATCTCTTCACGTAGCCTTGGGGGTACGTGCACCCCAAGTTGAATACCACTGTTTTAGACAAGTCGGCCATTGAAGCGGGTAGCCCAGCAGAATATAATTACATTATTGGGACAGGATGATGAGGAAGGTAGAATTAGAGAGGAAATTAACTTACATTTAGGTGGCTGAAGAGTGGGAAATCATTTGAGCTTTAAAAAACAAAAACAAAAAAAAAACACCCTTAGGACACCCGGCTGGGATTCAAAACCCAACCTCACCGTCAGTGGAAAACCAAAACAGACGTGTTTGGTGCCTTATTCTCGATGAACGCTGTTGCGAGTTACACTGATAGTTATATAAAATAGAATTAGAGAAGAGGTTCTTACGTTTCTAATTTCTTGAAAACAATTCCCTCTTTTATGTGGAACCGAAAACAATTTTTTACTAATTTTCTTAAACCTTAAATTTACATATTCTTAAGGCAGTAGAAAGTAGGACACTTGTTCTGTATTATGTTAAATTATATATTTATATATATTTATATATATATATATATATTTTAAAGGGGCGTCTCATTCCTTAAACAGTTTTTTCTATGCCATTAAATATTTCTAAAAACGTATTTTTTTTATCCAAGTAGACCTATTCCATTCTCAGCTGGGTGCATTGAAGAGTTATTTTCCTCAATGGATACCAATATACAATTCTGAAAATGCTGATACATTTTCTTTAAAATTATGACACCGAAGTTCAGTTGGTATCGTGTCTGGCTACTTAAGTAAGGGTCTCGGGTTCGATTCCAGGCATGACCAAAAAAAAAGTATCATTAGTGAAATGTGGGTTTACACATTCACAGTGCTGAATTAATGGTAGGGGGTTGGGTGTTGTGTCTGTTCTATAAATATAAGTTAGTTTATAAGTCGTGTGCTTATATAATTAGTCGGGTCAGAAAGAGTATCTCAAATAAAATAAACTTATTCTAAAGTCTACCGTGTTCCTTTTTGTGTGAATATAAGGATATTTCGTAAGTGTGGTGAGCATAGTTTTTTTACAAAGTGTAAAGGGCTAATTCCTTAAGCAGAATTTATAGTATCTTTAGGAACGTCGACTATTTTATTTTTTACTTTTTTACTAAATTAAGGTATTTTATCAAGTACTATAAGAATTATATATTGCTCTCTCAATTGAAATTTGTCACGAAATTTTACTAACAACCTATTTGACCTAATAGCAACTTAAATTTTCACCTCACTTACAATTAATTATTGGAGCCTCAGTCCCTACAACTTCCCAATGTTTGTCTGTTTATGCTGGGACATTTTGTTTATTCCATGTTTTTATTATTATTATTGTTATTATTAGAGGCATTTAACATGAATTAAATGAATTGATTGATTATATCAACACATAACTGATAAACTAACTTATTTCTAGAACAAACATAACATTTAACCCCCCGGTCTTTAACTCCTCACTGTAAAAGTAGAAATCTACATTTAAACACCAATAAATTATTCAGCCATGCCAGTGATCAAACTCGGAACGCTTAGTTCGGAAGTTCAACGTGCTACCGACTGAGCTAAGGCGTCGTATTATTCCATGTTATATTCTTTGTATATATATATATATATATATTTAAAAAAAACTCTCTTTGCTCGTTGGGTCTCCACGCCCAAACCCCCAGTGAATTTTCTTTACAAATGGATGGAAACCAATGTAATTCCAGCGTTGTTTTGAACGTAATAACTTAAAGTTACCGGTATTGTATTGTATATACCGCACCGACTTTAAAGTTGCTCCACCATTTTAATTTAATTTTCGGGGGTTAGAAACTAAAATTTTTAATTTTTTGGAATTTTCCCGTTGGTTACAGGCTAGAAGTTATAGGTTTGCCAAATTTCAAGTTTCTAGCTCATCTGGAAGTGGGTAAACATTAATGTCAGTGGGAGTGTGACTGAGTGAGTGAGTCAGCGAGTCAGCAATGTGGTTTTGTAGTAGTATAACAAACAAAGAATATAACACGAGCTATTTATGGTCTGAAGTAGTCAAATAGCGGAGTTAGTTAACTCCCTTCCACGTCCCACAAGAGGATCAAAACGTGAGAGTTGGGTGGTTAGTTAATATTAACGGAGAGACAACCCTCTGACCTCGTTCCCCCCACCACCACCAAACTTCTGATAAGCTCCGCTAGTAGAGGAACTTGTTCCAGGTAAGTTCCTGGCAAACCTCCAGCATTCCAGATGAACGCTCGGGTTTTTAGGGTGGTTAGAGCCTGCACGGTGTCCGATAGCTGTTTATCTTTCGTCATCAATAATTTAAGTCTGTATATCTAAGCGAGAAAGTTATGATTGATTAAAACGTCCGGGAAATATTACCATACTGAAGTTTGAGGTGTTTTTTTACCCGTTCGGGTTGTACGGACATTTACTAATTACGCTAATGTGTTAGGGATAAGGAAGGTTTAATTTAGAAGAATTGTACCCACAACTGCGTTTAGGGAAAGTAGAAAACTATTTGGAAAAAAACTCTTCGTACACCCGTACATAGGCATATAACCCGAATGGGTAGTAAGACGCGGTGCTAAACAAAAGTTGGTGTATAGCTCAAACAGGTAGTGAGTTATACACGGGGTAAAAAAAAAATGCTTAACGTATTTAATAAATATTTTAGTAGTTCAAATTTAATAAAATCGTAAATTTAGAGATTGTTTGTAATATAATATATAATTTATATCTCTACATTAATATACAAAAGAAAAATACCCGCGGAAAGCATAGTATACACATTATCATACATGTAAGCCAATAAGTGTGTTTTCGTGATTGCTTTTTTTTTTATCACCGTGTCTTATTTACTAAGTGCTCGGCTGCATACATAATATGTAGTAATTACGCTAATGAGCTTTGGATGAGTAAGATTGCATTTAAAGGAAATATACCCTAATTTGCGTAGAGGGAGTGTGGAAAACTATTTTTGTAAAAACCACTTTCAGTACGCCCGGCTGGGATTATAACCCTGATCTCCCAGTCATCGGAATTGTAGTCTATTGCGAGTATGACGCCTTAGGCGATTAAATTTCTATCGATATTTACGAAAAAAGTGTTTTTTACACTGCCGGTATTGCGGCTGATTATGAATGTTTATGACCGAGACGATACTAGTTCCATTTTGATAAAGCTTTCATTGACCAAACCTTTGGGATAAATCACATATGGTAAGCCCACTTCCATTGCATCAGGCTGAGATTCAAACTCCAGCCTAAACGGTAACTTTATGAAATGCGAGTCTAACTTTTTAGACCACTCGACCACCAGTGTGGGTTGGAATCTAACTACAAGATAATTAAAACCCGTATTTATAAAATATAATCCAGTCCTTCGATAAAGGCTATATAGGCCTATATATATATTTTTTTTAGCCCCACGTCTTACTACCCGTTCGGTTAAACGCTTGTGTACTAATTACGTTAATGGGTTTTAGGAATTAAGAAGGTTGTCTTTATAGGAAGTATACCTGCATTTGCGTGGAGAGAGAGTGGAAAACCATTTTGGAAAACTACCCTCAGTATACCCGACCGAGAATCGAACCTTGATCTGTCAGTCATTGGCAGAATTATTTACTGCAAGAGTAGCGCGTTAGACCATGCGGCCATTGAAGCGGCTCTAGGTTGTATTAATAGCATGGACAAACATTCATGGCTTATCAATATATCTCTACTATCGTCAGATAACATAATTATGACTCACGCGTGACGCGTTTATAAAATATCTTCAACGATTCAAGTAGAGTAGTCTCCCGATTGCATGACCTAAACGCGACGACAGATAAGTGGTCGTATAACTAAAATGTCGGATTATACGGAAACAAGGGTAGGGGCTGGAATGAAACAAATCAAAATTAAATGAGAGTGCAGAATATGTATGACAAAAGGAGTAATTACTCCATAGTACTAAGCAATAAATTACAAAACTATTATTTTATTTATATAAACGAAACAATTGATTTTAAATTAATTAAATGACACTTTTATTATTAGACTGTACTATGAAAAAAATGCAAAAGTCACTGTTTAAAAAAAATTAGGGGTTGAAGTTTGTTTCCCATTTTTGTTTCTCTTTTTTGCGACGAGATCACAACAATAGCACGTTATATAGCTATTATATATGTCGGATAAAACGGAATATCGGATAATCGGGATTCTACTGTTATTTGTCTGCGATGAGCTATCTTTCAATTCAATCTGATTCTAGTTTCCCTTTCAAAGGAATGTTTAAACTAAACTTTAATTTTATATTCATTTTAAACACTTTCATCAAAGCTGTTAGAAAAAAAGGATCCAAGTGAAAAGACTTTAAGTTTTTATCTAAGATATAAAAATATGTACTTGGAGGCGCCGGGTATCGATCCCGGTACCTCTCGCATGCTAAGCGAGCGCTCTACCATCTGAGCTACGCCCCCTGTTGAGAGAGATCAATCAACTTCAACATATCAGAATTATTAAGCTCTAGTCTCGATATATTGCTCTACTTGTTGGACCAGAAAATCAGGTTTCCTTCAAAGACCACTGTCACAGAGCAAGAAGGGAATACATCCAAAGGTGACTCGTAAATATTATAATGAACACTTTTTATCTTATCACAGTAAATATGACACTTCAAGTAGCGTATAAATGACTTTTAAAAGATACAAAGCCTTACAACCCAAACGGGTAGTAAGACACGGTGCTAAAAAATCTAAAAAATTAAAATACAAGGTGCTCAACACACTTTTAGTGAACTCCCAAACCCACTAGTGCCTCATCTACTTTCGTCCCACGCTAATTCGAAATATTATTAACAAGGGCACCGCAAGAAATATATTTGGGGGAAGGGGAGGGGGGGTCGAGACAGTAAATTTCTTAATTCTAGGCGATTGATTCTAAAATTAGAAAATAATCCCAGGTAACCAGGTGACAAGGACCATGTTGAGAACACCGTGGGGTTTATAGATATAGAATACCCCCCAGTTAATAGGGGGGATAGCAAGGTACTTCCCCCCCTAGAAATTGTAAAATTTTAGGTGGTGATTGGGCCTTGAAATGAGGTTTAAGGTAACTGTATTTTTAAAGTTATTGATGTATTATGAATTTTTCAAGTTACAAGTATTATTTGTTTTTACATTCTCCATGATAGCGTGTAGGAATACTAGAACGTTTCAGCTCGTAAAAACTCCAGTTTTTATCAAGTGGTTAATTAAAAAGATTACCTAAACCCTTCTTAGCGTTGTGTCTAGTAGGCTAGTAATAGTAGCCTTAAATCTAGTAATCAGAGACAACGGTGCTACTAGCCAACTTAATTAACTAACCTTTATATACAATCTACTACGGAAGATATATTCTTCTTTCAATGTTTGATAAGTTAGGAAGTTGGGTTCTTTTGAATGGTTAGGGATCGACTGTTGGAAAAATTAAAAAAGTTGTCTATACATGTCTGCGGTAAAGTATTTTCAAAAATTGAAAGTACTGTGGTACAGAGTAATTATTCTAGAATTTTCCTAGCTCAAGATCTCGACTTTCCCCAAAATTCCCAACTTTCAAGTTTTCCCTCAACATTGGGGAAGGGAGTAAGGTGACACCCCTCATTATTTGTTTCTGCGTGAAGAATTGTGGTAACACCGCTCTCTCAACTACGAACTAAGAAAGGTTTTTATTATTGAGACACTGGTTTAAGTATCAAAATAAAATACTTAGCTTCATAAAAAGAGGCTCAGACCCTTAATTCAGATGTTAGAATAGTTATCACGTCTACCTACTGAGTTAAGGGTATCAAGTTCGATTCCTGGGATGGGTCAAAACTCTATACTTGAATTATTAAGGGTTACCTCTCTTACATTAATTAAATAACGACCAAATACTGGGTGCCATATCTGTTTAAAGAGTCAAAGTTAGTTTTTCATTTGTGTAACTATATAGATATTTACATTAGTAAGTGTCTGTTATATACTTCTAGTTAAAAATAAATAGTACTGTACACCGCACATAATTTCTCTCGTTTTTATCTTAAAATAAACATTTACTAAAAACTCGTAGGATTCTGTGAAAAGAAATAATAGCTCTATACATTGTTGTAGAAACACTACATCAAAGATCGTAAATGAAATAATATACACTGTTACTGTTACAGAAAAATTAAGAAAAGAGAAACATCTCTGTCTACCAAAGAGCATAAGAATCAAACTCATTTTCAAAGACCTGAATTAAAAAGTATTTTATATTTGATGATAGCTCAGAAACTATTGGTAATTGGTTTTATAAAAATATATTTCCAATAAAAGATGTGTATATTTAATATTAATACAGCTTTACAATGATAAGATCCACCTCGGTGGCGTAGTTGGCTAACGCGTTAGTCTCGTGTTGAACCAGACTGTCGAGGACAGGAAGATCGAGGTTCGAATCTCAGTTGGATGAACTGGGGATGGTTTTTCCTAAACAGTTTTCCAATCTCCTTGTACGTAAATGCGGGTACACTTCCTCTAATCTTAACATTTCTTATCCCTAACACATGATCTTAATCAGTACATAGGTGTATAAAACACGAACAGGTAGCAGGACGTGGTGCTAAACAACGTTACAAAATGTACACGTGTTTACATCAAGCTCATCGAGTCTGTTTTGTCGGTGACGAGGAGTTTGAGGGTCAAATATCCGCTGTGTGCACTGAGGGTAGTTTTTCTTACATAGTTTCCCAAAATATGCCAATCTGAGCACAGTTCCTCTAAAATCTAAACTAAACCTCCCTCATCTATACTAGAAATCAGTGTAGTTTCTTTCCTAGCACCGCGTCTTACTACCCGTCCCGGTATACGCTTATGTACTAATTACACTAATGGTTTTAGGGATTAGAAAGGTTATATTTATATGAAATGTACCCAAATCTGCATACATATATATATATATATATATATATAGAGAGAGAGAGAGAGAGAGAGAGAGTGGAAAATCATTTAGGGAAAACCACCATCATTACACCTGACTGAGATTCGAACCTCTATCTCCCTGTCATAGGCCGTATACACTACTGCGAAAGTAGCGCCTTAGATCATGCGGTCACCGAAGCAGGTATTAGTGTAGTTAAGTGTGTATAGCCCGGATGGGTAGTAATACGCACATAAAAGATTTATATTTAAAAAAAATAAAATAATAATAGCACATAGCGTTAATGAGTTTGCTCCATTCACCCCTAGACACTGCTCAAAAAATTGTTTAAAATAAGATAGTTCCTCGGGGCATCTTATTTACTATAATAACGCATTCCTTTCTCGCATTCATTTGCATGCTTCTTAAAAAGAGGAACAGGAGTAAAAACTGATACACGTTCCCCTACCTGCGTTGTCTCCCGATTTCCTTGGACGACGTCTTTTTCTCTTTCTCCGCGCGTCTAGCGGCAGAGACATCGAAGACGACGACGAAGATGCGCCGTCCGAGCTCTCTTCGTCCGCACGCGGTGGGACGTAGACTCGTCCTTTGCCGAACCTCTTCAACCCTCCCTTGAACGACGTAATATCACAAACACCCGAGTCGTTCTTATTCCTCAGGCCTATCTTATTCCTAGTTGACATATACCCTTCACTGGCGACGGCCGAGGTGTCCCCGGCGTTCTTGAGACCTCGTGCGCTGTCCCCTGACCTTTGGTCTCTTCTTGTGCTAGGTCGAGCCGGCTTTGCGTTCGAGGTAAAAGAGCCTTCTCGCCGTTTCAATAAAACACCCTCATTCTTAAACCTGCTCGCGGTACTTACTTCGTCTTGGTCTGACCATAAGTTATGTACGAAGGAACCACTTGTCTTTTGTTTTAAGGAAATATCTCTAGGAAGTAACGGTTTCCGCTTTCCACCCTCATCTTCTGTTTTCTTGTCAGAAGACTTCCTAGAAACACAACTAAACTCACCCCTCACACCTCCATCAAAGACATTTGCTGAGCTCCTCACATTTCTGACGGGACAAACCCTTCTTCCTCCAGAACGGCCGTCTTTTCCTCCGCTTATAGGACCACACCCCTGCTTCTCGCTAGCAGCTTCCGAAAGGTCACTGTCCAAAAGGATGGTCCCTTTGTCGTTCACCAGACGGATGATTGGCATCAACACCGACGGGGATGACGCGGACGTTGTCAGCTTCAACTTCCAGTGTTTCGGTTTTTTGATGCTCAATCTTATGACAGGATGGCCATCACTCTCTTGTGAAGAGATCATAACGCCTTTGTCAACAGTGACGACAGGATGGCTATCCTTTATGTTCTTTATGCATATTTTGGGACAGGACCAAGCGTATTCGTCTTCTAGATTGCCATTGCTTCCCACGCTTCCTCCACCTTCGTCCGAGGGACGATGCCCTTCTCGATTCGCATTTCTTTGCTGAGATAACCGTTCCGGTGGCAAATCATTCATGTTCCTCATGTGGCGATAGCTCTTCGTTCGAGCGTCGTGGACTGTATGGCCGTTCCTCCTTGAAGTCCCCCCGGCGCGGTTGTTTTTGGAATCCACGTTCGCTGTTACGTCATATGACAGGTCGTCAACAGACTCAAAATTTCTATTATTGTTGTCGTGGTATCCCTCCATGCTTGGACTATTTTCGTTTACCTTTTGCACCATTTTTTTTCCCTCTCTCCTTTCACCTATCGTTTCGTATTATTTTCTCTTTCTCTTTATTTCGCTCGCTTTTTGTCGTATCGCCGACGGAATCCGTTCCTCGACTGACACACGTTTCTCTAGTTGTGCCCTCTTCCACTGGGAAAACTTCCAACTTTTTTTTTTGCTCAGCCCCTCGCTCTCGGAGAAAAACGGAAATAGACCTGGCCCAAGGCGATGTTTGTCGAGCGATGCCAAGAATTCATAACAAGGAGGCGTGTGACTGTAAGATGTGTTCGTTTTTTTACTAGTTTCCACACCATCTGGGTGTTCTTACAATAATTATGTGGTTAACATTATCACCAAGAAGATATATTATGAATATTATGTGTAGGAAACCAGCGGTATTCTCATTCGTCATTGGTCGTAAACATACACTCATACAACGTCAATGACTCCACCGTTTATTTTATTTTTAGTATGACCTTGAAGTCAAAGCCAAAATAGATGTTATACATTGCTTCATCATATATTATTGGTTAAACATCCAATTCATTGGTTTAGTTGGTAGCACATTTCTTTAAAAAACACGAACACGTTAATTATTGCTTTAGATGTCAAGAACAATTTAATATAATTGGTTCTATAAACTATTGATGGTAAGCAAGGCCGTAGCCAGGACAACATTTCAAGTGCGGTGTGGAAGGGGGTGGGGGGGCACAGCCCCCAAACGGCCATAGGAAAGAAAGATTACAAAAATTAAATTCCTCCAGAAGCTATATGAAGTTAGTTTTTATTGTAATTAAGGGCAGAGATTAAACACAGTAAGTGCTTTAAATTTATTTGATATTTATAAACTTTAATAGCGTGTCCTCCATCCAAGTCTAAAAATTTACATTGCTTCTTAAATAAAGTCTTACCCAGTGGAGGCAGAACCTGGGAGTGGGGTTTGTGTGGTTTCAGGGAAGGAGGGAGATTTCAACAGAGATAATTTTAAAGATGATTTCGTTTTTCTTTAATAAAGCTACCGGTATAGATTTAAAATTTTATGCTTGGAGAAAAGGTTCAGTCCCCCCACCCCCCCCTCCCTTTATATCCCCAGCTCTATAGCTCAAAATTTGATCAAATGTGTTGAAGACATTGACTCTTATATATTACTGTAAGCTGTTTGATAGATAGACCCCCTTTCCTCTTATCTGATCCCATTCCTTTCATTCCTCTTTCTTTGGCGACTCATTTGCGAGTTGTTCTCTAGACCCTCATTCTAAAATTTTCCAGTCAAAAGGTTCTGTTTCCTAATCAACAAGCTTCCACAGTTCTTCTCACACACACTTGTACTTCCTTTTTCCTTTGAAAATATTTCATCATAGTCTACCCAACTTTGTTGCTTGAATAATAAACACAATCATAAACTATTTTTTTAAATATACTTAAACATTAGAATACTTATATACTTGTGTATTCTAGTTTTGTTAAAACCGAAAATAAGGCAGCATCAATTTTTTATTGTCAACTTTCGGGGGGAGGGGGGAGGTTGAAACCAAATAACACCCCTGACTATGGCCTTGATGATAAGGCATAAGCAATTACTAAAGTACCCGCTTCGGTGGCCGCATGGCCTAAAAGAAATTACTCAAGTATATAATTTAAGAGCGTGCATCAAATGCCCATCAACTCTGTGATCCAGTCGGCTAGAAATCGTAAAGTCACACGAAAACCATTGCACGTGGATCATTTCTAGTTAAACATCAATGGAGATAAAGAGTTAATAGAAGTTTCTAAAGGGGCCCTACAGACACACACCAACTTGTCGGCCCGACCGTCGGGACAACAAATTGGAAGCGAGCCTCCACACTGCCCACCTCGAGGTCGATTATCTCAGTAGCTGTCGTGGTCTCATAACGAACGCACGCCATGCCTTCATTTCTAACCAAATACCAAAAAACTGGATTCGCGTTAATATCATCATCAATTCATAAAAATATTGCAAGAAAAATGTGGGTGGTAAATTGGTTGTTAAAAAGAAAAAAAAAATCAACTACGCAATTTTATTAATAGAGTTGTACTAAATTGATTTTCATGATTTTTTAAAGAATGAATTATGAATGCTTCTCTGAATTACTCAGTATAGTGACATCATTTTAAATAGAACAAAAGAACGCAATGTGACTCCACCCGTCTAAACGCTTGTAAAGCGGTGACTGACTAGTGCCAGGTTGGTCGGTTGGTCCAACAACGCTACAGACATGACAACTTGTCGTGCGATGGGTTAGGGAAGTTGGCGATCGGGTGGTTTGTACCGACCAAACAACCAACCAAATTGGGAAAATAAAATATTTTTGGTCGGACAACAAGCCTACACACTATACAATTTATCTGCTGGTTGGCCGGTGGTCCCAACAAGTTGGTGTGCGTGTGTGTGTAGGACCCTTGTTGAAATATTAAATGATATTGGGATGAAAACTGCATTAAAAATCACGTTTTTGATCATTTTAGAATGACTCCACAAATAAGCGCTGGGCACAAATCTTCATTATGTCATAAAAAGGACATACTGTCGTTATTAACAATAAACTTTGTCACTTTGTCCCCCATCGAAACCGCGGAAAATTTCGAGTAATCCTTCAAATACGAATGCACTGCGCACATTTATGGCATATCGTAGGTGTTTTCTTTTCCCATTTACTCCCATATGTCACGCGCGCGCGCACACACGTGGAATAAAAAGCATCAGGATTGTCGTGTATAATATTTTGACTAAGGTGGTGTCGGGGTACGAACAGGTTTCTAATTTATTTTATTTAGTATTGCGTCTTACTACCCGTTCTGGTTATACGCCTGTGTACAAATTGCACTAATGTGTTATCGAATAGGAAGGTTTAATTTAGAGGAAGTACACAAGCATCTGCGTGGAGGGAGAGTGGAAAAAAATTGATTAAAACCACCCTTAGTGCACCCGACTGGTATCAAACCCTGATCTCCAATCTTCGACAGTCTAATCTATTGCCAGAGTAGCGCCTTAGACCATGCGGACATTGGTGGGTAAGATCGACTTTAAATGACGAAGTGGCTTTTTTTATTCGATCGACTGAAAACTGACGCGAGATCGATCGGTCGATCGCGATAGATCAGTTGCTGATCCCTAAACTAGACCGTCGATGACGGAGATCGGGGATCGAAACGAAATTGAAAGTGCCAGAGTCAATGGTCACGCGGACTAAATGTCAGGCTCATCTGGTTTGGTTTGCCAATGATGGGGAGGTTGGTGTCTTGAATCCCGGTAAGGTTTATTGGGATATTCTTTCCTCAATATTTTGCCCATTCACACGACGTAAATGTGGGTACATATCTTTCTATATTCTATCTTCCTCATATCTGCCCCATTAGCCTAATTAAAATTCGTATCCCAGATAGGTAGTAAGACATGGACCCCAAATTAAATTAGGACATGCTGAGGTTTGTTGCCAAAGAGTGAAAATGAAGTGTAGTCTGCACAATCAAGAATTTAAAAAAAAATGTTTTTTGTTATATTTTATTAGGGGTTATAAATTTAGACGAATTCTTTAGTTTTAATGTATAGAAAAAATTTGTTGTAAATTACATTTTTAAATTGAAGTCAAAGATTTCTTTATAAGTAAAATACAACAAATAAATTAATTTTTAAAATTGGAGGCGCCGGGTATCGATCCCGGTACCTCTCGCATGCTAAGCGAGCGCTCTACCATCTGAGCTACGCCCCCGAATATATGTAATCTAGTTGTTATCGTCATATCTTAGCACACAGGAAATCTAATCGACTCGTAAGCTATTCTGCGGTGAAAGCGGCACGCGTTCTGTGTGACGTCATTGGAAACTTGTGTAAACGTCAAGTCACGATATATGACGAAGGAGGAGAAAAGAGTCACTGCTTGGTTTTCATAATTTTATTTGTATCATAATTAAAATGAAATGATTTTTTTTTTGTGTAGAAACAATCTTGTTCCAGTTAAGTTGTATCTCTTCTTTTTACTTATCTACTACCTATAAAACAAAGTGTCGGTCTGTATTATGTCTGTATGTCTGTTACCTAAGAACGTTTAACAGATTGTGATGCAGGTTTTAGCATACATTTCATAGAGTTAATACTTCATATAAGTTATTAGTGTTCTCCAAATATTCTATCGATTTAAAGGTCATCAAAAAGAAATATCTAATTAAAAATCAAGGAGAAATTATAGGATATATTTCAACTTGAAATGCAAAGAGTACCCTAATTTTTAAACCAAAGAAAAATCTTAAGACTTTAGAAACGACTATTTAAATTTGTCAGAACGTTAGCGTGTGGTCAGTGCACCTGGCTACGAGACTAGGGGTACCGGGATCGTTTCCCGGCTGGTACCTTGGGTTTGTTGCCCTAAAGTGGCACCAGGGTTTGGTTGGTTAGTCTTAAGTTAGGTTTAAGTGTTTCCACTGGTTTCACACCCTCATACTCACTATCACCACCATACTCACTATCACCCTCATACTCACTATCACCCTCATACTCCCTATCACCATCCCCTCAGCTCATCGGGACATGGCAAGAGCCTCCACGGAATGGATATACGATTAGTACATTCGAGCGTCTCCTGGACAACGGTACATTAGTACTGGCTAATTTTTCAACGAACTGAACTACAGACTGATGTAGCACAGCCGAGCATTATTATTATTATTATTATTATTTGAGGTATTTAACTTGTACTCTTTGAACTAACTGATGATATCAGCACACGACTTATAAACTAACTTAAATATAGAACAGACACAACACCCAGCCCTCTCAGCGTTAATTCATCAATGTGAAAGGGTATCCCCGCATTTCACCAATGATAAAAGATTCGACCACGCCGGGAATCAAACCTAACACCCCTAGCTCAGTAGACAGACACGCTATCAACTGAGATAAGGTGTCAGGCAACTGAACCATTAATCAGAATTTAACTAACATATAATCGATATATGGTCATTTTGATATTATTAAAAAAAAATGCCAATTCACATCAAACAAAACAAACGTGTTGTATTTCTTAAAATATTTTCAGCTTTAGCGATATTGCTGTTTTTCGCTTTCATTGCTTAAGTGAAAGTTAAATAAAGACACATCCTCTCTCCATCTAAATGTTAACCACACGGAATAAATTCAAAATTATACATTAATTTTCATAGGAAGAGCCTTTTAAACAGATTATAACATTCCTTTACGGGCAGAATTGATGACATTTTAATATATTATTAGTGCTGTTTATTAGGTATTTATAATATCTAACTTTGACCTGGCGGTATAGGGGTAAGGTGTCAGACTTCTATGCTGGGGTTTTGGGGTTCAATCCTCGGTCCCGGCACAGATTTATCTGATTGACGTGTAATAATCACAACTCGTGGAATGTGTGGAATGCCAGCCCTCCACCGTGGTTCGGATCCCACGTTAAACTGTAGTTCCTCCATTTCATCTCACAATCACCCTTCTATTATACATTAGCGTAAGTGCGTTTAATCCTAACGGGTAGTAAGACGCGTTGCTAGTAATAATAGTGAAAATAAAATAAAATATAACAAAATTTACAGCTGCAAATAACATGACTTGACGTATGAATACGTGAAAGTAGATCTAGTAACGTTTCATGTAAGGCACTTACTATAAAAAACTGGACTGTATATCATAGTGCGCTGTGTAATTGACCGGACTTCACAAATCCCTCTTTTACTAGCCCATTATTTTGAGTAGTTTATGAGGATATTTTTTTAAATCTTCTTTGAAATAATGAAACGATTTATTTCGAGTGTTTGAGTGGTATGGTTATTTAAACATTTTTCCTTGCTATAGCTACATCCAAGAACGTATAAAGTTAATTTTTCTAGGGTGGGTTTCGCTAGAAAATGCTACTAAACCTTTTGCCAATAAAAGTATCTACATGTGTATATGGACTCTCTCCCCCTCCCCCCGCTCTCCCTAAGGGGGTCATCTAATTACAGGAAGGTCCGGACCCCCCCTGATCCTTTCATTCTACACCCTTGGCTATATCTATAGATATATAGATAGTGCTTCTATAAAACAAAGGTAAGATCAAAGTAAAAGGGGTTTTTCAAGTAGTTTTACATTACCTTAAAAAATACTTTATTTTTTATACAATAATTCCATTGTGTTGGTAGGTGAAATAAACAAAGAACGCGGAACAAGTATATTTCATTACTTTACAACATTTTTTCACTAAAAGAATATCACATTTAATAATTAAAATAAAATAATCTTTAGACACAGATTTTAAGGCGGAATTGAAGGGGACGTGAGAAAAAGAAAGTGTTTTTGTAGTTTTTATGGCAAAATATCTTTTGGACAAAATAAATAAAATATTGCTTCAGTATAAACAAAGAATTTAATTTTCTTCACATAATGAACTCAACAGTTTTTTTAATATCATTCAAGAGTGTCCTGGAATTTAATGACAACTTTTTCTCTTCATTTAAAAAGTTTGTTAGATGATTCCGCCATGCTCATGACAGATATTCAACAACTGTTTATATCACCACGTGAAGAAAATTAAACTCTATGTTTGTATTGAAACAATATTTTAATTATTTTGGCCCAAAAAAAAGTTTTTCAATAAAAACTGCAAAAACACTGGCCTTTTTTCGCGTATCCTTCCATTCCACCTTAAACACATTTGGTAGACCCATTTATTAAAAAAAAAATCACTACCACTAAAATACCTTTAAGTAATTATTTATTCCAAAAACCAGTGCACAGTTTATTTGTTATGTAAAAGAATTCCTTGATAACAATAAAACTATTTTCGAAAAATTTATTATTTCCAATAATAATTAATCAGTAAGCTACCCTTAATTTTGGAGATATAATTAAAATAACGATTTCGCCTCAAATTATGACTATACAGCACCTAAACATCAAATAATATCGTTTGTAACCCCAGTTATAGACAGAAAGATGGACAGACATGGGACAGACAGAATTGTAAGGATTATTATTAATGTGAATGCATTTAGAACGTTAAAAATTAAAGATGGTGCGCTTGAACCCACGATTCCTAGAAAAAATCTCCGAGTAAAATGATAAAGACCTTAACTACAAATAATGTTTTTTAAGTAATTGATATAAGGAATTATGTATAGAGTTCATTGTGTAGTTGGAAAAGTAACAAAATCATGAAAAGTACAAAAGTGTATTAGCATAATTAATTTAATAAAAAATAAGTGGACGAACAAAATAGCATTTGTCAGTGGCGCCAAATATTGACAACTTTTTTTATGTTAAATTTTAAATATATTCATTGTACATTTTTAAAGATTCAAATTTGGATTCAAGATTCGAAAGAAAAATTTAACATTCGGATTCGAGAAATATATGATTTTACCCATTCCAAGTTAAAATTCATCGTAATTTCAAGATCAAAGATGTTCAACTTTACAATACTTTTTCTTTAAGAAATTAAAAACTAGTGAAAGTAAAACAATACTTCAGTGCATTTTAAACTGTATAAGGACAACCAGATAAGCCAAAATGGCGCCGAGAGTAGAGCAGAGCATTGGCCGATGTAAAGGGAAGATCCCGCCGGCTGTGATAAGAACCTTCCTATTAGTAACTTGCTGTAGGAACAGCTGTATCTCAATCATGGTGGACTGATCCGACACTTCCTTCAGGAGGTTCATCTTCTGCAGGACCACGCCAGTGCGGCTCGCCTCTGAACTCAGGGAGTCGCAGCTCAACGTCAGGAACACGACACCCGAGACGGTGGCCAAGATCCGGTACGCCGCGAACATAATCAGCTGATACATCTCATCGGCGTGATTTCCATCGCGCAGCTTAGAAACAAACACAGTCAGGAGGTAGAGTCGGTTTATTACGAATAAGAAACTCGCCACCCCGTTCAGCAACAGCTGGAGACAGAACAGGGCGTCGGTTATATGTGCGGCGTCGCACAGATCACTGTGGGCTTCTCTGAGGACGTCCAACCGACTGCGGTGAGTAGGGGCAGCCAAGGAAGATGTATAAGATAATATGCATACGGATTGTGAGGAGTTGTATACCAAACAACTGTCAGTGGATCTCTTAGCACGAGTCTCTAGCAGAGGATTTGCAAACAAGTCATTTCCTCTGAGACGGGAGGCAAACTTGGATAGCTGCCGGTTGAGTTGAGAAAATCTTTGATTGATTAAGAGTGCCACGCCACCGACAAGAATGTTAAACAGGAAAATGTTAGAATGAACCAAATGGACCGAAGCGAAGGTAGTACACCTTTCGAGCCAGTCATCCTTTAGATATATGGTATCAAGGACCAAATAGGGGATATATAGTGCACAAAATATACCTATTTCCCACAGAACAAATGTACGCGTGAAGCTATAAACAGCTAATTTGCTTTCCATCAATATATTATCCAGTTCATCGAAAATGTCTAATATGCTACCTATTTTTTCCCAGTAACTCCGGGAAAAAATAATGGAAAGAATTGTTACGGTTGATTCAGAAACAGAACAAAAAATGCCAGTATACTTTGCTGTTGGCGTCACGTAAATTTTATTGTACCTGTATATGTTGATATAATGAATCGGTGAGGCGCAAACTATTATCACAACCAACCCTATATTATAAAGCATTCCGATAGTCGAAGCGTTGTATTTATACTTGCTGAACTGATTTTTGACTTCGAGGCCATCCAAATCATCAAATAGGGGTGGTTTTGTGGCCCATTTGTATTTTTCTACACCTTTAATATCTCGATCTTTAGAGCGTTTTACAGGTGCAATACCTAGAACTCTACACATGTAGAAAAATGGCGTCAAAGCAGAATGTAGATGGGCGATTTTCCTTTGCGTACCCATATTAGTATTTGATTTTCTCATTGTCATCGATGAAACACACTACACACTGTTTCCGAAAGGAGGTTTGAAAAAAGAAAACATAGATCTTATTGCTGACCGTTGAAAATTATACCATTGGTTATTCTTCTTATATAGTAGGGCCGTAGAGAACTGTGGGGAATGAATCAACTTGATTGGACAGAGTTAATAGAACGTTTTAAAATATTTGAGTAAGAGACCCACATTATTACAATGATAGCTTGGGCTGTCAAAGCAGAGCACACAATATGAATTTTCCAGTGACAGAATAAGGATGACAACAAATTATAGGTGCGCTTTATAAAATAAACATAACATTATGAAAATACTCGCTGACGATGTTTACCCTAAAAAAATCGAAACCTTTACATTGTATATACTTAGTGAAACAAAAAACAATCTCATGTTTCGCGAATTATTAATAGTTTATGCAGTTCTACTCAATATAATGTGTCAACCACAAAATGGAAAACCCACTAAACTTAATTAAGCCTTTTGTCCGTGTTTTTGCAACAAAGAAGATTTTTTTTGTTTTGTTTTTTGTAATGTTGCCTTAAACGTTTGTAATCAAATAAAAACAGAGATTGTGTTGAAATCAACCGTCCTTCAACCTAGCCTTTCAAAACTTATCGAATAACAATTTCCTTGTATAGAAATAAAGGAAAGAATATGTGGACTTAAAAAAAAAATACTATTTATTTTATAAAATCTAAGTAATAATAAAGCTAAGCCACAATCTATTTAAAAATTTGAAAATCCTCATTTATACTTGGAAAATTCACAAATATCATTGCATAATTTTTTAATCGTTTTATCACCACGTCTTACTATTTATTCGAGTTAAACGCATATACTAAACATACCAATGTTTTAAAAATGAGAAAGGTTGAATTCAGATGAATTGTACACACATTCGCGTGAAGGTATAGTGGAAAGCAATTTAGGAAAATAAAACACCCTTGGTGTTCACGTCTTGGATTCAAACCCCGATCTCCCCACAATTGGCAGCCCAGTCTATTGTGACGCATCTATTGACGCCTTAAACCATTCGACCACCGAAGTGGGTCTGTACTTTGTTGGTAGATTTATTAGATTTAAAATATAATAATTGTATTTACGATAGTTTGAAATTAAAATGTGTTATTATGTACAAACAAAAATGGAAAATTAATAATAATAATGTTTACAAGGCAAATTAATAAATTTCTCGTGAGTATTCGATCTTATTTTACTTTCTCATCTAATCCAGTACAAATTATATAGCCTATAGATTATAGAACATAAAGTTCATAGAAAGTGAGGTGAGCTTTGGTAGGCCCGGCCCCCCCTGGAATTTGATGAACCCCTTTAGGTGGTATAAAAACTTTTATTGGCTGAAGGTATAGTAACATTTTTTATAGAGGACCCCTCCTAGAAAAATTAACTTTCCAAGCCCTTGAGCCCAACATTAGATTATTATGTAAGTTTTAGAGCCCTTTTATTAGGAAAATACAGAGATTACATGCTAAGGGAGTGCTTCAGAGGATGAGCTTTATTTTCACATTGAGTTTGTTACGTTCAAATTTTTTCCGGTCAGACCGTAACAGGCGTAGATTTTGATAAGTAAATTATAGTGTTAGCTTTCTATTCTCCTTAGGGTTAATTAACTTACTGGGTTAATATATGTATAAATCATTTGATTAAGAGTATTTAATACAAGTTAAACTGATTATACTTATAAATAGTATGTAATCTACATACAAAATACAAAATATACTAAATAAATTACATTCCAACATAATACGTTTTAAATGGTAAATATAAATGTATATGTGTGTTTGTGTGAATATTATATATTTAATTTTACGTGCCCCTTAAGATGTCTTAACGTACCCCAGGTTGAATACCATTGTCCTCTTTCTTGTGAACTGCACCCATTTTCCACTACAGCATTCATCCCTACATATTTACACTGTTATGGTTATTAAAAAATATATTCAGTACGATGAATTTAACATATCATGTTTGATTAAAAATCAATTTGAGAACGGACATTAAGTGACTCTGAAACATATCATTTCAGTCTTTGATATAATTAAATATTACAAAGATGTTTTCTTATTATTTTTTACAAAACAAGATTAAGGGTATTTTTTTTAAAATAAATTTCTCAGTTTACTTTTTTTTAAATAATTTACTTATAGGTAACAGGTGTCTAGGGGTAAGGTGTCGGACTTATGTGCTGGGGGTTCGGGTTTCAATTATCGGTGCCGGCACAGATTTATCTGACTGCCAAAACACTTCCTTCACCTCTGACAAGACGTGTATTAATCACAACTTGTGAATGTGTGGAATGCCAGGCCTCCACCGTGGTTCGGATCCCACGTTAAACTGTTGGTCCTCCATTTCATCTCACAATCACCCTAACATTACACATTAGTGTAAGTGCGTATAACCCGATCGGATAGTAAGACGTGGTGCTAATAATAATAATAATAACTCATAGGTAACAATCCAATATCTTAGCACAGTCGATATAGTTTATGTGTACTGAGATAAGGTTCCCTTGTTCGATTTCCAGCATGGCCGAAAATTGTATCATTGTTGATATGTGGGTTTAAGGCCACCACACACGTACAGGTATAGCCTGTGCAGCTATAACCACACAGGTATAACTGTACAACTATACCGAATATGTTAGTGCATCCACACGATACAGTTTTTCTTCTTCAGGTTACAGTTTTTTTTCCTTTTCTCGTTCAAGTTGTTATTTCACTGTCGGCTAGCAATGGCGTCAACAGACGATATTGTGGCGTTAGTTGGCTTGTTAGTATCTACAAATCAGTGTCAAAAACGTAAAGTAAAAGAATAGATGTGGTGTAAAGATTGGTTGAACAGAAGAGAACTTTAGTCAAACGTGAATTTGTTAAATGAATTGAAATTTGCACCTAAAGAGTGTGTATAGCAAAAAGTGTATAAAGAAAGAAAGAATGAAACTTATCTTATTAGTGAACGATGTAGCAGTGGCAACAGCGACAACTGAACAGAGACGCCTGCGCACTTCGGTACACAAGCTACGATGTACCTGTGCAGTTTGCTCTGACGCAGGTATATCGGATGAAATACTATTTGCTTCAGTCGCCTTTGCAGGCCGATATAACTGTACAGTTATCTCATCCACACGTTATACCGGACAAGGAAAACCTCACAGGTATACCTACCTGTACGTGTGTAGCGGCCTTTATACCCTTTCACAGTGATAAACTAACGGCCGGGGATTGGATGTTGTGCCTGTCCTAGTCTTAAGTTGGATTACAAAGCATATGAAGCTAGGACAGGCCAAGCAAGCTGGTAGTGGGGAAAATAGGCCTAGTAAGGCTTGAATAAAAAAACTGACCCAGGCGAAAGGCTGGAAACAATAATGTATGTAAAAAAAAGTAAAAACTTATAGGTAACACTATTCCAAACAGATTTGTTTACTCAATTTTTCGTATTGTTTAATTAATGTCCAACTATGCTAAGACACTGAGCCAACTTGTTAAATAACTATTGATAAATTGGTCCTTTGCTCGGTAAAATTAAATGATTAATATGTGCTTATTGACATAAAATAATAAGGTTCCTCTTTTTTTCGTCTATATTGTTAGTGTAACTTATAATGTTTATTTTGTAAGATATTCAATATAAAGTAGAACTATATTATAGATAAAAACATCAAAAGATAAATTGTGATTCAGCCAATGTTATTTTATTGGCGATATTTAACGTGCACTTTTTGAACCAAATTATCATATTACTACACATTTACAGACTAATTTAACTCTAAAACACACCAACATCATCCAATTCTTGGCTTTAAAATTCATCTCTCTTGGAGAGGTAGCCCCGATTTCACCAATATTACATTAGGACCGTCTCCCGGGAATCGAAGTCGTGCTACTGGTTTGAGTTCTTGCCAGTTTTCACTAATATCATGATTGGTTTATTATAACTCATTTTATCATGTTTCTGGCGTTAGCTTCCTTAAGATAAATTAAAACCTAAGTGTAACTTAAACTTTAAATCTTGGGATATTTCGATTGGATTCTGACACATGAACCAAAAACTCCCTTAAAATAGCTAAGTTAGTTTGAAACATTAAACAAACTTCTTATTTTTTCTTAATTTCAACTTAGACTTGATATTGATTAAGTTGGGGGTGTAGTAAACACGAGTTGATTAAGGGCACTATTTTTGTAGATGTTATGCCAAAACATATTTTTAGTCAAAATAAATCCAATAATTCTCCCGTAGAAATAAGTTAAAGAGTTTAGTTTTCTTCACATGGTGAACTCAACAGTTGTTGAATATCTTGGCAAGGATGTCCTTGAATTTAATGACAACTTTTTATCTTCATTTAAAAAGTTTGTTATCTAATGCTGCTATGCTCATGACAGATATTCAACAAATGTTGATATCACCATGTGAAGAAAACTAATCTCTATGTTTCTTATGGAGCACTATTTGATTTAGTTTGACAAAAAAAAAGTTTTTCTATAAAAACTGCAAAAAAAACCACTGGCATTAACTTGTAAACACCCTTCCCTACACCCTCATATCCTAGAGGGAATCGATACCAGGGCGTACTGAATATATATATATGTGTGTGTATGTGTGTGTGTGTGTGTGTGTGTGTGTGTGTGTGTGTGTGTGTGTG
>CABFWB010000161.1:296864-328755 GCA_902151455.1 Timema bartmani | reverse complement strand
TGTGTGTGTGTGTGTGTGTGTGTGTGTGTGTGTGTGTGTGTGTGTGTGTGTGACGTCTTCAAAGTGCTCACCCTACCCAGTGACTGCCGGTAGACCCGATCACTGATCTCTGGACCACCAGGTGTCACAGCTTCTAAAGATTAAAAAGGAAGCTATTAGAGGAAAACAACCGGAGATTGTTGAATAAATAAATAGTCTGACTTTTATATAACTGTGCCAGTGTTAATTGAAATAAATGACATAATATAATGAGATACAAAGTATGACATAATAATACCCTCTTAGACTAAACAATATACGTACAATTTACAAGTCGTTTCCCTGACAACGAATAGTGATGTTTAGGTAATAATAAATATATATACAAATATGTGAATTGAATACAGTTTAGTTTCTGACTAAAGTATAACACTTAGTTAAAAGATTGAAAAAATATGATAATTTAAAAGTCTTGTGAAACTACGTTGGGTGCCAGTTTAAACATGATCATATATAGCTTCAAAGATGGATGAAAAAGCGACGCTTGTAAGAAGGCAACATGAACTCTCTTTGTTGTCTTGCTAAAAGTTTGTTAATCATGGGATGAATAGCCTTTTTAAATTAATCTCCTTTCAATAAGGAATAAGTTTACTCGCTGCAAAGTACCTTCGTCTTGCTGGTTTGTGGGGTGATACTCCATCCACAAAAACTGCCAGGTGGAAAAGAATAAACCTTCCATATGCTCTTCACTAATGGCGGAGTTATGATAAACAACAACCGCCTACCAAAATGGTTGGTTTGTCGTTGATTACCCAGCGGGTTCACTGTTGTAATATCTTTAATAATTGGTAAGACATATTATTCATCAAAAGTCGATACTGACTAAATAAATTACTAAATTAAAATTCAATTTTTCACTTACACAAACTATTAATACTGCTTTTTTAAATGCATTTCTTTTTTGGAGTCCTCGAACAGCCTTCTGAGATTGTTTTTATCCAACCCAGATGGTCATAGACATAGTATATACTAACTTTTAATCCATTATATGAATGGCAATAAGTTCTTTAAACATCTTAAATATAACAAAACATCATACAATAATATACGTTTATGAAACAAGATAAATCGTAAATAAACAGAAATTACTAACAACAAAACTGACCAAACTCAATGCATTTTATGTAGTCGAGGTTCGTTAACTTTATGACAGTTCTATGAATGCATTGGAAATTAATCACAAGACCATATGGATCTTTTTCCAAAGCTCCTCGATACCACGCTAGGACCAGAGAGCTACGTTAGTAAAAAACAGAACTTAAACATTTAAATCATAGTTACCATTAATATAATAATCCCATTTAAAGATGAAATAAAGGCAAAAGAGCAAACCATTTAAGAGCTAAAGATAAAATAGCTTCCCCATGTCAAGCGAACGACTAAAGTGAATATTGGTGGCCTTTCGATGAATCAATCCATTTTCTGTAGTAGACTTGATTAGGTCTGAAAACCATGTTTGTTACAAATTCGCGTTCTCTATACTCTCCTATCTTAACATCACACTGTTTCCAAGCAAGTGTTCTTCTAATATGTATTTGCTTGTAGATTATTTAATTGTGTATTTCCTGTGACTGCCATCGTCCTCAATATTTGTTATAACAGTTCGTAGCTCATCTTGTGACGAGTGTAATGGTAACATGATATGATTTTACTTCATTTTTTTTTATATATATAAAAGTCGACCTTCTGGAAGTTTGAGAGAAAAGGTTCTCCACTAAGTTCTGGAGATAAATGTCACTCTGAAGGTCTGGATCAATGTACACTTGTCAAGTAAGTAGCATGTAACTAATACCATCTTCTCAACTTTACAGTTCAATATATTTTCTATCGAATTACAATGAGTTATTTATGTAGCCTAGTAGTACTGATGATTCTTCCTGTAAACTACAATAGATGGATAGATAAATAGATAGGTAGATCAAAGCGAATATAATCACCTGAAGCTGAAGTAGTAGCTGTATGTTCGGGAAACTGTGCAGTTCAGGACACATCCTGACGAGGGTTGTGAACCAAACCTTCGTGGTCAGGTATAGTGTATGTGTCCATTAGTTGTAGACTATCCTAAAGTAAGATTCAAGTAAGTGACCCTATCACCATTACTAAATTGGCAAGGAATAGAAACCATGATATGCCATGGAATCTCATTATATTCTTATTGCCTAACACAGTAGGGAGGGACAGGTTGCTTGTAAAAATTATTTCCATTTAAATGGACGGAAAATTTACCATAAGAAAATTAAGCATTGTATTTTTCATTTCACACCTCACATTAGACGTGCTATTGAAAAAAATAAACTGCAGCATTGTGACAAAAGCTTAGGCTTGTACAATATAACAAAGAAAATTTAAACTTTAGTGCAGGTTGAACTGTGTGAGCACAATGACGTAACTTATCACGGCGCCAAGGGTTGAGCAGAGCATGGGCCGATTAAGGTTGAAAACCCCACCAGCGGTGAAGCAGACCTCCCTGTTGACGACCTGCTGTAGAAATAGCTGTATCTCAACCATCGTGGGTTGATCCATTTTCTTCAGAAGAGTCATCTCCTGCAGGATTTCAAGGGTGTTATTTACCTCCAAGCTTACGGACTCACAGCTCAAAGTCATCAGTAACATCTCCAAGGCGGTTGCAAGCATCCATAAAGCTGAGTTTACAGCATGAGAACTAATCTTCCCTGAGGCTGTGTCATAGTGGTGGTAGTAAAAAAAGACTATCAAAAAATGCAAGCTACTTACGATAGAAGTGGTATTGACAAACCAGTTCAACAACAGCTGGACTCCGAACATTTCGTTGGTGAGTCGGATGGCATCACATAAGTGATTGTGTACTGTCTTGAGGATGCTCAGTCTATGTAGGAAAGTAGGAACGGTACCTGTAGACGTCGGATAAAGGATAGAAACAGGATGGGGGGTGGCGAATATCAATACATTGTCCGTAGTATTTTTGAACCTATTTCCACGCAGCGCAGGTACAAACGTTCTCTTACTTGTGTAGGTAGAAGCGAGCTTCGATAGCTGTTCATTAAGATAATGGAATCTTTGCTTGATCAAGAGTGCCATGTTACTAACAAGGACACTAAAAACTAAATTAATTATGTGCCCAAAGTGAAACGAAGCAAATATATAAAGCATTTTAAACCAACCCTCGGTTATTAGAACTACATCGATGAGAATGGTTGATGCTACCATCAAACAAATTAAGAGTATCTCTAAAAATACGAACATACGAGTGAAGCGGTAGATCTTAACTTTATCATCCATCAAGGTATCGTCCATTACAGAGAGTATTTCCAACATCCGCCCGATAGTATCCCAGTAACGACGTGATAAAATCATTATACTCAACGAGCTCATCACTTTTAAAACAAAACTGCTCAAATGAACCAATAATTGTAAGTCCTTATTCGGACTCTTGATCAACACCTGCTTAAAGTGGATCGAAGCTGCACAAACTATTACGACTGCAAGTGCAACGTTGTAGATTATCCCCGTGATCGAATGCTGATACCTCTCTCGGCTGTTTTGTCGCAGAAGGGCCGAGTGGTTGCTGAAGCCGGCAACGCTTGGCTGCCTAACGATCCATTTGAACTGCTCATCAGGACTATCTTCTCGAGTTTTGACTAGTTTTACAGAAGCCAAACCAAATATCTTACACAAGTAGAAGAGTGGAGTTACTGCAGAGTATAAATCGATTTCTTCGATATGTTTACCCATACTGATTATGGTTTTCGTTGATAAAAACTTTTAGTTTCCAACAAGGAAATAATTTAAAATAAATTAAAGTCACTTATTTTTATAAATTGAGATAGGAGTAAATTAATTCCCAGGATGGACTATTTCTCAAGATGAGATGGGTACACCTGCAACTTCTCGACTACCAACATTAATCGCTTTAGTGGTAGATTGTAGAAACAAACAGCAAACCATATTAATTCAATAGCATTATAAAATTAGGGAATGAGGAACCGCTCGTAAACAAATAATCCTTTATCGTTTGAAGGTGAGTTTACAAATATTGATCCAAATAATCAAATTGTCAGCCCACAATTTCTCTAAACGTATTGACAAAACTCTTTATTGATAAATTATGTGTCGGCTAATGGGCCATACATTGAAAAATTAAAATGTTCAAAAGTATAGTCTATGTTTACTATCTCGCTACTTTACAGGTAGAGAAAGTATTGTGATCGTCAAAAAAATAAAAATCAAGATTTTGATGAATTTCGACGTTTCATGACCCCCCCGAATCCGAAACAGTTGTTTTTGCATTTCCGTCTGTCTGTACCTCGGAGTAGAGCCTAAACTTTTTTACCGGTCGGGGTAAAACCTAGTATCTAGGGCTTTCAGAGGATTGCCCCAAGGGATTCTTGGAATTGGATATTTAACCCTAAAATTAAGGGTAGTTTCCTTAAGGGCGAAAAGAGAAAAAAAATCGATTTTATCAAAATTGGCTTTAACGATTTTGATTAAATTTAATTTCTAAGCACTAAACAATATTACATAAAAAATGGCTACCCTAAATTTCTCGTCAAAATGAATTTAAGGGTTCCGCTCTGATGCGTAAATTCAAATTTTTATCATATCTCCGTAACTCTTTGAGTTAGAAACTACTTGTTTGATAGAAATATTTGCTGTGTTTTCAAACCAATATCAGTCTGATTTATAAAATAAAGATTTATTTTATGTAATTTTTTAAAATTCTATTGATAAAACACAATCGTAAATACCTTATCATGTAGTATATTATAAATATAAATAATATATCAACTAGATCTATAAAGAAATTAAACTCAAGCTGGCATTAAAGAAGTAAACATATTATTTTTATATCACGGAAGCAGTATTCAATATTTAATTTTTATTGTGTCACCGTGTCTTACTACCTGTACAGACTACACGCATATAATACAATTACTCATGGGATATGGCTGAGGAGGTGGAAGAAGAGTGTGAAACCATTTAGGAAAAAACCACCCTTATTAGACCCAACATGGATTCGAACTCCGATCACCCCGTCACCAGCAGGCCAGACTAACATAAGAGTGATGTCTTAGACAATTCGGCCACTGAAGCGGGTCACTTATTTAATGATTTGAACAAAATTATAAGAGCAATTTAAAAAATAAAATAATCAAAATTCAATAGTCAGTAAACTCTCCTTATATTAATTTATAAACTAACAACTGCTATAAAGTGATGTTTATAAAATAGTCCACTGATCTGGGATGGAATTATTTTAGCAATTTTTGACAAAAATTTCAAATATTCACCTAATCAGTAAATTACCCTTAATTTTCGCGCCTTAGTCAAAATCGCAATTTTCTCATCGAGGTATGGCCATACAGGATCTAGATATCAAGTTTAAACCAAATCCATCAAACCGTTTTGGCTGTAGCTCAAGAGCAGAAAAACAGACAGATATAGATAGAGACAGAATAAGGTAAGACGCACTTTTTGAGTTTGGGGGCATATGCAACGTCAATATGTATCATAATTTCTATGGGAAGAATTTTAACAATTATAATATTATTGTAATGGTAAAGTCAAAATTAATCTATGTTAAGAAATGTGTGCTCTTAGAAGTTATTCAAGTATTATTTAAATATAATTTTTTTTTATTCACGTCTCATCCAGAATAACCGTATATTTATACAAAGGTAGCAGAGATGAGAGAGTTTGAATTTAGAGGAACAACCCCTGAATTTTCATGAAGGTAAATCGGGAACGTATTCACTTTATAAAAAAAACACCTTTCAGATTAATGGCCAATAGTCGAACCTTGACCTACCGTCAACCAGTACAGTATATCTCAAGACTATTGCTTCAGATAATGTAATCAAATATGCGAGTAACTGAACTTAGTGTGTATGTGTGTACCCCACCATTACCTTCCCCCAACCCTTCTGTCCTGCCTACAAATGTAATTTTTTTTTTATCAAATTTTCTCTAGATGAATACTAATACAGTTTCTTAAAATCCTACTTCCTAATAATGCTCCATAAGTTCACTGTACTGTATCTTACTTGATCATATGAATAAAAGAAGATAAAAAAAGATATCTCCAGAAAATAGTTACAAACAGATAGAAAGTGCAAAATAAAGTCATAATGTATAATCAATCACCTTAGATAAAACTGATCTAGCCACCACAAAACACAAATTTAAGCTCAAAGGGGGAAAAAAATGTGTTCCCCCTTCTCCCCCTTCACCTTGGAGGTCTGTAAAAAAAATGTAAACGAACAAGAGCGAGTTTTTACCTTTATAACTTGCTCTTGTTCAGTGAGTGACAGGTACTAAACGCGTTGTGACACTCAATTGTTCCCCTAAAGGTACTAATACAATCAAGGGCGTAGAAAGGAGGGGGCCCGGACCCCCCTGGTATTAACTAGACCCCTTGAAATTTTTGGACACCCCCTTACAGGAGGTCCACAAATACATATTAAAACTTAATGTTTAAATTTTTTACTCTTACTGCAGTTTTAATGGTATATGTCATCAACCAAATATTAGTTTGTAAATATTTTAACGTTTACCTTCAAAATACACCTTGTAAAACTTCCGATTGTAAAATTAACTCTGTCAACATTTCAAATACTGTACTTCATTTCTCATTCATTCATATGGTATTGGAAAACAAAGGACGTTTGTTGAAATGAGCCGAGTAAGTGTGGTCCGAGAAAAGGAGGCAAATATTTTTGCTATCACCTGTAAGATCCTACTTGAGGAATCACCATAAGAAAAGAGCGGCTTAAATAACAGAACAACTGTCAGAAGTGGAGTTGGTAGCTTACGTAGGTAGGTTTACTACCTTTCCCTCCCCAACAAATTATCTCAACATACCTACTTACTCAAAACATTATTTGCTAACTATGAAATTTTGAAAGAAAGGGCAGGTTCAGGGGGCTAAGACCCTCCTAGAATTTATCAGCGGATCCCCCCTTAGAAAAATGTGCTCTTTACGCCCTTGACTACATTTCTAAAAGAGTGTCAAGGGTGGAGGAAAAGGAGGAAAAGATTTATGGAGCGACTTCTTTGTCAAACGGTCAAAGAGAGACTCGCATTTTTTAATTAAAAAAAGTATGTACTCGTATATTTTTCAAATAATAAACGTGTGGGGATTGTTAGTGCCAAAGACCACGTGAAGAATGAACGCCGAATTTCTATATTTTGTTTGTGTGTGCACCGCGTCTTACTACCCGTTCGGGCTACACGTATATTTACAATAATGAGGTAGGAATGATGAGGTTAGAATTATTTCGGAGGTAGTTTACCTGCATTTGAGGGGAAGAAGAGTGGGAAACCATTTAGTAAAAACCATCTCCTGTACTAAAGCAAGTATTCAAACACCAAACCCCCCGTCAACGGTTAAGCCAGACTAGAGGAGCATCGTGTTAGGCGATTGCCCATCTACTAGAAGCGATGGGGAGAGGGACTAGTTGAATTTAATTTTCGCTTCAAAGCCTTTTGGGTCAACACACATCGCTGGAAGAGAGTGGGTATCGCAACTTCCCCCGAGCACAGTCTGCTCTCTATTTTTGACAACCGTGTTAATTAATCTTCAAGGTGTCAGACGTTTAACTTGTCTTAAACTGTACAAGCATGAAGAGGTAAGCCACCAACGTCCCCGAAGGTTGAGCAGAAAATTGAGTAAAGGGGGTTGAAAAACACTTCGGTTGTAAAAGCAACCTTTCCTTTGGATACCTGCTTCAGGGACAGTTGCGCCTCTGACTAAGGGGGTGGCCAGACTGAGCGAGCGACTAAAATATAAAATAGAACACATGGGTTGTAATGAGAGCTGGCCAGACTGGAGCGCGCACGCTTGAAAGATAGAACTGGTTCTATTTTTCAAGCACGCGCGCTCGACCCGATACAGTCTAGTTTACAGGTGCTAGACAATATTATATTATAATATGTTGGTTCATTGAATGCTAGGAAAACTTCTCATTTTGACATTTTTATTAATATCCATAGGTTTAGCACACTTGCTACTAATGGCCTAATTTAATTGGTAAGATCATAAACCATACTTATATGTATATACATATGTAAAACTGATATGTTAAAATACTTCAATATTATCAAAGTAGGCCTTTACAAATAAGAATCACCATTAGCGTGGAGAGAGAAGGAGAAAACCACAACAATAAATCACTTGTCAAAAACCACCCTCATTTCACTGAGCAAAGATTCGTAGCCTCCACGTCAACAACTATAGAGAGCTATTTGCTAATTACACGCTTGCTCGCTCGCACACTCGCCAATTTGGCCACCCAGTCGCTCGCACGCTTGTCAGTCTGGCCGAACCCTTAGTTGCCTGGTCCACACAGCTCTCATTGACCATCTATAGCAAGATCCCGCTGATGCTATTCGCTTCAATATCGGCCAAATCGCAGATCAACTTGATCGTAAAAATACTAAAGTTCATTACGAGGGCATTTCACGCCATTAGGGCGTCGGATCCGTAGATATTTCTCGACGAGAACAAGGTGTTACGATAATCAAATGAAACGGTCGCGTTTAAGAGGTAGACAAAACTGAAGAAGTTCAGAAATAGTTGTAATCTAAACATATCGTTGGCAAGCTTGATGGAGTCACATAATCTACCGTGAAATTCACACCGAACACCGAACCAATGAGTGGGAGAAGACTCTTTAAAGGATGACCCACATTAGAGATGTCATACACTCGCTTTGAAGGAGAAGATTAAGAAACTGATGTTAATATATTTATTGGTTCGATCAATACAATATAATATGAGAATTGGGTTGGAAAAAGTGAAGTTAATTAATTGTTATGTAAATATAATTTGTGAATCAACATTGATAAAAATTTTCAAAAAGGAATAGTTAAATTGATTACAGAAAGAGTGATGGGTACATTTAAATGACGAAAATGAAAATGTTTAATATATAAAATTATTTTATTAAATCGTATAGGTGAAACCTATACTATTAGTTCATATAAGTTTCACCTGTATGATTTAATAAAATTAATTTGTATATTAAACTTTTTCATTTTCTATTATACTTTATAAACCAAACTACTCACTTTTCTCATACCTTTATATTTAACTATTTTCTCACATAACTTCTCACACACACTCTCCGTACAATTTTGATTTGTTTAATGACATTTTAATTTTGTCATAATTTTTTAAGTTTATTTTTATTATTATTATTATTATTATTATTACTATTACTATTATTTAGCACCGCGTATTATTACCCGTTCAGGTTATACGCTTAAGTATTAATTACGCTAATCGATTAGGAATGGGTAAGGTTGAATTTAGAGGAAGTGAATCCGCATTTGCGTGGAGGGAGAGTGGAAAACCATTTAGGAAAAACCACCCTCAGTTCACCCGACCGAAATTTGAACATCGATCTTCTCGTCCTCGGCAGTAGAGCTCAACACGACTAGCGCGTTAGCCCACTACGGTTTTTAAGTAATCAGTTAACAATTTTGTTTGGAATTTTTTATAAATGTTGATTTACATATTATATTATTTAGTTAATAATTAATAAACATCACTTTTTCCAGTTCAAGTCTTTCTTATCTTATATTAAATAACGCTCCTAGCTTGATTTGTTTTTTTAGAATGTTTTCTAACATGTTACTGTTTCGACTGCCTAAAAGCCCAGCTATTACTGGTTGATTACTCTTATAGAAAGGTGACCTGGTCATCTAGGGGTAAGGTGTCGGACTTCTGTGCTAGAGTTCCAGGGTTCAATCCTCGGTCCCAGCACATATTTACCCGAATGCCAAACCCTTCCTTCACCTCTGACAAGACGTGAATTAATCACAACTGGCGAATGTGTGGAATACCAGGCCCCCACCGTGGTTCGGATCCCACGTTAAACTGTATGTCCTCCAATTCATCTCACAATCACCCTACCATTACACATTATCGTAAGTGCGTATAACCCGAACGTATAGTAAGACGCGGTGCTAATAATAATACTCTTATACATGAAAATAAATGTATCTATTTCCCTAGGAGCTGAAAAAAACCTTAGTTTGATCAAAAGAACAGCGTTGTCCAACAACTATATTATAATAAATAAACAAACATTGAATGAAGTGTTATGAAGCGATGCAACCATAAACTTGGACCCACGTAATGTCAAAGAACATTTATAATGCATGGTACAAATACGATGCAGAGTACAGCTACTTCCTATTGTAACGTTATCGATGATTTTGTCGTGTAATTCCCGCGGATGGGAGCCTATTCTGATTAAATTGAATGTTAATATAACTGGTTTTTATAGCTCCGTGATCGAGCGCCAATTATTATATTTCGGTCGCGCGTTGGGCGCCTATTATAATACTATTGTAATGTTTGATGTATAATTGGTTTTTTATAGCTCCGTGTTTGAGCGCCAATTATTGTGATATGGAATGTTGATGATATAAATACAACTGTTTATGTCGTACACGCTTTATTATTTCTTTCTTTACACTTTGTTGAAATTAAACTATGTATTGACTGTGATTACTCTTCACTTTATCGNTTATAAACCATACTTATATGTATATATTTATATATATAAAACTGATATGTTAAAATACTTCAATATTATCAAAGTAGGTCTTTACAAATAAGAATCACCATTAGCGTGGAGAGAGGAGGAGAAAACCACAACAATAAATCACTTGTTAAAACCACCTTCAGTTCACTCAGCCAAAATTCGGAGCCTCCTCGTCAACAAATAACGAGAGGTATCAGCTAATCACGCGCTCGCTCACTCGCCAGTCTGGCCACCCAGTCGCTTACGCGCTCGCACGCTTGTCAGTCTGGCCGAACCCCTAACACTGCTCATTTTGATGCTAAATGTATGTTCCAACGAGGGAGAGGGAACAAATATTTTCGTTCAACACAAGAGAGTAGATTTTTAATCCTTCTATGCTAAGGTGGGTGTATTGTTTCGTAAATTCAACTCTAAATTCTTAAAGTTTGAACTTACTAATAAAAAATTCACACACACCATTATTTGTATCTAAGTACACACACAATTAGTTATACCATGTTTATCGCCCATCGTTATTGTACAACTTGTGTGCTATAAGCATACACAATCCTGTCAGTTTATTATTTATATCTGTTTAGCACTGTGTCATACTACCTGGTCAGGTTATATGAATACATACTCATTACACTCTGTCTGGGATATGGAAGTTTGAATGAAAAAGTGTAGCCACATTTGCAAGGAGAAAGTGAAAAACCATTCTTGGTAGAGTTGACTGGGATTCAAACCATGATCTACCCATCTTTGGCAGTCTAGTTTTTTTGCGAGTAACATTTTAGACCATGTGGCCATCAAGGTGACTTATTTATTTTAGTGTTTATACTTGCACAATATTAAGACACAAACTTTACACAGGATGTAATGGCGGGCCATGATACACTCTGTACAAGCAACTCTGACACTGATCGTTAGATAGAAAATATAATGTGGTTATTATAAATATTGTGTTTTAAATCATGATGATTGTACTTCTTGCCAGTTAGGCCTAATAAATAATTTTAAAATAAACAATTTTCATTTTCTTTTACTGGTATTGGAGTTTTAAACCTAAATATTTTCCTACCTCAAGATTACAGGGACTGTAACAAAGCACATTGACACCAAAGTAGCATGGTAATAATGCATTATAAGTGTTTTATAGCACTGTGTCTTACTACCCATTCAGGGTATACTCCTAAGTATTAATTACACTTGGTAATGTTTTAGGAACAGGAAAGGTTGAATTTAGAGGAAGTGAACACAAATTTGTGTTGCAGGAGAGTGGAAAACAGTTTTTGAAAATCCACCCCCAGTTCACTCGATCGAGATTCAAACCTCAATCTCCCCGTCCTCGGCAGTCTAGCTCAACACCAATCTAGCGCGTTAGCCAACTACACTACCGAGGCGGGTGTGATTCATTTGTTGGAAATGTTATGCTATTTCTTGAATATTGGTACAGTTTACTGGAGCAAAAACCCAATAGCTTGCACAAGTAAGCAAATCGTTTCGATGATGATGATGATGATGATGATGATGATGATGATGATGATTAGATTGGTGAGCCACCTTTTTTTTTAACTAGATTTAATTTTATAGCTAAAACTACACGTTTGGGTTAACACAAAATGTAGCCTATATGAAAATTTTAATTGCCTTTACTATTTTCATAATAACTAAACACACAAAAAAAATTTAATTTCAATACATATTTACTAAATTTACTAAAACGTTGTCACCACAATTTTCTTTAATAATGACTAAACTATGCCACTACTAACCTAAGTAAACATGACAAGATAATAATGAAACCGACTTGTTAGAAAACTCATTGTTTATAAAATATTCATACAATTTAAACTCAATACATATTTACTAAATTGATTAAATCGTCATCGCTACAAAATGTTAACAACATAATGACTGAATAATCTCACTATTTGTTGATTTATAAAATATCAACTGACATCTGACGAACAAAAGCGCACTTATTTAGTAGGGACAATAAACCAAATTAAAAATAATGTTTAACCAATTGTCGCTCATTTGGTGTATTAAATTCACACGAAGATTATTTTTTTAAATTGTTTTGAGAGATTCATACAAAAAGTATTAGACTGAAAATAAAATTATATGAACAGGAATATAATTTTTAAAATAATTAAAATACCTGATTAATTAATGAAAATTAAAATAGTTCATTTGCTGAACTTAACCATGTCATTATCCTACCATCGGTGGGCACGCGGACTTATTAGGATGCTCATAAAGTATGATTTTCCAATGATGGGGAGGTCAGAGTTCGTATCCTGATGGTGGTTCTTCTTAAATGACTTACATCTCTCTCTCTCTATTTCTCTTCACTTAAATGCTGATAAAGTTATTTTAATTTTACCTTTTTCTTTCATCCGCTTAGCTTGTGTAGGTGTATATCCCGGACGGGTAGTAAGAAGCGGTGTAAAAGAAACAATAACAAAATAAATGGTACGCAGTACTACACATATTTTCTCTATCTTTAATTTTAAAATAGATACATTTACTAAAAACTCGTAAGATTTGTGAAGCTAAATAATATATACACTGTTACAGAAACACTACATCAAAGTTAATAATTTCATAATATACATTGTTACAGAAACATCGAGAAAAGATGAGCATCTCTGACTACCAATGAGAATAACAATCAATTTATATCACTAAGTATTCCATAAAAATATAATGTGATTGCTTACAGCTGTGTAACTATTGGTTTTATAAAAATGTATTCCAGATTAAAGTATTTGTAGTCTTAAGAGTAGGCCTACTACAACTTTACAATGACTAGTTGTTTCGTGTCTTAAATAGTTACGGAGATATGAAAAGAATTGGAAATCTCTGCTTATGTATAGTACCCTTAAAGTCATTTTCATGGTAAAATGAACATTTCCATTTTGTTTTCAATGTTAAACATTGTCCAGATACAAAATCTAATAAAAATCGTTAAGAGTGAATTTTGAGACAATCGATTTGATCTCTTTTTGCCCTTCACTGAACTACCCTTAATTTTAGAGTTGGATATCTAATTCCTAAAACCCCTCTAAGGGATCTTAGGAAAATCTTAGATGACAAGTTTTAGCTTGATCAGAAAAATGGTTTCGGCTCTAGTCCGAAATACAGACAGACGGCATAGCAAAAACCCCTTTTTCGGTTTCATGAAGTCATGAAACGTCGACAATTTATCAAAATCTCATGTTCTATTTTATTTACAATCACAATACTTCTCTATTTAAGGGTTAGAGGGAAAGTAAATAGACTATTGTAATTTTCTTACATATATTTTATGTGTTTCATAAAGGTTTGTTTCATAGATACTTAAAACACTGCGCTTATAATACATTTCAAATCACCCGTACAACAAACAACTACTTTCGAATCAAGTGATGCGTGATGACTAAATTACATCCTTACCAAAATCCAAAACAAATTATTTAAGGTATTTTATTATAAACGTTTAAGAATGTTTTAACCAACTTTACAGTGCCTGGAATTCAATTTAAGATTTTGTTGCTTTAGCCTAATTACAACATTGGGAACATTATTTTATTTGGTTTATTTAAAGTTCACTTTCTGAACACGCTGATTATATCAGCACGCGACTTACAAACTAATCTAATATTAGAACCAACATAGCACACAGTCTCCTGGCTAACAACTTAACAACTTTACAATCATACATTTTATTGGTCATGTTGGAAATCGATCCCAGGACCCTTATTTCCATTTAGTGACACGTACCAACTTTTCAGCGGTTTCCAAACTGGGGGTCACGACTTGGTAAAGGGGATAATTTGGGAGTTAAAGCAAAGCAAAATATATTATAATATATGCTGAAAATTGAAAAATGACACCTGAACACGGGAATCGAACCCGGGACTTTTGGCCCGGGTTCGATTCCCGTGTCCAGGTGTCATTTTTCAATTTTCAGCATATGATATCTAACTGAAGTAATTACCATTAATATAGCTCTGGCTATTTACTCTTAATATATTATAATATGTTTCTGATATATCTGAATTTATTAATGCTTACCCTATAGATGTCATTTAATCGCTTTTTTTTAGCACCGCCTTTTACTACCGGTTCAGGAAATACGCATATGTACTAATTACGTTAATGAGCTAAGGATTAGGAAGGTTAAATTTAGAGGAAGTGTATCCGCAATTGTGTGGAGGGGGAGGGAAAACTGTTTTGGAAAAAATCTCTCAAAACACCCAACCGGGATTTGAACTCCAACCTCCCTGTCAACGGCAGTCTAGTCTATTGCGAGAGTAGCACCTTAAATCATTCGGCCACCGAAGCGGGTAGTTATTGATCTAAAATGGGGAGTGGACAGAGGCATTATTATTGCTAGTAGTGAGGAGGTTGGGATGTGAGTCCTGGTTGGTTATATCCTATCACCAGTGCAAATTCATATAAACCTTCTCTAAATTCAAACTTTGTAAAACCCACTCCGAGGGAGTGGTTAAAAAAACATTTAGCCCGGATGTTTGGAAAGACTGGAGATGAGAATTGTTAAGTAAGACTTTAAGTTTACTGAAGCGCAGAGGAAAGGAATGTATTCGTAAAAGCTATGATTATATCACTGAAGTATTAACATATATGGTATACAGAATACCAGGAAATTCCAACATTAGTTACACTTTCACTCACCGAGCCCTTTAGTCTATAAATTATTGCTTTATAGAAACTCATTTGATAATGTTTATGTTGTTAGCATTCTTAGAGTTAAATAAAATGAACCGTGAACTTTAAGACTTGCGATATTTTAATGTCATTTCTTCCATTTGAATAGGTGAAACTATTACTGTAAAAAGTTAAAGGAAAATTTTTCACCTCATTTCTCTGAGTAATATGACGTGGTGACCAAAAAATACTGCAGTGTACTGAAAAAAACTTACACTCAAAATCCAACACATAATCACGCCGAACACAAGAGAACGAAGAAAATGTCAGCTTTAGTCCAGTTGTAGCTGTGTAAGCACAATGACGTAACCGATCACGGCGCCGAGAGTTGAGCAGAGCATGGACCGATTGAGGTTGAAAATCCCACCAGCGGTGAAGCGGACCTTCCTGTTGACGACCTGCTGTAGGAACAGCTGTATCTCAACCATCGTGGGTTGATCCATGTGCTTCAGAAGGGTCATCTTCTGCAGAGTCACAAGGGTGTAGTTCGCCTTCAAGCTCACGGATTCACAGCTCAACGTCATCAGTACGAAGCTCAAGACGGTCGCAAGCATCCGTAAAGTCATGTTAATAGAAATTAAAACCAATTTCTTTGGGGAGATATTGTGAGGGTTTTCATGAACAAGAAATATGGTGAAATGCAAGTTACTTACGATAAAAGTGGCATGGACAAACCAGTTCAACGACAGCTGGAGTCCGAAAATTTTGTTGACTTGTCGGACGGCTTCGCATAAGCGACTGTGGACCTTCCTGAGGACACTCAGCCTATGGAGGAAAGGGGGAAATGTCCCAGGAGACTTCGAAGGAAGGATGCAAACAGATTGGGAGGTGGCGAAGATCAATACATCATTCGTGGGGCTGTTGAATCTATTCCCACGCAGTGCAAGTACAAAAGGTTTCTTACTTGTGTATGTAGAAGCGAACTTTGTTAACTGTTCGTTAAGATGATGGAATCTTTGTTTGATCAAAAGAGCCGTGTTACTGACAAGGATATTATACACTAAATTAATTGTGTGTTCAAATGTAAACGAGGGAATGGTATGTAGAATTTCAAACCAAGTACCGTTTAGTATAATCACATCGATGAGAACAGTCGCTGTTATCAACACGCAAAGGGCTAGTATCTGCCAAAGTACGAGAGCGTGGGTGAAGCGGTAGGCTTTGATCTTATCATCCATCAAGGTATCATCCATTCGGGTAAAAACCTCCAACATCCGCCCGGTATTATTCCAGTAACAACTCGAGTAAATCATCATAATCAACGAGATCAACATTTTAAAAACAAAACCAATAAAATAAACATACAATGTTAGATCTTTATTCTGAGCCTTCATGAACCTTCGCGTGGCGTAAACAGAAGTTGTGTAGACTATAACGGCTGCAAGTGCAACAGTGTAGATAATCCCAGGAATCGACGTATGGTACCTCTCTCTGCCGTTTTTGTCAGAGTTGGCAATGCCTACCTGCCTAGCAGCCCATTTGGGGGGCTCATCCTCACTCGCTTCTCGGCATTTTATTAGTTTTAAAGGAGACAAACCAAATATTTTACACAAGTAGAATAATGGAGCTAATGCAGAATATAAATCAATCTGTTCAATTGGTTTAGCCATACTGATTATGATTGCCGTTGATTAAACCTATAAGTCTCCAATACTAAAACAGCGTAATTTGGGTTAAAATTACTGATACCTAGAACTTGAGATGGGGGAAATTTCGAAGACCAGTTCTTTTTCGCGATATGAAGTGTTGTCTACAACTAATATTACTCAACTAACAACAGAAATCACTTTCTTGGTGGATTGTAGAAACCAATATCAAACAGTATTAATCCAATTACGTAATAACAAGTAGGGGTAAAACCTTCATAAACCGATATTCCATCAGTCCTCAAAGATGGGTTCACAAACATTTATCTAAGCGGTCGAAATTATCGTTCACGAGTTCTATAAACGTATTTACTCAACTCTTCATTGATAAATTATATGTCTATCTATGGGAAGATAGAACAACGGTTCGTCCAGTTTATAGAGCTGAAAACTTATTACGTCGTTTAATGATGAAATTTGAACGTAACATAGAATATGCCAAGCTGAAATTTGTTTTCAAATAAATATACCACTATTTGTCGTTTTGAGCAAATAGAAAAATTTACATTATGAATTTCTTAGTTGCATAATAAATTAGTATTTTACGATATATTAAAAAAATGTTACAACTTAATAGAATGGATTTTCTTCTATTGTCTATAAGTAAAAAAAATATTCGAAAATGATTTATTGCTAATTCAGTTTTGAATAAGATTTCCTAAAATAAATCAAGCAAATTATTTGATAATCATATTAAGCACTCTTCAGATATAGATTTTGAACAAAATCGTAGAAATATTTTTTTAAATTCAAATTCTAAACATTAGTCAACAGTAAGCTACCCTTAAATCAACTACCCACCAAAAAATGTGTACAGTGTTTCTTATCAAGTAAAACACTCCCCAGACACGTATTTTGAACAAAATTGATATAGCCATTTTTGAGCCATATAAGATTTTCTTAAATCTGTCAGCTCTAAACTAACCTTAATTCAATCAAACGTATCCAATATTTCATATGCATATTATTTGTCGTGTTAAACATTTCAAATTTATCCATTTTAAACAAAATTATTAGATATATCTTAGGGGGAAAATTCAAAATTCATTCAAATGTAAACTATCCTTAATTTCCTCAACAGAATCAAAATAATGATTTTGCCTTCAGTTAAGACCACATATCAATTATGAACAAAATCTATCAAGCTGTTTCGGCTAAGACCCCAGGTAATACGAACATATAGACAGACAGACTTAGATTATCCATAAAAATGCGGGAAGATTACCTTAAAGATTCTTTCTTCCTCATCCCTACCCCATTAGAGTAATTATTATAAATGCGTATAACCTGAACAGGTGGTAAAACGCGGTGTTAATAAAAACACGAGGTGTACGCACTAACGTTTCCTCAGGGAGACAAGCTGATGTCAAGTTCCATCTATCTATATTTTTTAGTTTATGAGTTACCAGAACCAATGGTTAAAGCAGTCAAAGATATCAGGCTCACAAAAGTAAAAAAAAATAAAAAAAAATTGTAACAATTCATTTTTATCAAAATAATGATGAGAATCTTCAGATTTGTAGACTTTTTGGTTTAAAGAATAACCCACACGTGTGGTCAAACGGTCTCGGAATAATGGTTGCTCCGGGGGAAAAAAAACGTTTAAGGGGCAAAGTTTCAGGTTCCCCTAAATACGTATGCAAAATTTCTTGCTATTGAAATTATTACAACGTTTGCACACAACATTTTAGAAAACATTCTAAATAAATATTTAGTAAGGAGTGAATAAATATAAGTTAAGACTTAGATATTGTTATTTAAAGAATTCAGAAAATATAATTTCAAATTTAAGATTTTATAAATGTGAATACTAATGAAAAATTCCATATACAACTGAAAGACCCTGCACAAGCTATTTATAATCTTGGAATATTAAATATAACAAAATTTCATAACATTTAAAATATTTAATTGGCTCAATAATTAGTGCATTTAAAAGAGTCAAATGGTCAAACTATCATTAATAACAAATTATTAAAAATTACAATCCGAGTGTAGTTTGATACAAGTATGAAAAATATAAAATTTATTTAAAACAACAAGTGAAAGTTAATTTAAGTTTAGTGAAACAGTTGAGTTATGTCTAAGTCTTAGCTGAAATCAACATCCCTTTTCTCCTTTTTGGTTGTCCAGATCAGATGAAGAATTCTGTAAGATTATTATCCAACATGTTTCGGTACTTCAATATCGTACCATATTCAATGGAAACTGTAAAATCGAAATTAAAGAATCCAGTAAGAAATGTAAAAGAATAATAAGGTTAAATTGAGAAAAAAAAGAAAATATACATTAGAGAACTGTAAAAGATTATACATGAAATTATTCAAACAAACCAACTTACGTCATCGTTGGTCAAACACAATGTGCTTACATGACTAAGAGATGTTAACTGGTAAGGCGTGGAATGTCAAAGATAATAATAATAATAATAATAATAATAATAATAATAATAATAATGTGACCTGGTGGTATAGGGGTAAGGTGTCAGACTTCTGTGTTGGGGGTCCGGGGTTCAATCCTCGGTCCCGGCACAGATTTATCTGATTGCCAAACCCTTCCTTCACCTCTGACAAGACGTGTATTAATCACAACTTGTGAATGTGAGGAATACCAGGCCTCCACCGTGGTTCGGATTCCACGTTAAACTGTAGGTCCTCCATTTCATCTCACAATCATCCTACCATTGCACATTAGCGTAAGTGCGTATAACCCGAACGGGTAGTAAGACGCGGTGCTAATAATAATAATAATAATAATAATATTTAGCACCACGTCTTACTACCCGTTCGGGTTATACGCTTAAGTACTAATTACGCTAATGGATTAAGAATTGGGATGGTTGAATTTAGAGGAAGTGAACCTGCACTTGCGTGGAGGGAGAGTGGAAAACCATTTAGGAAAAACCACCCCCAGTTCACCCGACCAAGAGTCGAACTTCGATCTCCCCGTTCTCGGCGGTTGAGCTCAACACGACTAGCGCATTAGCCAACTACGCCACCGAGGTGGGTCAAAGATTATAATATGTATTGGAAATTCCTGAGGGTGTCTTTAAAAAGTAGTGGTAGTGAAAAAAAGTTATCATCAAAACCAAGTCACTTACCATAAAAACGGCATTGACAAATCAGTTAAACAACAACTGGACTCTAAACATTTTATTGATGAGTCAGTCGTACGGCGTCGCCTAAGCGATTATGGACCTCCCTTAGGGTACTCAACCTATGGAGGAACTGGTCCAAGAGACGTCGAAGGAAGGACGCAAAAGAAATTGGAGGCTGGTGAAGAATCAATACAACGTTCGTGGTATTTTTTTATATTCTATTTCCACGGAGCTCTGCTACAAAAGGTTTATTACTTGTATGGGTAAAGGCGAACTTCGATAACTGTCCGTTAAGATGATGGACTCTTTGTTTGATCAAAAGAGACGCGTTACCAACAAGAACACTAAACATTAGATTAATTGTGTTTCCAAAGATAAAGCGGGACCAATATAAGGAACATCAAACTGACTTTTTACTGTCGGAATGTCATCAAAGAGAATGATGGGTGCAACCATCAAGCAAATAACAACTATCTCCCAAAATACGATAGTGATGACTAAGAGCTAGGCTTGAAATGAGCACCCATCAAGTTATCGTCAATTCCGGTAAACACTTCCAACATCCACCCGATTTTTTTTTTCAGTGACAACGCGATAAAATCAACATAGTCAAAGAAATCATCCTTTTCAAAACAAAACCATACAGATGACGCAACAATGCTTTATCTTGATTAGGAACTTTTTCAAGCTCTACTTGAAGTAAAGTGAAGTGGCGTGAACCATTATGGCTGCAATTGCAACTTTTTATATTATCCCAGAAATTGACGTTTGGTACCTGTTTTGGCTATTTGGTTGCAGAGGGGCTAAAGCCGGCAACTCCTGGCTGCCTAATTGCCCATCTGGATCTCTCACCAGCCCTTGCTCCTCGAGTTTGGATGCGTTTGACAAGGGTCAAAACCAAATATATAACACAAATATAAATTTAAGTCATTGTAAAGTATAGATCGAAATTTTCAATTGGTTTATTCATATTGATTATGATTGTCATTGTTAAAAACTCTTTGTTTCTAATACAAAAAAGATGGTTAAAATATTTTTAAGACCCAACTTTATAGAACTTGAAATAGGGGTAGATTCCCCAAACTTCTTGATTTTGAAGTACTGGGTACATACCACCCAACTGCCAACAACACTGTATGTGTCTCTTATCAACATAACAGGACGGTGATTTGTATAATATAAAAAGCCTACCATCTATTACGTCAGTTGGTAACAAAATTGTTTAGAAATAATAGAAGGTATCATTTACTTTTGAATAAATATCTTTGTTGGGTTTACAAAACTTAGAATAATAAACATTCTTATTGAAAGAATTATAAAATAAAGGAATATTTTATGTCAAATTTAAAAAACAATAATTGGTACCATGTACCTTATGTACCTTCTCATGTGCTATAAATTATTAAGGAAAAATTAATCCAAAAATCTGTTATAGGCTAACTACGCTTGAATACGTTTTCTTAAAAAAAAAATCAAACAAATTATTTTAATGGTCAACTTAAACAATATACAGATAAATATTTTTATCTGAATTGTAAGAACTATTTTTTAAACTCTTAAAACCAATTCATCAGTAAGCTACCCCTAAACCAATTTTTCTCCAAATAACAAATATAAAGTGTTATTTTGATATAAAACACTATCAATATATTCATATTGATCATTATCTGTAGAGCCATGTTTGAGTTTTTTGAATGTTCAAATCATCAACTATAATTTTCGCGCCAAAGTCGAAATCATAATTTCACCTCGAGGTATGACCATTTTATAGCATCATCAAGTTTGAATGGAGCTCAGCTGGAGCCCAAGATACAGACATACAGACGGACAGACAGAAACACCAGTAAAAAACATCAGTACACCCAGCAAGCCTCCACGCGATGACCTCTATACGAGCCTCACCTTTATTCCGCTCTTGTCTATGGATGCGGGTAAAAATCAGTGGTTTCTAGTTTGAGCTGAGTAAAGCATCGTGGATCAATAAACATTTAATCAATTAGCCAAGCTATTACGTTTGTCAAGTACAGTTATAACCACACATAATTATAATTAATATTCTTTAAATTGAAAAATAATACCTGGACATGGAAATTTAACCTGGGACTTATGATATGCCAATGCTCTTACCAATTAGATATTTAGGAGTCAACCCCGCATTAGGGTACTAAACCAAAGGTCCTAGTTTCAATTCCCATGTTTCAGTGTCATTTTCCAATTTAAAGAATATCAATAAACATTGTCGCACCAGGGTGGGAATCACTTCTCACCCTGAGCACATTCCACTCTCTGTTTTCGGGGAACGTTTGAATCAGGCTTCAAGGTATCGAAATCTTAACCCACTTTAGACTGCACAAGCACAAAGACGTAAGCCACCAACGCGCCAAGGGTGGAGCAGAGCATTGAGCGATGGAGGGTGAAGAACCCTCCTGCTGTAAAGGACACCTTCCTGTTGGAGATCTGCTGCAGGAATATTTGCGTCTCCAACTTTGCGGTCTGGTCGACGCGTCTCTCGATGGTCACCTCTTGCAGGAGCACGCCGGAGCGATTCGCCTCACAAGCGGCCAAATCGCAGCCCAACGTGACGGTCACGATACTCAGTGTAATGATCAGGGTCTGGTACGCCATTAAAGCCACAACCAGATGTCTCAGATCCGTAGAGATGTCGAGACTGGAACTGAGCGACAGGATCACCAAACTGAACAGCCGGTCTATAAGGTGGATGAAGCTGGAGAAGAGGTTCAGAAATAGTTGCAATCCGAACATTTCGTTGACGAGCGTGACGGCGTCACATAATTTACCGTGAGCTTCGCGGAGAACTCTCAACCTATGAGTGGGAGAAGACACTTTCAAAGATGACGCACATGAGAGAAGGCATAAAGACTCTTTGACGGAAAAGATCAAGAAACTGCTTCCAGCCATATTATTGAGTATAGGGCCTCGAAAGCAAGCTACAACTGGTTGAATACTTTTGTACGTGGAAACGAATTCATTTATTTTCCCGTTGAGATGAAAGAACCTTTGTTTGATCAAAAGAGCCACGTTGCAAACAGCTATATTATACATAACAAACATACATTGAATGAAGTGTGATGAAGCAATGGTGCTATAAACTTGGACCCACGTAATGTTAAAAAACATGATAAAGATAGCATAGGGTACCAGCGCCGTGCAGAGTACAGCTACTTCCCATTGTACCAAAGTACGTGTGAAATGGTAAATGGCCAACTTATCATCCACCAATGTGTCATCAATCTCGCTAAGCACATCCAATAATTCTCCGATCTTTGCCCAGTAGCGACGTCCGGTTAGAATTAAAGCAAACGCAGCAATGATGACTTCCATAACAAAACATACCAAGGCACAGTATGTCGCCACTTCTGTCAGGTGAGTTTTGCCCGTATCATAGAACCTTTCGGCCTTTAATGGTGCGCCGCAAACAACTAGTACGGCCAGTATAATGTTGTAAATAATGCCTGAGGCTGAAACCCGATATCTCCTCTTACTTGTTATTCGCCTGGTACAATATCTATCGGATCCGGTGTCACCAGTCGATCGACTTGTGGCCCATCTGAAGGATGTTTTGTTGTCACTATTATTAATCTTTTCTTGGGTATTATTACAGCTCACTGGAGCCAAACCAAGCAGCTTACACATGTAAATAAATGGTTTCACTGATGAATGTAGATTGGTATGACGTCTGGGTTTACCCATTTTTTAATTTAATTCTTACTAAAACTACGCGTTTGAGTTTCAAAAAACACACATCTGGAAATTTTAATCACCTCAATTATTGAAAATATATACGATAAGTATTTAAGATAAAGACAATTATTGTAATCTGTAAACAGCTATTCCCGGTGTTATGACTATATCACCAGATATTCAATCTATGAGATAATAACTTAGACTAACTGAGCCACAGCTTTAAAGAAAAAAACTTAACTTAATACACATTATTCGTTTTTTATATATTAAAATATATTGAATTCCTAATTATAGAAAACTTATTTTTATAAATAAGCAAACAAATTAAATTAATCTCAATACACGTTTACTAAACTAACTAACTAGAAATTTCCAAATACATAATGACTAGTAATTTCACTATTTAACAGAGTAAACTTGTTTTCTATGATAAAATAATAATGATAAAATCAACTTGTTAGTAAAACGTTTTACACTCTAAAAAAATCCAATTTTAGCTCAATACAATTTACTAAATTGGTTAAAACCTCAGTACTACAACTTTATAATATTGACTTAATAATTTTACTACTTGTTGATTTATAAAATCTCTCTTAAATTTTGGCCCAATACATTTATCCAATTAGGGCTATTCATGAAACTAAATTTAGCTTTTCAACAAATATTTTTATCTGGTAGTACATTGAAAACGATCAGATAATAATTTATTATTTAAATCGACTTTAACCACTTTGATAGCTGCATTGTTTAAGGCGACACTCTCACATTGATTAGACTGCCGATGACGGGAAGATGGTGGTTCGACCCTAGTCGGATGTACTGAGGGTGTTTTTTTTCCTAAATGGTTTTCCACCCTATCTGTCCACGTAAATGTGTGTACACTCCCTCTAAATGCAACCTTCTTCATCCCTAATCCATTAGCGTAATTAGTACATAAACGTATAGCCCGAATAAGTAGTAAGACGCGATGCAAAAAAAAATTATTACATTGATTGATTCAAACAAAAAGTATTAAACTAAGAATAGAACAGGTATAAAACTATTTTAGTATAGGAAACTAATGACTAGGAATAATGATTAAAATTAAAAATTAGTCATTGTTAAGTACGATAAATAATTGTATTAATCTAACTACAGCCTTTTACCATATCGATGGGTGATGCAGACTAGATATCATGTTCATTCATACAGTTTTATGATGACAAGGAGATTTAAGGTTTTATTCATGACATGGTGTACTGAGGGTGTTTTATTCATGATCTGGTATACTGAGGGTGTTTTATTCATGATCTGGTGTACTTAGGGTGCTTTATTCATGATCTGGTGTACTTAGGGTGTTTTATTCATGATCTGATGTACTTAGGGTGTTTTATTAATGATCTGGTGTACTGAGGGTGTTTTATTCATGATATGGTGTACTGAGGGTGTTTTATTCATGTTATGGTGTACTGAGGGTGTTTTATTCATGATATGGTGTACTTAGGGTGTTTTATTCATGATCTGGTGTACTTAGGGTGCTTTATTCATGATCTGGTGTACTAAGGGTGTTTTATTCATGATCTGGTGTACTTAGGGTGTTTTATTCATGATCTGGTGTACTGAGGGTGTTTTATTCATGATCTAGTGTCCTTAGGGTGTTTTATTCATGATCTGGTGTACTTAGGGTGCTTTATTCATGATATGGTGTCCTTAGGGTGTTTTATTCATGATCTGGTGTACTTAGGGTGTTTTATTCATGATCTGGTGTACTGAGGGTGTTTTATTCATGATTTGGTGTACTGAGGGTGTTTTATTTATGATCTGGTGTACTAAGGGTGTTTCATTCCTAAAGATTCCTCCCTTTCCTACAGTGTAAATGCTGATATATTTAATTTTAATTCTACTCTTCATATCATTACTCAAGATTGGTAAAACCCGGACGGGTTTTAAGACGCGGTGGCAAACAGAAACAAAAAACACAAGGTAATTAGCTTTATTTTTAATTTTTTTGAAATTAAATAATTGTTTAAAAGGTGCTTTGGACAATGTTCTTATAAAACTTCCCAAATAACCCTTGAAGATATTACTTTTACACCAATAAATGCATAAATTTCGTGATTAACAAGTTTCTAATCGAATTCTATAAGATTTGTTTTATTGTTAAGAACGTATGCTTTAACAATTTTACAGAGGTTGAAAATTCGTTAGTGATTTGTTCCTTTCGTCTACTTACAATATTGTTGGTATATTAACACCGCGACTTAATACCTGTTCAGGTTATAGGCCTACGCATATGTACTAGTTACGCTAATGATCTAGGGATGAAGAAAGTTATATCTAGAAGAAATGTACCAGCATATATACGTAGAAGGAGAGTGGAAAACCATTTTGAAAAACCACCCTCAGTACACCCGAACGGGATTCGAGGCCCGATCATCCTGTCATAGTCTATCACGAGAGCATCGAAGCAAAGGAATTTATTATCTTTAACTGTGTGTTTTTAGCTTACATTTTCTAAATGTACTGATTATATCAGCACGTGATAAAAAAAACTAGCCTAATATTATAGCATACATACCACCGGCTAACGATTTACCAGTATTTTTTTCATTCCAGAAATCGATCTGTGGACCCTTAGCTCAGTTTGTAGATGAGTTACCGACTCTGAAAAGGTTTAGTACATGTTGATACCCATCTTCTTCCTTCCCCACTGACCCCTTATCAACCATACGTGTTACAACTCAAAGGAACTATATGTATTTTAATCACGCTCGTGAATTAGGGTAATGAAGGTGAGACTTAAAGTACATGTATACAAATTCATGTGGAGGTAAAGTATTAAGGTGGGATGGAAGGGGATTTGATAAAATAGCCAGTTTTTTTGCAGTTTTTATGGTAAAACTTTTTTTTTGTAAAAATAAATCAAATATTGCTTCATTACAATTAATTTTGTTCACATGTTGATATCAAAATTTCTTGAATATCCATCAAGGGTGTCCTGGAATTTAATGACGACCTTTTCTCTTCATTTAAAATGTTTCTCATCTAACACTTTAAAAACATCCAACCGGGATTCTAACTCCAGCCTCCCCATCACCGACAAGACAGACTCGATTAGCCTTATATATTGCTCGGGTTCCCACATTAGAGTAATTGACATAATGTATTACCCCCTTTCGTTGTCCACATGGTCTAAGGCGTATCTATCGCAATATACTAGACTGCCGATGGTGGGGTTAAATATAGGGCATCGAATCCCGGTTGGGTGTATTAAGGTTGACTTTTACTAAGTGATTGTCCACTCTCCCTCCATGAAAATGCTAGTACACTTCTTCTAAATTAAACCTTCCTAGTCCTTAACACATTAGCATAGTTAGTATAATATAAGAGTACAACCCGAATGGGAAAAGAGATGCGTTTACAACAATTAATATATATATATATGTATATATATATATATATATATACATCTATAAACTCCATGTTGTGAGCCCACAAGCGAGCTATACCGATCGAGCGACCGCTGCTCTTAGCAATGATAGTGCCATCATTTGTGGATAGAGGGTACCATATGGTCAGCACAACGAGCCCTTCAGTCATTGATCTCAGTTTTATAAACCGGAGTTGCTACTTATTTATTAGAGTAGCTCCTTATTTGCCCTCACTAGGCTTAGTGGACCCCGTTCCGGGACTCACTGCTTCACAGATAAATGTTGGAAATACTGAGGATCGAACCCGACATCTCCGGATTTGTAGCCACAAACTCTGACCACTTGACCACAGAGGCGGTCTATATATGTTATATGCGTACATCCAAGGGCGTAGAAGAATATTTTGGGAGGGGAGGGGCTTCGCTATAAAACTTAACGTTTGACAAGACGCGTATTAATCACAACTTGTGAATGTGTGGAACACCAGGCCTCCACCGTGGTTCGGATTCCACGTTAAACTGTAGGTCCTCCATTTCATCTCACAATCACCCTACCATTACACATTAGCGTAAGTGCGTATAACCCGAACGGGTAGTAAGAAGCGGTGTTAATAATAATAATAATAATACACCTTAAGCAAAATAAATAAATTAATACGTATATATAGACCCCCCCGAGAGTTCCATCAAATTCCAGGAAGTTCCAGGCCCACCAATTCCTTTCTAAGTCTTTACGTACTTCTCAAATGAGCAGTGAGACGCATTGGAAAACAAAACAAAACTTTAGGGAGGAAGTACAGGGCTGTGAGGGAACACTTTAATGACAACAAAAGGAGAAGACAGTTGGTTGATAGATCTCGGGGTGTGGAGATGGTAAATGTAGGAGATAGAGAGGGGGGGAGAGGAGCTTTTAAGGTGCACTTCCGACCCATTACGTAAGCTCACTCTTGTACTAACGAGCTTTCCCCCAGTAAATAAAGGAAGGCGGCAAAGTAATGAAGGCAAACTATTCGCTTCATGATGGGAACTTTCCCCCCCTCTCCACCTTTTTATTTTCTTCCTATGAACCCCTCATAGTCCCCTTCTCACTTCCCCTAAACACACACACACACACACTCCTAGCGACGCATAGCGTCTACCCCTCCCTACGGCGTAATCTAATGTACGAAGCGGCAGAACGGAGAGGGGGGAAAAAACTTTCCTTTCTAAATGTCATATTTAATATGGATGATAAGTTTACAAGACGTGTGGAGAGGTGCCCCGGTACACTTAGCGATAATTAGTACACGTTTACACGATATATCGGCAACTTAAAATGTAAAAAAACGGACCATATTGGAGAAAATATTCACACTCCCTTGGTTTTGTGTAACAGCCTTAGATCGGTAGCCAGAATTTAAAAAAAAAGTAGCTTACCTACATAAATAGGCCTAAATGGTAGGACCCTCTGTCATATGGTCTATTTTAACTAGGAACATCATGTATAAGACAAAACAGTTACAATTATTCAACTACCCCTTAGTAGCGTTACCCCTATCCCCCCACCCCACAACAAAAACCATTAATTTGTTCATCATTTGAAACACTTTTCAGATATACGAGGGGGTATAAACAAGTTTCAAGACTGGTTCTGTAAACTGTAAACAGAGCGCAGCATGAAGATGCGCGCGCTGGTGTGGTGAGTTGTGTGACCTTCATCTGTCAGTACAAGTGGCATCGTCCTGTGTTGACCAGTGGTTGTGATACACACGCTTATTTGACGACGTGCACGGGTGCATTTGCGATTTCATCATGGACCGCAAACACGAGCTGAGAGCGATCATCAAATTCTGCGTCTTACTCGGAAAATCTGAAACGGAGACCTTCCAAATGGTGCAGCGCGCTTATGGCAATGAAGCTATGAGCCACCCGGTGTGTTTCGAGTCGCACTCGTAATTCAGAAGCGGCAGAACGTCACTGAAAGACGAAGAGAGGTTAGGGCGACCTTCCACGAGCACAAACCCGGACATTGTGGACAGAGTTAGGCAACTTGTGCGCGAGGTTCGCCGGATGACCATTAAGGACATTCCTGACATCTTCAATGTGTCATACGGATCAGTGCAGACAATCCTAACGTCTGTTTTTAACATGCACCGCGTTGCCGCTAAGTTCTTACCCAGGCTTCTGACCCTCGAACAGAAGGAGTACCGCACCGAAGTATGACAGGAACTCCGTCAACATGCTTTGGATGATCCAACCTTCATGTCAAGGGTCATCACAGGGGAAGAGAGTTAGATCTACGGTTACGACCCGGAGACCAAACAACAGTCTTAGCAGTGGAAGAGCCCCAGATCTCCAAGACTGAAGAGGGCGAGGCAGGTCATGAGCTCAACCCAAGTGCATGCTCATCGTTTTCTTCGACATTCGCGGGATTGTGCACCATGAATTCGTTCCCGAGGGTCAGACTGTCAACGCCGAGTTCCACTGTCATGTTCTGAGGTGTCTAAGGGAGGACGTTTGGTGGAAAAGAACAGAACTGTGGCGTGCGGGCAGTTGGAGGCTCCATCATGACAACGTACCCGCACACACAGCGATGAAAACGCGTGAGTTTATCGGACGCAACAACATGATCATCGCTCCTTACCCCCCATACTCACTGGATTTGGCCACCTGTGACTTCTTACTCTTCCCTAAGATAAAGTTAAAGCTCAAGGGTCGTCGGTTCAATACCGTGAATGAGATCAAGCGTGAATCTCAGGCGGTGTTGTGCACGCTTCGAAACCAGGACTTTCAGAGAGCTTTCCAAAAATTGAAAAAGCGTTGGGATCATTGTATCGCTGCACAAGGGAACTACTTTGAAGGAGATAGTGGTCAAATTTAAATAAGATAATTTATTTACATTTTACAGAGCCAGTCTTGAAACTTTTTGATACCCCTTCGTACACCATGAGCAAAATTAATATTATCATTTTTTAAAAGTTCCAAATTTTCTAAAATCATTCATCAGTAAACTAACTTAACAAGAATTTAGTAAAAAGAAAGTACATTTTTATTTATCATATAAAATCCTCCCAAGAACGAAATTCTTAAAATTATTTTTTTATCAAATTTTTAAATACAAGTAATCAGTAAACTACCCTTAAGGCAGTGGCTAAACACACAGGCCCACAGGGCCTGCAATAAGGGGAAGAACCCCATGGTATAAGGGGGCCCACGAAAGGGAACCTTAAATTAGTATAATTTGGTGGAAATAATTGTAATCAAATAACTTATGTCTTGATTATTTACAATTTAGATAGTTGAATATGTTTATCATATATTGTTTTAAATTATAACTAAGCTATAGCATTATTTCAATTATTTTATTTAGTTTTAAATAGCATTGATTCTTTTTTATCTTCACGCAGTTAATCTCACTGAATGATGACGTTTCCAACATAAAACTGAGGCTAAAACAGTCATTATAACGTGTGATGATTAAATTAGTAATTATTTAGGACTATTAATTATTTCTTATAACATTTAATAAGGTTCTGAAAATTTAAATATGACACCTGGACACGGGAATCGAGCCCGGGAACAGGTGTAATTTTTCAAATTTTAGAATATGATATCTAGATGGAGAATTTCTCACTAAAAAGCATAAATAATAGCTTCGGCTATTTGATTTATTAAGGTGTTAGATGACTTAGAAAAGGGGGCCCGAAAATAAATCTTATGGAGGGGGCGGCAAGCTTAATCTGTTACGCCACTGCCTTACGGGGGGGGTTTAAGGGGGCGCGAGAAAAGGTATTTTTACAGTATTTATAGCAAAAGATTATTTTAGTCTAAATAGATCAAATATGTATCCAATAGAAACATAGAGTTTAGTTTTATTCATATGGTGATGTTAACAGTTCTTGACTGTTGATATCACCATGTGAAGAAAATAAATCTCTATGTTTCTACTGGATAAATATTGTATTTACTTTGGTTTTAAAAAAATTGTTATAAAAAGTGGAAAAACACTTAACTTTTCTCTCATCCCCTTCTACCCCACTTTATTTTCAGAGCTAGAATTCAAATAACGATTTCACCGTATAGCTATAAATATCAAGTTTGAACGAAATCTGTAAAACCGTTTGGGCTGTAGCCTCAGGTATCGATAGATATACATGTAAAAATAAACTCAATGGCATAAGCCCACAATCGAGATATACCGACCGAGCTACAGTAGCCCCATGGCTTCTTTGGTGCTGACTGACAGCTCACAGCTCACAGCTGACGGCTTTGAAAAGCTACCAGACCAAATTATGTATCCCTACGCCGAACCATATGATCTGCAAAAAACATGTGTTTAGCAGCTGTAACTTCTGACAGTCAAAATTTAGGTATATACCTAAATGTTGACTGTCAGAAGTCAGCTGTGAACTGTCAGTCAGCACCAAAGAAGTCATGGGGCTTACTGTACATGTAGACAGACATAATGCCCACTCTTTTGAGAAAGGGGGTACATATAATACATCCACGATAGGTCTTTACCTGGATGACCGTTCAAAAATCATATGTTTAGGTTTTAGGTTACCAACACTTGTAAAAGAACACTGTTTTGTTATGAATGTTAAGTTTTTTAATTACATGTTATATTTTACATTTAAAATAACTTCAACTTAAGTTTTCTCACATTATTTCATTACTTTTAACAATTTCTTTTTACCCAATCCGAAACAATATTTTAAACATATATTAAAAGTACCTATTCTTTGTTTTGGAATGTTATCTATGATGTGTAATATAGTGCATGCATTAATAC
>CABFWB010000161.1:281099-295596 GCA_902151455.1 Timema bartmani | reverse complement strand
CCCCCCCCCCCCCCCACTCTCTCAGCCCCGTCCACACATGCTTAAATGCTACATTCACTCTCAGCCCTCATTTATAAAATATAGCCATGTAATGAGGGTCTTAAGATGAGTATAAGCTCACACGGACTTAGTTTACCTCCCTCAATAACACCCGTTTCACCTTGATTTAGGCTACGGCTGATGGAAGTACGTTAAGTATGCTCTGTTGCCACAAGACATAGACCTTTTAATAGCCCATCTTACAGCCTATTAACCGGAATATGATATATGTCACCAGCAATGTGTGAAATCCAGGCGTTCTATAAAATACCTGGGCTTTCTATTTGATGCCATAATGGTTTTGGCAAAGTATGAAATAAACGAGTTTTGCTGTTGTATTTCATAATTATTTTCAAGTTCTTTGTCTTTTTGATGTCCCGGAATATGTTATAAATTCTTTTATCCAGTTAAATGTAAGTCTTACGCCGTTTTCTTGCAGGTTCATCTAATTCCTAGGATTTAAGTTGGTCAGGTTTGGTTATTTTAGAATAGGGTACTTAGGTAATATATAATGATTGGTTATTCTATAAATTTCCTACGAAAAGTATGAAATACAACAACAAAACTAATTTATTTCATACTTTGCTAAAACCACTAAGGAATTATATAGAAAGCCTAGGCATTTTATAGAATGCCAGGTTTACACACATTTCCGTTAACAAATACACTACCACTCTCGAGCCTTAAAAATGTATTAAAGTACGGTTTTCTGAAATCTTAACTTGGCAGTAGCAAAATTCGGATCAGTTCAATATTTTTTTAATTTGAAAATAATAATTTTAACTTTTTTTTTTGTAAAATAGTTTTACTTGTATCACTTCACTGTTTCTTAAGGTAGAATACATTAAAAAAAACCGCACCATAATGCGACGTCTAGCTCAAGCTTTATTGCCTACCTAGGTTTGGTATTATTTGTGGAGATGAGACGAGCTCTTAAGAGCCTACTTGAAGGGAAATATTCTCACAACGTGATATTTATTATGGGAATGATAGTCCTGAATTTAAAAAAAATAAAACAACCTAAATAATCTCAAATTTATTTGTTACGAACCAGTTATTGTTAATTATATTTTATTATTTCACTTTTTGAACCGACTGATTATATCAGCACACGATTTATTCATTAACTTAAATCCAGAGCAAACACCTAGACTCCTTCCCCCATCGTAGATTCATCACTGTAAAAAATTAAAACCCATATCTAACCAATAATAAATGTTTCAGCCATCTCAGGAATTAAACCCGGTACTCTTATCTCAGAGGGCAGACACGCTACCGACTGGGTTAAGGTATTGCACGCTATTACTTAGTTAAAATATGTCTTGTTTGTTTAAGCAACACTAGATCTATATTTATAACCATTTACTTTGATTCCAAAACTGCGAAATTTCACGTAAAACGTCGTTGAAAATGATCTAGTTTCACCTTTTAGATTATTATTTTACTAATTACAAAACTTAAATAGTTTTGTTTTTAATCTTATAGGGACATACTGATGATATATTTCACTTACATTTTAACCGGACCTACGGTGTAGTCTGGTTACGAATCTAGGAGTCCCGGGTTCGATTCATGGCTGGTACCATAGATATTTTTTACCAAAAGGGGAATTATCCCAACGGTTACTAGTATATGAATAATTAGGCTTAAGTTAGGTTAAGAGTTTTTACTGGTTCCATACCCTCATACTCACTGTTACCATCACCTCATCTTATAATATAAAGATATGTAAAGAGTTTTCACGGAAAGAATGTACGATTAGTGCATTCGGACGTCCCCTGAGCAAGGGTACATAAGTACCAGCTAATCTTCCCACAAACTGGGATACGAGTGATGTAAACCAGATACGCATAAATAAAAATCAATTGAAAGTTATGTTTTGCTAGCTTGGTTAGAATTATAATCAAACTATCGTAGACAGGACTAAGAACTAATAAAATGCATTTGGCAAACAAACTCTTGCATTTTGCTAAATTTGAACCTTGATCTTACGAATACCTGTTTCAGAAGCAGTAGTAACCACAGATATATGTTCAGCTTAGTTGCGATGCAGAGTCAGGAATGTGGATTCTACTTTATTATAAATAAAGATGGTACAAAGTTTATTTGAACACTACATTCTTTTATCAGCTTTGGGACGAGAAATCTTTTATTTAAATATTGATGAATTTACAAAATATTGATATTATTCAACATAAATATCTACAAATGATTTTAAAAAAATGGCTAAAAGCCTCAAAATAGTACCTGAAAATTCAAAAAAATGACAAAAATGTTATTAAAATATTACCTATAAAATATAAATTTCCACAACCAGAATATCATGAAAAAAAGGGTATATGTGTAAATGAACATTGTATGTGATGGGAAAAAAAGACATGTCCTCTAAATCCAGGCCCTGATAATTATTGATAAATACCAAAGATTTAGGATTGGATACTGGAATATATCCTGGCAATTTTCACATAATACATGCAAAATTTTGGATTGAAAATACAACACGTGTCTTGCGACACGAACATTCAGATAGAATGGCACCTGGCACCTGGCACCTGGCACATGGGGGAATACAGTCGTAATGGGGTTGTCTGACGAAAAGGATCTGATGCTACTAGCTAAGTCGTTTCTTTTTCGACTGCTGAATTATCAGAAGGTGAAAGAAGAAACTATGTTTTAGGGTTCACCCAGCTATTCAAAATGTATTATCTCTGGCTGCTTATCGTGTTTTATCTTCTGAATTAACAAAACAACCTCACCAATTCTTTCTATTTCTTCCCACATATGTTCCACCATATGTGTCTTGGGATAGTCCTTCCATATGCAAGCATACATTTCATGATAAATTTCAACAATACATACAAAATCAATGTTAAATTGTTGCTCGTCCCATATGATGTATTGAAATTGTCAGACATTTCCGCAAGCAAAGATTGACCTAATCAGTAAAAACTAAACGCTTGCTGCACGTCAAACATGGAACAATGAACCTCAACCGTTCTCACAATACTCTTAGGCAACTAGAACAAGCAAGCCACGCATGCGCAAGAAACCAGCCATAGTGAAAAGGTTGCAAGGCAACAAATAAAAATGGCAGATCACTAGTAATCTTTATTTGACCTACACTAAAAAAAACCCAGCCCAAGTATCCATACCTAGCTATCTGAACAAATAGTAAAACAGATAATTCGGCTATAGACAATGAAGTAGATACGGGTTTGCTAAACTTGAATGCAAATGAATAACATGAAATCATTAATGCCCTGAAGGCCTATTTATTTTCAGAGAATAGGATAAGTCTCATAAGAAACTACAATACAATTTTAAGAGGATGCATACCATGCGCAATAGTAATATAAGTTCTTAACAATTCAAAACAATATTAATAGAAAGTGATCGAATCGCATTTAATTAATTAGGACATATTTATATCGTTAGATCACGTTAACAGTCAAATTGTAAACATCGCAGATTATAGTGATCATTGCTCAATATCGTATGCTAGAATGAATACAACCTATCACTTACATCTATGGACTAAGCCGTTCAAAAGATAACTCTAAAAGGATCATAATAAGTCTGTCTTGAAAGTGTATACTTATAACATAACCATATTTATAAAACATACTTGTATAGTGCAACTAGTAAAGTTTTGCTCGTAGCCATACTCCTAGATCTATAGTTGATCATAAACGAAATTATTCCCAATCAACAATCCGTGAGGCGGGGGTAACTATGACGAGTATCTAATTAAGTTCATTCTTCTCTATTGGCTATGTTAACAATATATTCCTAACATTACAAATATACCTAATGCATGTATCCAACGATACTAACCATTCCATTTTACTCTTGGACTTACTACCCCAGTAGATTTAAAGACAAAGAATTACAATGTGAGAAAGCTTTCAAAGGTTAGGTAAAAATAATATTTAATTGAGAATAATTTATCCGAACTCGGATGCAAAACGGTTTAAGACCATATTAAGTAGTTTTCCAAAACAAGGCCTAATAAAAATTAAATTTTTAAAAAAATTCTTAAAGAATAACAAAGTTTAAGCCCTACATAATTTCAACTGGATTTAAACTGCCTAGTTTTTCATAAAAATATATAAAAAAACTTCTCCAAAATTACGATCACATACATAATGGTAAGTTCTTAATTCCTATCAGCATCAAAAAGTGAAGTTCCTTTCTGGGTACTAGCTTATATATCAGTTTAAACAGCGGGGTAAATAGGTAGGGAGAAATCACGTGACCAATGAAGTAATTCGCAGCAAGTCAGAAATGGCCCTCTCACCGACGCCTGCGCACAACGTCGTGAGGATAACACACGTGATTGCACTTCTCGCTCTTTTCCCCAAGCTTGGCGCCTGCGCAGCGTCTTGAACTTGGGGGATACCGCACTATCCCACAGGGGTCACATGCCACTCGGTGACTTAGTTCTTGTTTTCTTGATGAACTCGGCCGATGAGCAGTGTTCCATGACGACGGGCGTGGAGTGTCCGTAGTTAGGGCGCTGACTTCCCGGTAAAATGGGGTATGTGCTGTTCGCTCTTTTAAGGTGGTGGAGGTCGGGGGCTATGTTGTTTGTAGCCACGGTACAAACCAGTCTACTCAATAACGACGTGGCACGTGGAACGTTCTGTACAGCCACGTATCATGCTCCTCTCGGTCTGAAAGGTATCGCTTATTAGTGTTTAATCACCGATGGTGCATATTTCATGTTGCATGTGTTACACCTCAATAGTGAAACTGCCTATTTCATGAATTGGGCAAATTTCTGTCAATTTTTGTGAACTGTCCTCTTATGTTGATATCATGAACTGGGCAAAAATTTGATTAACTCTTGCCTATTTCATGAACTGAAACTTATTGCACTATCAATCACAAACTTAATTGATATTCGTTTTAAGATATTATATTAAACTAACCTAACCCAACTTAACATAACCTTACATTCCAAAACGATTAGAGGTTAAATTAACTTAAAGACCAAACCTGTTCTTCGCTTGTCACTTTCACAGAACGGGCAAAAAATCGTCAAGTTTTATGAATTGGGTAACGATCGGAGCTGCCCAGTTAATGAAATAGTTACTTCATGAACTGGGCAGCACAAGCACCACCCAAATCATGAACCGGATGAGCTTTTGCCCAGTCAAGTAAATGGACAAGCGAAGAAGTCAGTTCATGGAATGAGCAGAAATGTTCCCAATTCATAAAATGGCCAGTTACACTTTTGGGGTAAAACACATTCATCGTGTGTTTGTGTTTGTTTCATCCGGTGTGAAAGCTGAGTAGGCCTTTTGTTAGATTGTGGGTCACGTGCTGATGTGTCTGTTTCATCCGGTGTGAAAGCTGAGTAGGCCTTTGTTAGATTGTGGGCCACGTGCTGATGTGTCTGTTTCATCCGGTGTGAAAGCTGACTAGGCCTTTGCTAGATTGTGAGTCACGTGCTGATGTGTCTGTTTCATCCGGTGTGAAAGCTGAGTAGGCCTTTGTTAGATTGTGGGTCACGTGCTAATGTGTCTGTTTCATCCGGTGTGAAAGCTGACGAGGCCTTTATTAGATTGTGAATCACGTGCTGATGTGTCTGTTTTATCCGGTGTGAAAGCTGACTAGGTCCTTTGTTAGATTGTGAATCACGTGCTGATGTGTCTGTTTCATCCGGTGTGAAAGCTGAGTAGGCCTTTGTTAGATTGTGAGTCACGTGCTGATGTGTCTGTTTCATCCGTTGTGAAAGCTGACTAGGCCTTTGTTAGATTATGGGTCAAGTGCTGATGTGTCTGTTTCATCCGGTGTGAAAGCTGACTAGGCCTTTGTTAGATTGTGAGTCACGTGCTGATATAGACTGATGTGGAAGTTTTTACGTTCTCCTTGTCTTTTAAAACCCGTCCTAGCTATAATCATGGTTGGAACTAATGGGATAAAGGGAAGGTAGAATCTAGAGTAAATGTGCCCACATGTGCGTGAAAGGAAAAAAAATCTCAGAATGGCTGACTGGTCAGTGACAAACTAAACAAGATGAGACGGATGCCTTTGTCTAAGTGGGTGACATTAGAATTAAATAAATAGATTTATGGTAGCAAAAAATACACATTTATTTAAAACTAAAGAAACAATAATCAGTTACTAATATTTTTCTTAACTTTACATATTTTACTGTTTATTTGACAAAATAAACTTTCCACTTCCAAAAATAAAATAAATTAATAGCGAAACAAGTTTGTGAGGTAAAATACTACTTTAAATATGTAGTTAACGGATCTCATCGGCTCTGTGGCGCAACGGATAACGCGTCTGACTACGGATCAGAAGATTCCAGGTTCGAATCCTGGCAGAGTCAAATTAGTTTATTTACTTGTTGAATTACTAAATCTTTTTCTTAGCGTAGGCTTTCATGTTTTATTAGTACGTTTAAAACAAAGAGAACTAACTGCTTAATCAAAGGGATAACGTGTAATGATTGTAGTCTTTAGGAAATGTAAAATATTTATATGGGGAGAGGATGGAAAAACCATGGTGTAGAAATTATGATGGCATTAAATTTCCTTTATTTGCTTAGCCTAAACCATGTTTTCTAAAATAATAATTTCCTTGTGCTATGGATAAATAGTATTACTCCTTTACAAATAAATTAAACACAAATAAGCCTACACTTTTCAAGTAAATAAATTCAATATAGTGGATTTTTAAAGGTGTATAGGAACATTTTTGCTTTTCAGTGAAAGTTTAACTTCAAGTAAAAATATTTATTTCACAGAAAATCCTTTCCCACGTAAAAGATTGTTTTACGATCGATGCCTAGCTGAAGACATTTTAATGCTTTTTTCTGTTCCACTGAACTAAAAACCAAATAAAATATGATCTGAAAACTAAATAAAGATTTAAGATAAAATTGAAAGAAAAAAAACCTTGATTTTAAGGAAAAAATACGCATGGTCAATCATGAGAAAATAATATAGTGAAAGATGGAAAAAACGAATTTGAGAATCCAAAATGTTTTCGAGTGAAGAAAGATCAGTGTGGTATGATAAAGTCGTGGTAAAAAAGAAGTCTTAGAGCAAAAAAAAAAATTGCTTTTAATGCTGAAAAAATTGTGTCCGCAACGATGAAAATGTTAATACAGTTGCAGGACAAATTATTTGACGTATGATCATAATAAAGTGGTTATTTATGCATTGCTTTTGTTCAGTCTACTTAAATATTTAAACCAATGGTATAAATGGAAAAGGAAGGAGTAAGCCCTTTAGGAAAAAATTGAAAATCAATACACCCAACCCGAATTCGAAACCTGGCCTACCATCATTGGTATATTTAATTCACAATTCTTCCAAAATACTTGTATTGTAAGGGGAAAAAATTAGTACACGTTGAACATAAGTGACAATATTTATTATTTGCATTCAAAATATATAATTATTTCCATACAACACTCCACATGTATACTATTATTAATAGTAGTACTAATATCTAAAAATAATAGTTTTAGAAATGTTACTAATAATTTTACATTAAAATATAATACTATAAACATGTATTTAACCGTAAATAAATTGTTAATTTACTAAAACTAAGCATCTTCTCAAAATACCCATCTTTTTTCTTCTGACAAGAACCATAAAGACCTAAAAAAAAAAAAATTGTGGGAAATTAGAAAACTAACTTTTTAAATTAAAGTTTGTGTATGAACACAAAAACAAGGGAACTTTATTTTTATTTTTTGTTTGTGTTACTTCCCCCTCACTCTTACTTTTCTATCTCAGGAGTAGGAACTCTCTCCACTTTCATCTCTTTGGATTATATCTCTTTTCAAATAGACTTTAGGGAGCGGTACAGTGGGGGGAAGACATCCCTGTGGAGAGGTTGACATTGTTTTCGTAGACTCGCGGCAATTATTGACCGTGAGAAAAGCTCGTGGAAGGAAGGAAGGGGCAGAGAGATCAAAGAACAGACAAGTGAGATGGAGGCTCTTCCTGAACGGTAGGGCAGTGGCGTAAAGCGAGGGGAAGGTAAGAGGACCACCTTGTATATTTTCCCCTAACGCGTCTTACTAGCCCGTCCATACTATACGCAAAGTCTGTCTACCGTAGAAGAGAAGAGGTGGTGACTGACAGCTTGCAGATGATTTCTTATTACAAACATAGGTTTTAAGTGATTATTGTTAGCCAATTTACTAGCACATCTATCAGAAAATGGGGAAAATATTACATTTTAATTTTATATCTATTTTGACATAAGCATTACAATTCAACAATTGGTCATCAAAGAATAAGTAATTCAAAACATAGTTGCCTTAAAATAGTATTGCAATTATAACGTTTAAATATAATTATTTGGTTAGCCCTCCCTTTACAGTTGTATTATTTATATATTAATATTTGTTTAGTCCTCCCTTTGCAATTATATTATTTAAATATTAGTATTTGGTTAGTCCTCCCTTTACGGTTATATTATCTATATATTAATATTTGGTTAGTCTTCCCTTTAAGATTATATTATTTAATTATTTATATTTGGTTAGTTTTCCCTTTACAATTATATTATTTAAATATTAATATTTGGTTGGTCCTCCTTTTACAATTATACTGTTTAAATATTAAAATTTGGTTTATTATATTATTTAAATATTAATATTTGGTTAGTCCTCCCTTTGCTTTAATAATCAAATTAACTTTGCGAGGCATGCTTTCAATGTATTTAACAGCCATCTTGCTAAAAATATGTTGGTTGTATTCCATTGCTTATTATTCTATCTACTAGATGTATCTTATTAATGATGTTTTCCTTGGAAATTTATCGTTTCAAAAGCTCCATACAGTTTTTATTGGTTTCAAATCTGTAGAGTTTCCATGCCACCCTCATTTTAGTAACAATACAATAATTGCAATATTATATTCATGCAATAATGTTTTAATTACTTTATATTAATTTTGTTGGTATACAAATTATTTCATTGAAATGCATATGTTGTTAAAATATATAGTAAATAAGTGAAAATGTGGTGTTTTCCTCATTCTCTGAGTGGTGAGTGAATAAATTGACCAGGAACTGTATTTATAAATGTTTATTATTTTCTTGGAAATACTAACTCACCAATCAAAAGTGTTGAGAAACGCATATAATAATACATTCTTAAAGAATACTGTATAATTGGCTTTTTCGTACCTAATTGAAATAACAAAAAATACACAGAAGAAAAACAAAAAACGGATATTGAAAATAAAAACTTTTAATAGACAAATCGTGAGTTTACATGATATGTTTATTTATTTAGTACATATTTTAAATTGCTCAAAAAGTACTTTACACCCCAAGTCATCCACCTCAATAATAGCGAATGTAACACTTTAAAATGTTTACAATCTGTTCGTTTTAAAAAAAGTACTCAATTTACCAAAAAGGGAGAGGGAATTAAAAAGTCTTATGATCTCTATATTCATCAAGACATCCCTCAATAATTATACTGTCTGGCAGGGCCACATTTATAAATATGGCACCCCTAGGCACATGAGCTACAGGCCCACCAAAACATTACACTGTCATTTGTTAATGAACACAAATAATAATGTTGTAGGCCTATTTATTGCTACTATTTACAGTATATCCCCTATATTTATAATTATGACCACTGTTCAAAATGGTTATGCTCGTCTATATATGGCACGACTTCGCACATGAGTGACTCAATTATTAGCCGACAGATGGCAATAGTAGACACAATATAACTCAACAATACACTAGCGCTTTATAACAAGCAAGCTTCAGCTGCAGCTGAGTCCGTGTGTGTTGTTTTAGTGAGAATTATGTTCATTAATTTTGAAGACAAGGGTTTCGGTTTCACATCCCGTGACGTCTTACCTCGAAAAGGGCAATTCTGTAAACAATTTGAATTTTTTTTTAGTGTTGCGCCCCCAAAAATCTCGCGTCCTAGGCACGTCCCTTATCTGCTTTGTGGGCGAAGCGGCGCTGCTGTCTGGTCATTATATATATATATATAAATTTTATAAAATTTAAATATTTACATAAGCCTAGTACATGAACGGATAAATACTATAATTTTCATAAGGACTTCTTATAAAATTTGGTGGCTGCCAATATAACATAGTAGCTTTTCTAGTTGTCAGATAAGGTTCTTTCTATGAAAATTGGATGGTAGTAACAATAAAGTTATATCTGTTCCAGTAAATAAGCACTAGGTCATTAAGTCTAACGTTTTGGACTATAGGGTTCAATATTTTATATTAAGACTAAATCTATTATCTATATTTCAAGTATTACTAAAATGTCACAATGATTATATGTTTTTACACTCGAAACCTGTGTCACCTACACAACATCAATTTATCTAAGTAATATTTTGTTAGAAAATCATTTTTGTATTGATTCATTCTAATGTAGAAAGCTATAGTTAAGTCTAAACTCTATACAAATAAATGTTAGGAAAGCTCATTTCGTTAGAGTGACATGCTATTGTTACTAGACATTCAGGTCTAATATAATTGGAACGTTTTAAAATTATATTTGTCCAGGGAACCGAATCAATTTTTCTCGATTGTATTGTATGAGTATTTTATCATGATTAAATATCAGTGTCACTTTAGTTTACTTTACATCCATTACTGTTTCCAGCCTTTGGCTTGGGTCAGTTATTTATTCAAGCCATATATTTTCTACTATCTGCTTACTAGGCCTGTTGTAGCTTCATACGCCTTATAATGTAACTTAAGACTAGGACAGGCACAACATTCAGTCCCCAGCCATTGATTTATCGCTGTAAAAAGGGTAAATCCAAATGTCACCAATGATACATTTTTCAGCCATGCCAGGAATTGAACCCGGGACCCTTAGCACATTGAGTAGACACACTACCGACTGAGCTAAGGTTTCGGATTTCCACTTTAATTATTTGTCCCAATAAGTGTCACCTAAATAATATTTTAAAACATTGTTACCATAACAATAATTTATTATATGATTTTCCCATTTTCAGGGTGGATAGAAAATGAAAAGATAATATAGATTTTTTACTGATATATTAAATATTGGTACATTTCAATTTTCAAAGGAAAAACCTTATCTGACAGCAAGAAATGTTACTGGATCTACTTTCACGTGTTAATACGTCAAGTCATGTGATCTGCAGTTGTCACTTTTGATATTCATTATCAATATCTAAATTATTACATTAATAATACTGTAAAATGTTATCAATGTTGACCGCAAAATAATATATTTGTATTTTCTGAAAGGTTCTTCCAAACAAAATCTTCCTTTAGTTACCTTATTATTTTATTTATCACCACGTCTTACTACCCGTTCGAGCTATATGCTTAAGTATTAAATACGCTAATGGGCTAGGAATTAGGAGAGGTGAATTTTAGAGGAAGCGAAACCGCATTTGCGTAGAGGGAGAGTGGAAAACCATTTAAGAAAAACTACCTCCAGTTCACCCGACCGAGATTCGAACCTCGATCTCCCCGTCCTCGGCAGTTCAGCTCAACACGAAACTAGCATGTTAGCTAACTACGTCGACGAGGCAGGTCTTTTATAAACAATATGCAATTATATTTCATGACTCTTTAAAATATCTTTTTATCCATAAGATATTTAACAACCTCTTTTTCAATCAATTGATTTTATTAGTATGCGATCCTTCCTCCACGCAAATGTGGGTACACTTTATCTAAATATAGTCTTCCTAATCCCTAAAACCTTTAGCGTAATTAGTACATAGGCGTATAACCCAAACGGGCAGTAAGAAGCGGTGCTAAAAAGAAAAGCTATAAAATACACCATTTCAGCACCATTTTGTCATTTTCAATATTTCTTAACATTGTTAATTTATAGAAAAATAAGACAAATTTAACAAAACAGTTTAATTTAAAGACAAATACAGAAAATCAAATTTTCTTAGGAAAGTAATTATAAAGAATGAGGAAGGTATTATTAATTTAAAATGTGCCTGCATCTGCGTGGAGGGAGAGTGGTAAACCATTTAGTGGTGAAAAAATTCATTACACTCATCCAGGATATGAACCTTGACCTCATGGAGAACCATCCCCCAGTGTCTACCAGTATTATTTTAAGAATGTATATTTAAGGTTTACTTTCATAATACATTTTATTCAAAATAATAATCAAAAAAACTAGCTGCTCTATGAAATTAACCTGATTCGTCTTGCCAAATTAACTTTTTTTTTCATTTTAAAAATAAATGATTACTAGACATACAATTTCTGACAGTCATCAAATATACAGAAAATAGGACCAACAATGAATTATATGCAACCAGCAACACTTTTACTTTAATGACGTCATAAGGTGTACAATGGTGGATGTGCTTTCGTGATGTCATTTTAGTCCATTATGGTGAGATGTATGTACCCTAGATATGTGTGTTAGTCGTGTCCGTTGCAAGGATAATGGAAAATCAAGCGTGGTTTATAATATAGTAATAAGCAGAACCCGGATTTTGAAGACGTCATCTTTTTTAGGGTTCATCACACACAATGATAATTAGTACATAAACTCTATTCATGATCCCCTAGTTGTAGGGATGTATATTTTATAGATCATTTTTGGGCCATTTTTTTGTAATTTTGTAATTTTAGGTGGTCATATTTTATTGGGTTTCTTTTTTTTAGGGTTATTTTTAAGCAATTACAGGACATTTTGAGTCATTGTTAGGCATGTTTGAGTAATTTTAAGGTATGTATGTTGATTAAGTAACGTTTTAAATACCATCGATATTTTATAAACTAATAAAATTAATTTTTCCAACACGGTTGTTTGAATAAGAAGATAAAGTAGGCCATGAACTTTGTATCCTCTTTGCTTCCAGGGTGGAAAAATACACATTCCTAATTAGACACTGCAACTAGGCTGGTTATGGTTGCTTTGAGAGGGGCTGAAGCAGATTTTTTTGTAAATCAATATTATATTTTTTAGCTGAGCAAAGTTAAGTTCTTAAAGACTTTATTACATAAATTATTTTTAGTTTACATTTGCAAAGTACGTGTTTGGTTTACAACTTGTTGTTTATATTTTTAGATCATTTAAAAAAATAAATATTTTTTTTAGAATTTTTGGGTCATTTTTAGGTTATACATATCCTGATATTGGCAATAAGGTTGGTTATTCAAATCAGTGGAAAACTAAGATATTTAAATTGTAAAGCAATATTATTAGCTTTCAATCACATGTCCAGGTATATTGGTTTCTAATAAAAAATTTTAAGGAAATTTTTAACTAATTCATAGGATGTTTTTAATATTTAGAAAATAGTTTAAAATCTCGTTTGTAATTGGACCCATTTTGTTTTCACAAATGCTATAGTAAACTTGATTTCATTTCATTTCGGCTATAAGTTTGTTTTGTGTAGTTGTATTGATATTTTGTGCGTGTCGGTATAATCCCATTCTATCCCCTAAGTGTATATCAAATAACCAAAATCACCTTCTTGACTCAGCACGGCCCTTGAACAAAACGATGCCACACACCATATTCAATCACTAAAATACACACGGAGGAAAAAAAAACTTACATGGAAAAATACACAATAAAGAATCTGTCGCAAATATCGCTACCTAACTCCAGAGCAACTCTTAAAACATTTCCTTAAATAAAGAATGTGGATATTTTAATTAAGTAAGAACAAAATTACAAAATTTTGAATATGTTAACTTTTGTTATAGAATGTTCTGAAATTGTTTTCTTTCGATAAATTTGATTGGATAATGTGTTTTAAATATATTTAGAACAATTGATTAAAAATAGTCCTATCTAGAATCTAATTTAAATGTAATGTAACTTTCCATTAATATGACAACTGGATTCTAAATCAAAATTAGTGATAAAATACTGTCGAAGAAACCTATATAACGCTATGATGGTTGTTTTTTTTCTTAATCATCTAATAATAATAATAATAATAATAATAATAATAATAATAATAATCATCATCATCATCATCATCCAGACAAGGCATACAGCGCTGTCTAATGAGTGAGAAACCAACTATAAAAGAGATAACTTTACTTCTTCTCACTTATGTTTGCCTAATAACTTTCTGTAAATCAAACTTTATCTGCGCATTCTCAGGGCTTTTGTTTAGAATTAGACATGTCACTACTGCACCTTATTCTCAACTGGGGGCGTAGCTCAGATGGTAGAGCGCTCGCTTAGCATGCGAGAGGTACCGGGATCGATACCCGGCGCCTCCATGATACATTTTACTTTTTTTTAAAATTATTAAATGTTAACTTACATAACATTACTCTAGAGTTAATTTAATAATTTTGCTTAAAACACAATCACAATTGAAAAAAAATTATTAAAAAAACTTTTTATAGCCTAAATCAGCCACTTGACCAAGATTTATATATATCCTATTTCATTAACGTAATAAGTTTTAAGTACACCTGAGTAACTAAAGCTCGGAATGGAAAAAAAAAAAAAA
>CABFWB010000161.1:248654-281028 GCA_902151455.1 Timema bartmani | reverse complement strand
ATAGTTTAAAAAAGTACTATCAATATACACAATTACTTAAACAATTTTTAAACTATTCCATGAACGCAGATTATGGTTTGATTGAATGAATTCAATAATGTTTGTTTCTTAAAAATAAATCCTGGATGTCTTGTTATTAATATAATATATAATTATATATTCATACATATATAATATATACATATGTATACATATATATCATATTTATTTATTTTTGCACCGCTTATTACTTACTATCTATTAATATTATTTGTCACCAAGTTTAGTAGTATTATACGAGACTGTTATTATGCCTTACCTCAAAATATAGACTCTATAAAAGTAATTCACAGAAGTAAACAAAATTTGTTTGACTTGAAAAACAAAAATATTAATAAATTTGACTAAACCAAAATTCAAATAATTATTTTGAAAAAAGTTAAAAAGTAACCCGACCCTGCCAGGATTCGAACCTGGAATCTTCTGATCCGTAGTCAGACGCGTTATCCGTTGCGCCACAGGGCCGATATATTACATTTGAAGATTATAGTCAATTTAGTATAACTAATAAATTATTGAAAAAGTTGTAATTTTTAAGTTTTATATAATTTGTCTTTTTTTTTTTGCCATTTCTAACAATTTTTACAAGTACAAATAGCCAGTTGCGGATCACCAAATAGGCGCAATAGACGGGGGACCCAATTTGTAATGGGTGGGTTAATTTATTTATTTTAATTTCTATATTAGGGTTTCTTTTATTTTTTTCTCAAATAAAATGCTATCGAAGAATCTTTTGAAAATTAATTGTTCAGGTGGATTCGAAATGGTTCGGCTAAGCTCCGAATGCCAGACATGAATCATTTCGATATCATTTCAAATCTATTATTACTTTTAAACAACGTTTATCTGGGATTGGGCGTGTTAACATAACGTGCCAGAGAGACTGATGCTTTCATCGGTTACCTACAGTTGCTCGGGGATGCCCTGAGGACTGGTCTGCCTCCGTTTGACTACTTTCGTTATAAGTAGTTCACAGGGCTGGGCCGAAACACCACGTTGAGAGCTTGCTCGTGGCGGTGGCCCAGAAATGGGTTGGACTCTGTGGGTCAGTGAGTTTAATTGCCGACGAGTGATGGCGTAGGCAGACGGGTGGGGTCCGGCCTCCTGAGGCCTTGGCTCTTGGGGATTTGGGCCCGGACCTTGCCGGTCGTGCGGTGAGCCGTTTTAGAGCTCTGGGGATAGCCCGGATAGAGCATGGGCTAGAACATGGGTGCCTTAACTCGTACGCACAAGTAGTGGAGAATTACTTTCCCACGCGCAATGGGCGTAGTCCCATTCCCCTACACACGGGAAAGAGTGAAGATTGCAAGGTCGATTCTGTGTGGAAGTAAATAGCTCAGGTTACACCCTGGATAGGTGGGAGGCACAAGTCCCCAGTGTATACTAGTAGAGGAGGACGGAGTTTATTCTCGCCTCCCTGGGTATCCGGTTTGATCCGGATCATCCCACCCTTAGGGGTGCGAGGGTTGGAGCTTTTTTAGGTACCGACCTAGAAACTGCGCTCGGCCACGATGTCAAGAGGTGATTGGCGCCACTGATGTCCCGAGTCCATAGCACGATAATTGCCAATGTGTTGACATACTTTAATAGTAAAACAAAAAGAAGTAGAACAAAATATTGGCGAGAATTATTAAAGCGAATAATTGTTACAGGGACATAATTGGTCATCCTAGGAATCGCATTCCGTGGACATTGAGGAGAGAGAGAGATTCTAATCGCAAAGGATTTTTTTTTTATGTATTATGGAATATCTGGCTAAATTCGATTCTTTCTTGAAAAATCACTTTCAAACATATAGTAAACCGGGCAAAGGCAATGTCAATTAATTATCACATACTGTGTGTGATTTATTTATATGTTTAATGGGAAATGAAGCTAAAGTAGTATTTAATTTCTGAAGTTAAAAATGCGTTGTATTTCCTTATTATTGTAGATTCCACGTCCAACATTACCCACGTGGATCAATTTGTGCTCAATTTTGAGGTTTGTTAATGAAAGAGGAGGAATAAAGGAAAAATACTTTTGCTTTATTCAAATCGAACTGCATGATGCAGCGTTTTATTTAGAAGAAGTTGTATTGAATTCACTAAAAGAGTTATCAATCGATATAGAAAAATGTAGAGGCCAAACTTATGATAATTCTGCAAATATATCGGGCAAATATCGAGTATTACAAGCGAGAGTTAAAAAGATCATAGCAGCTCAGCTACATAAAGAAACTTTAAAAAATATTTCTACAAGTGAAATTTAAAAACTGATAAGCCAACTGAAGGCAACAAGCTTATAAAAAAAATTGATGGATATGAAATAGTTTTATTGACAGTTCTATGGGCCCAACCTATTACAAAGAATAAATAATATAAGCACGTCGTTGTGAGATGTAAAATCAAATGTACTACATTGAACAACCTTTCTCAATTCTCTTTTTATTTTTATTGTGGACATTAGAAACAAATTTGGAGACATTGAGAAAGCTGCGAATTCACTCACTGAAAATCGGAACTTCGAAGAGGGCAGAAATAAAAGAAGAGAAAGTTGCAGTTCGACGAGACATCATCTAATGATATACATTTCAGTGCTAAATAAAATTTTGTTATGAACATTCACAATGTAATTTGCGACAAACTTATATCCGAAATTAATAGTAGAAGCGCTATTTATAACGAGGTTTTAAAAGATTTACAATGTTTTTTCAATCTTTCAATAAGCGACGATGAATTTAATGAATGTGTAAAAAAATGTAAGTATAAAATATGAAAAAGATATAGAAATAAAATATTTTAAAGATGAACTTCACTTCATTAAATATATTCTATGATAAAAAAAATGTCAAAACTTGTTGAAATGTATACGGTATTAATAATTGAAGGACTTCGTGTGAAAAACTATTAGCGTAATTCACTCAAAGTCACCCGTATTAAACGCATTATCATTTGTGTGTATTGAAAATGATTTAGTTGCATTATTAGAATATGAAGACATTATTAGTAAATTCGCAAAAATAAAATCGAGGAATATTCATATTTTAATTAATGTGCAATTAGTTGGTAGATTAATTTTATTATTTTGTTACCTGTTTTGTAATGTAATATTTTTTTTCTTTTTCATTAGTACATTTCTTACTGACTTTAATTTAAGTTTTTAATTGAAAATTATGTTTTTTCTGTTCGTGCTGTGTAATTTTTTTTTCCGGGAATTAAGGAGGATAAGGGCCACGAAATCAGATTGCGCCTAGGGCCCCCAATTCAGTTAATCCGCCACTGCAAATAGCCTACTATTGTGATAATTCTTGTTTAGACCTAAAAGCTGCAACGCTTATGAAACCTCCTGCAAATTATATTTTAATGTATTAGGTAGGTATTCATAATTGCAATACATTAAATCGGTTTTAATTTCGATTTAGATTTCGATAACTTGATTGACCTTGATATGATGTAAAATAGTTGGCGTTCTTTCTTTTTATACTTTTATGTTGAATAAATGAACATTATTTTTAAAAAAAGGCTGTTGCTATCATCATAATCAAAAAAACTAAAGGAATGATAGGCTATTTATCAGGCTACTGTAATCTATTTAGTTTGATTTGAATATTATTGTTTTATTGAGATTAGTTATTATAATATTCAAAGTGAAGATTATTTTATACTTCTATTAAAAAAAAGAGGGTAGTAAGACGTAGGGACCAAAAAAAAATAGATAAAAAAGCCATTAGGAGTGTTTTACTTTGTCATTAGTTGAGTTCAAACGGTGAAAAAATAAAACTTTGATCTACTTACACTCATTTGTCAATTGCAGCTAAACCTCCTCATCCAATGGATTCATTACGACGTACAAGGCTTGCCACTTGTCATTTGCCCGTCTTCAGTTGCGAAATTACAGAAAAATGATACCTGGACACAGGGGTAGAGATTTATAATTCACCCAACCCCTGCACCTAAAACTTGGGGGGCTTGAGGGACATGCCCCAACCACCGGAGGCAATAATTTTATTTTTTAACTATATACACCTCTATAAGCTATTTTGAAGATTTTTTTAAAATAATAATTATTGCGAACTTGGGATTAATATTTTTTAAACTAGTCACTAACATTAGAAATATAAAAATCAAGTCTAGCTTTATCTCAAAGAAAATTGTTTTAAACATTCTCTTAAAAAAACATGTTTAATAGACTACAGCTTTTTCAAAAATAAATAAGTCACCAACATCCAAGCAGCATCAAGATTATTAATTTAAACAAGTGGTTGAAATATTTTTTTTATTGTGCATTAAGTAAAAGGACAACTGTACTTTACTGATACTGATGTTTTTATTACTCTCTACATGTCATTAATTTTCATTTTAGATTGTCATAGTCCACAATAAGTTTAAAAATAGTCACATAAAAACATTAGTATGAAAGTACATATTTCAATAATAAAAAGTCTCCTCCATTTAACTTTTCTTTACACTAGAGTGACTAGACAGAGAAAGCGTATTTTGGCACTGCGCACTAATTTTGATGAAGTTTTCTGATAGAGCTTCTATTTCTAAGGCAGTTGAAGCTTCTTTGTGGACATGTAAAATAGCAGTGTGGTTCAGCCTCTTTTTGGTCATCGTTGACCTTAAATATTTACGATAACTTAAGCAAAAATGTACAAGTAATGAATATTTTCCTCGACCCCTGCAATGCAGAGGTACAGTACTTTTAAACTCGACCCCTGCTCGAGCAGCCCTGCTGGGGTTTGTCCTCCGCCACTGCCAGGACAAGGATTGATTCTAAACCCTTTGGAGAGGTCGGCGCGTCAAGTCAGACGACTAAGGATTCAATCACATCCCTGTACGCTGCTATTGTAACTTGTGATATTTAATTTACGCACTTATTGATTAATTAATTATCTATTGGCAAGTCCCGACAACCTTTTTTCTGCCATTGTGCTTTGCAAATAGTATTTTATTAATTTTAGTTTCGAGAATGACCTTTACAGTATTGGCACACTTACTGGCAGAGTTGAAAATAATAAAAGTGAGGCATGAATATCCGGGAAACATAAATAAGGTATTAATTTTGAATAATTTATCATTCATCAACCTCTCTTATTGAAGACGTTTAGATCAGATTGATACCCATTTTATAAGACGTTCTGCAGCTTCGTTTTGTTCATCATCAGTTGCTGTTTGAAGAGTTGTGGGTGCAGTGAGGTAAAGTTATCAGCGATAATCTTTAAACTTTAAAAAGTCTCTGGAGTTCCATTACAGCTCTGACTAGAAATCGTAAATTTACTCCAAAACTATTGAACGTAGATAATTTCTGATTAAACATTAATGGAGATGAAGAGTTAATAGAAGTTCCTAATACTGAACATTGTTGAAATATTACATCATATTTGGATAAAAACTGCATTGAAAAGGCCGTTTTTGACCATTTTAGAATGGCTTCACAGATAAACACTGTGCACAAATCTTCATCCTGTCATAAGGAAAATTTCGAGTAATCATTCAAATACGAATGCACTGCACACATTTATAGCATATTGTAGGAATTTTCTTTTACCTTTTACTCCCGGGAGCTGAGTTGGGCCTGCTATGATGAAAGTTAAGTTTTCTTTTCGTTGAATCACTGAGACATTTTATTTTATTTATTTTATTGGACGTAGTGATGTAGAGGGTTGTTGAAAATAATTTAAATAACAGTTTCAATTTTTTGTCATATATCATTAATAGCAATTAAATAAATAAAAGGCACCGCTGTCATTTTACAGAAGATTGACGTTTTTCTCTGGTGCGAATCCGGTAATAAAGGCGGGGAATCCCAGAGCTATACAAATTAACGAAACCTAATCGCAACAACCTACCAACAAACATATTGTATAAAATTTGGTAAGTATAAAAATTGATTTTTACCTGCTCATAAAATTAATTATGAGTATGTTTTAATTGAAATAAGTTATATGAATTTTAAAATATTAATGAATTACAAATACACATTTAAAGAGAGGGGGGAAATACAATTTTACGTTCCTTAATGGATCCTGGTACGGTTGCACCACCTACACCATAAGATAGTACGCCACTGCGAACAATATGAGTGGCGAGTGCTGCGATTTATCAATATTAGTTATTACTGAAACTACTAGGATTATATTTCAAAAAAGGAATTATTTGACTAAGAAAATCCATGACCGAAATCGTAAATAAGATAGCACTGTAGTTTTTTTTTATTAAATATTCAAAATAATTCATAAGTGATAGGCACAGAGTTTTATGTTTTCATTTGTGAGGTTTTGATTGTTCCTCTTTAAATTCAACACGATTTTATTTGTCGCAAAAATACCCTTCAATTCTATTTCCCCCAACTTAAATCTGACAATAGAAGCCGGTGTGCGCCTTTTTTGTTAGTTTTTTTTATTTCCCTATAACCGGTAATAGGACACCTACATCACTAGCAATAGATTCAAATATAAAAGAAGAAATATGTTTGACGTTTCAATTTTGAATATAACATATTCCATGTATATCAATGTTGTGTGTTCTTCCATATTGTTAGAAATGTTTTGATTTTTATATTCATTCTTTTTTATTTTATTTTATTCTTTGAAAAATCTCTTGTCTTCATTTAAAGTCATTCACGAATGATTTCAAGCTCTTGGTACACTTGTTTCATAAAGTTTAAGGAGGTGCTATCTATTATTTAGAGTCCTGCGCGGATAATAATACGACAAGGATTGCTGATTAAACTCCATATGGATTTAAAAAAACAACTATTCTTATGGTATTATTTTACCAAACAATTTCGTTTGTATATATATGTATATATTGTTTAAGTAATTTATTTATAAATGTGCAATTCAAATGTGGACAAAAAGAGGTTGCGGATGGATGCCCTTTTTCATTAAATGAGTGTCAGTGGTGCACTCACCCCCACTCCCAACTCAAAAAATAAATAAAGAAAGAAAAAGAACGAGAAGAAAACCTTAATTGAAAGCATCGACGTCTCTGTAATTTAACAATAAAACATATATTTAATATAATTTATGAGTGTGTGAAACCTGAACGTTAGGTTAGGAATAAAAAACAAAGTGTTTGATTGCTTGTACCTAGTTTAAAAAAAGGTCACACCTCAAAACAATGAAAATATTCTCTCACTCTTTTACTTTGTATTGCCATTGACTATACCCAAGTCTTAATGGAAACTGACTATACTCGCCGTACCAAAGGTTTTACACTTACGAACGAGTATGAAAGATTTCAGTAGATATAGCACAATTATATTCTACTAAATAAAAATTGCCTAAAAACTATACTCTTGGGGCTAACAATGTATGTATCAATAATTAAATACTATCTCAGGGCTCTGTCAATACAAAAAAAACAAACTAATAAATAGATTCACCCTTGTCATCCGGCTTGGAAATAGGCTTAGCTCATTGCACGAGATTTCTTGATCCCGAGACCACTGGGATGGGTTTAGGAGATTTACAACCTTGCCAGATCTACCTAGTTATTTTGACAATCAGCCAACATACACAATGCGAAGCACCTGGTCGTGAACGTCAACAATATCTTACAATAACATACATCATCATCATCATCATCATCATCATCAACTGTTTCCATCCAGTGGCCAGGTCAGTTTAGTATAATGACTCCATCTTCCTCTATCCTTCCACCATTCTTCCTCATTTAATTATTGCTTCCATTCTTTTCCTCTCATCTGCACACTTTATGCTATCTGCTCCTCCCATCACTTTCTTGGCCTACTTTGCGGTATTTTTTCCTACATACTTCATTTCCAACATTTTCTTTGGCATCCTCTCTTTTTTCCGTCCTCATTACATGCCCATACCATCTCAGTCTTGCTTCCTCTACTATCTCATATACTACCTGTACTCTCACTCTTTCTCGAATAGCTTCATTCCTAATCCTGTTTCTCCTCGCGACAGCTAACATGCTCCTCACAAACTTCATTCCCATGGCCTCACCTTTCCTAGTCTCTCTTACATTACTTAGGGAGGAGGGTGCTCTAATGTCTACTTGGGGAAGGAGGGTGTTCTAATGTTTACTTGGGGAAGGAGGGTGTTCTAATGTTTACTTGGGAAGGAGGGTGTTCTAATGTATACTTGGGGAAGGAGGGTGCTCTAATGTCTACTTGGTGCTACATACAGGATGTGAGAGGGTTAAGGGTGCTAGAGTAATAAAAGGTAAGATAAAATGGTACGTGGTTTATGACTGACTCTTAGGGCCGGTTGCACAAACAACAATCAGTGGCTTGATCAGAGATCAGATGTATGTATATCTCCAATCAGTGTCTCAAACCTCATTTTCAGTTGCACCATTAACGATTAGGACGTGATTGTCGATCAAATCTCTGCTCAAGTTAACCAGCCAATTTTCTCCCATCAACTGTTTGATTCCCCGATCAGTGCGTTGATGGTTAACATAACCTGTAACTGTTATGTTCTTGATAAATATAATTTGTACTTTATAATCTTTATTTATTAAGTAATATTTAATAAATATATTTATATATCATTAAATTTATTTTTAATGTGAGTTTGATTCATAAATGTGAAGTATGGAGTCTTCAGATGAAGTTTTTAATTTATATAACGAGGTTATAGAAAATGTTCAAGTTCCAAGACAACTACGAGAAAGATATGAACTTTTCTTTAAATATAGCGATAGAGAATTTGAGATGAGGCTTAGATAAATTAAAGTTGGGACTTCGGGATTTCTTTTCAGTCATTATGTTATTTTGAAATAATATAAATACTTTAAAAGCTCATTTTATAACCTAACTATAGTAATACATTAATACAAACGTCTAATAATAATTTCAAACAAATTTACATGTATTAATTAAACAAATAAAGAAAATAAAGATATTCACAAAGCCAATCTGGCGTATACTTTTAGGCTATGTTGCAACAGTCAGCTGTTCGAAAATATAACTTTTTACAAGGTTGCGATGTTAGTTTTATTTGATTCTCCGGTCAAATCTGTGGTCAGGTGATCGGAGTTTTTGATCTCTAGTTAACTTTGTTGCAACCCAAATTTTTCTTGATCTATGATTAAGCTGATTGACAATCCGGTGATTGAAGAATCAATATGATGTTTGTGCAACCGGCCCTTAGCACGTTAAAGTAGTTACTATTGCGTAGAACATGCTCGGGCAGTAAGAAACAGTGGAAAAAATTAGCTTGCCGCACACCCAATCGGATCGGAACAGATTGGAACGTTGGGAATCGGAACCCTACGGACGGAAACGAGTTTTTTCCGCACACTTGTTCGGAATTTTTTTCAGTCGTAACTATCCAAAGAGGGTACATATATTTGAATTGGAGTTGATTGACAGCAGCAGTGAAGGGGAGGCAATGGTGGTTGCTCTGTCCCTTGCTGCCGATGAAGAGGAGGAAGAATCACCCTCAAAAAGACTTTGGGTAGACAACATAAATGCAGCACGTAAGACAGAGGCAGAATACCACTTAATATTTCCTCAATTGATACGGGAAACAATTTTTTTTTTCAATACTTTCGTATGAGTTACGAAATGTTTAGTGAACTTTTAGAACTAATCGAACAAGATATTAGTAAATACAGGCAGGAGCTGAACGCCGGCTAGTCTCGATGCAAACGAGAATATTATATAAAAGAACATGAGATAATTAAAGTGTTATGAATATGACTAGATGACTAGAGCCAAACAAAGCCTCCAATAAATTAAAAATACTAAAATTTTGAAACACCTGCGACCTCCACTAACTGGCAGAAATTTGGATTAAGATAATTCATATTATAATTTACTTTAAAGTATTAATTCACAATGAAAAAAAGATGGACAATATGATGATGTTTACAAAGTGTGACCTTTTACTTAAGAGCTTCCTTTAAAATTTTCGCGATTTCCTCCCACTCATTTTCCTTCATAACACTATCATAGTCGAAAATCACAGGGTACAGTTGAGCCAAATTGATTCATTTTTCATCCAAAGACATGTTTAACTAATCAAAAATCGCCGGCGAAGAGAAAGCGAAAACAAACAAACCGGTTTACATACTATAGCTGAACGTGAGCGAGTGTGGAGAATGATGCAATACCCCGAGGACGGATGCGCATGCGTATCAAAAATAGTCCCTCCGCGGCAAACCGATTCGTTCCCTTCCAATTGGACGTAACGCTTCTGATCCTACAATGTGTGCGGCAAGCTTATACTTCTAGACAGCGCATACCACTCACATTGCGCTGAAAGCTGTCAATATAATATATCTGTGGCTGTGACGTCATTTGAGGATAGTGAATTGTACACGAGGGTAGTATATTGTGAGTATAATATACCAACAGTTTCACCTGTCACATACCCGTTTAGGGGTCACATGGCGTACTCAATGTACCCCTTATAACGATTTATAAAAGGACAGTAAACCCTTCATACTTGTATATAATAAAATAGTAGTTCCAAATTTTAGTAAATCTCTAATGGTGAGCTGAACAAGGCCGTGACGGGGGGAGGGGGGGAACACACACATTAATTCATGAAATCACGTCAAAATCTGTGTTAACATATTTATTAGACTTAGAGATTAATTTTATCAAAAAAATATATAGCTTATTGGTATTAATAAAAAAAATTAGAATTTGTTTGTCAAGAGCATTGTGCAATATCTACTGCTCACAGATATCTGAGATTTAAATTTTAGTAGCACATGTGCACGAACTTGTGTACCTATAAGGCTGAATTTTGAAATTTTAAGATGAGCTACCTTCGACGTACAATCATCAAGCTAGAAACATTTCTCTCGAGCAAATCCAGGTACTTCAATAAGTAATTAATAAAACTGAGTGGGTCGTTACGTTCCTCCGAAATCCTTCGCGTAATCTTGGGGGCATAAATACAACCATTTGAGAAACACCGCATGATTGGAATTTTATTTCTAGCCGTGTTAAGGCAATTGGCCCTTTTCATTTGGCGTGGAAATGCAGAGCCACGGGAACAAACGGTTAACTTCAAGAATTTTTATTGTTTTCCAATTTTATCTTCGGAAACGGAAATCGTTTGTTCAAGAATAGAAGCATGTTAATTTTGCTATACTTTTTATGTAATTATTCTAATTTATTATTTATTTATTATTTTAATTTATTTATTAATTATATAATTTTAACAGTGATCAAATATTGATGTAATTGACATTTTTAATAGAAAACTGCCGGTTTCATAACAAAAATAAGAAAATTTAACAATTATTAAATATCGATACATTATCTTAGAAGGGTGTTGAAAATATTACTATAAAAATTTCACTCGTTCTCGAGAAAACTGATATTTCCAAACGTATGACATTTCCGCAAGACCTGTCTGGCAGCTAGCGCCATCTACAGTTTTCGTGATCCATCTGTTCTTGTTGGCGCGGAAGGATACTTTGGTCGGTTGTGAGCCACGCCACACATTTCAACCTCCCGCCCACCATCCCACAAAATAGGTTTTAGACTTGAACTCGACAGGGCCATGGGCCTTAAGAAGGGCAAGAAAGGTTGCAATATTAATTGGCATTTACTTTCAATTCTTAATTTTTTTCCACGTTATTCAATATTGTTTACTTTGTTCATTTCCATTATTTGTTCTCATGTAACCGAATGCCAGTAATCTAACCCTATTAGCTAGGAGGACGTTATGTATTAGACTACGTACACCGTGAATATATATTTTTTTTTTTTGCAGGTGACTCCAGCATCTTACTGGCGTCGCATCCTCCAGAACTACAATCGATTGTACAACCTGGTGGCGGAAATCGACAGTCATCTGTCTAAGCTTGTCCTAGTCTCTATCAGCATAGACGTGTACCTCATCTGCTACCAGCTCTTCAATAGCCTCCAGTAAGTCAAAGTGGGCCACTCAATACCATCAAAGTGGCTGGTTAAGGACCAACCATATGGACCAGTAAGGACCACCGAGTGGGCAAGTAAGGACCACCAAAGAGGGTCTGTAAGGAACATAAGAGAGGGTCAGTTAGGACCACCAAAGTGGGCAAGTAAGGACCGCCAAAGAGGGCCTATAAGGACCACCAAAGAGGACCGTTAGGACCACCAAAGTGGGATAGCTAAAGACCATCAAAGTGGCCTTTGAGTACTATATCGATACTTTTCTATCGATACCACATATCCAAATCAAGCGTGACAGACTCGTCTGTCCATTAGGGCCACATTGAACAATGAAGAGTATGAGGAAGCCGCATTTCAGAAGCTAAACATTGTCAACCTCTAATGGAAAAATCAAAATTTCAAAATCTTTACTATTACAAATATAAAACTAACATTATATAAAATGTTAAGACTAATTTAATAATTTTCAAACAAATATTTAAAACTTTATGTTTGCATCAGTTGTGTGAGTGGCTTTGGATCTATGGTTGAAGTTACTTTCAAAATAGATGACAAATACGTATCGGTAAATCTAATCTCACGAGTGTTTCTTTTAATTTTTTTCATGTGCATAACACACACTTGTGTGCTGAGAAATGATGCACATATTCGGTGGGCAAATCTAACCATTTTTAGGAATTAATCGTTGATTAGTTAGCAAGTAAAATTACACCAAACTCACTAGCTAGATTTCACCAAATAATGACCAATTTCCAGATGTCAGAATCTCTAATGTTTGTAAAAAATATGAACCAGGCCTCATTGTGTGTTGTTTCATCAAATGGTCCGTGGGCCGCACTGAATCAAGAACCAGGCCGCATTGTGTGTTGTTTCATAAAAAGGTCCGTGGGCCGCACTGAATCACGAACCAGGCCACATTGTGTGTTGTTTCATCAAGAGGTCCGTGGGTCGCACAGAATCACGAACCAGGCCGCATTGTGCGTTGTTTCATAAAAAGGTCCGTGGGTTCGCACAGAATCACGAACCAGGCCGCATTGTGTGTTGTTTCATAAAAAGGTCCGTCGGCCGCACTGAATCACGAACCAGGCCGTATTGTGTGTTGTTTCATAAAAATGTCCGTGGGCTGCACAGAATCACGAACCAGGCCTCATTGTGTGTTGTTTCATCAAAAGGTCCGTGGGCCACACTGAATCACGAACCAGGCCGAAGTGTGTGTTGTTTCATCAAATGGTCCGTGGGTCGCACAGAATCACGAACCAGACCGCATTGTGTGTTGGTTCCTCAAAAGGTCCGTGGGCCGCACTGAATCACGAACCAGGCCGCATTGTGTTTTGGTTCCTCAAAAGGTCCGTGGGCCGCACTGAATCACGAACCAGGCCACATTGTTTGTTGTTTCATCAAATTGTCCGTGGGCCGCACTGAATCACGAACCAGGCCGCATTGTGTGTTGTTTCATCAAAAGGTCCGTCAGCCGCACTGAATCACGAACCAGGCCTCATTGTGTGTTTTTTCATCAAATGGTCCGTGGGCCGCACAGAATCACGAACCAAGCCGCATTGGGTATTGTTTCATCAAATAGTCCGTGGGCCGCACTGAATCACGAACCAGGCCTCATTGTGTGTTGTTTCATCAAATAGTCCGTGGGCCACACTGAATTACGAACCAGGCCTCATTGTGTGTTGTTTCATAAAATGGTCCGTGGGCCGGACTGAATCACGAACCAGGCCTCATTGTGTGTTGTTTCATCAAATGGTCCTTGGGCCGCACAGAATCACGAACCAAGCCGCATTGTGTGTTGTTTCATCAAAAGGTCCGTGGGCCGCACTGAATCACGAACCAGGCCGCATTGTGTGTTGTTTCATCAAAAGGTCCGTGGGCCGCACTGAATCACGAACCAGGCCGCATTGTGTGTTGTTTCATCAAAAGGTCCGTGGGCCGCACTGAATCACGAACCAGGCCGCATTGTGTGTTGTTTCATCAAAAGGTCCGTGGGCCGCACTGAATCACGAACCAGGCCGCATTGTGTGTTGTTTCATCAAAAGGTCCGTGGGCCGCACTGAATCACGAACCAGGCCGCATTGTGTGTTGTTTCATCAAAAGGTCCGTGGGCCGCACTGAATCACGAACCAGGCCGCATTGTGTGTTGTTTCATCAAAAGGTCCGTGGGCCGCACTGAATCACGAACCAGGCCGCATTGTGTGTTGTTTCATCAAAAGGTCCGTGGGCCGCACTGAATCACGAACCAGGCCGCATTGTGTGTTGTTTCATCAAAAGGTCCGTGGGCCGCACTGAATCACGAACCAGGCCGCATTGTGTGTTGTTTCATCAAAAGGTCCGTGGGCCGCACTGAATCACGAACCAGGCCGCATTGTGTGTTGTTTCATCAAAAGGTCCGTGGGCCGCACTGAATCACGAACCAGGCCGCATTGTGTGTTGTTTCATCAAAAGGTCCGTGGGCCGCACTGAATCACGAACCAGGCCGCATTGTGTGTTGTTTCATCAAAAGGTCCGTGGGCCGCACTGAATCACGAACCAGGCCGCATTGTGTGTTGTTTCATCAAAAGGTCCGTGGGCCGCACTGAATCACGAACCAGGCCACATTGTGTGTTGTTTCATCAAAAGGTCCGTGGGCCGCACTGAATCACGAACCAGGCCGCATTGTGTGTTGTTTCATCAAAAGGTCCGTGGGCCGCACTGAATCACGAACCAGGCTGCATTGTGCGTTGGTTCCTCAAAAGGTCTGCAGGACGCACAGAATCACGAACCAGGCCGCACTGTGTGAAGGTTCCCACCGGAGCTGAGGGTCGATCGCAGGTCTATAGGAAGTTTTGCGAGTCCCGTTATCGTGCATGCTCCCTCGTCACGGGAGAGCTACCCGGTTACATATGTAGTAGTTTGGTCATCTGAACCTATTAATAAATAGAATAATTGAACAAATACTCGAGTCTCACTCCCCACGAACCACCCATTCCAACCCCCACCGCTCGGGGTCCATCGCAACCATGTAAGTCCCTACGGTGCCGCGGTAGTGTTGTAGTTAGGGTTGGCTACCGGGCACCCAAATCAAACGGGGACGTTATGAAATAAAATAATTTTAAAAACTCACTGAATTATTGAATTTTACAATAGCCATATTAACAAAATATTTTATTTATTAAACTTCACATGGTACAAATTCATAAATCATAAATTAAATGTTACTAACACAGAATAACCGGGTAAATATCACACATACTACACGAATAAATCCCTCAACAATGTTTCCTGCCACATAAATATTGCACGTGTGCTACAAGTAGTGAAATGCGGAAGAAAACAAGCGCTATCTATTGTTATGATTTAGCAGCTGGTAATTGACAGTTCTCAAAACTAACACCAGATGTCAGAGGCGCACGGGCATGCTAGTATGAAAAATTCAGCGTTCTAACACTCTTGTGGCTATTTCCGACTGTCGCAGCAAAGGTAGATAAAGTTTACACGTCGTGGGGTAAAGTCGATTTCCGCAGTCAATGGCTATAATGCTGAGATCGGATATATTAGATTATCACAGCAAAAGGGTTTTAAAGTATTAAAACCATTATAATTTTCAGTGTTTAAATTAAAATGAAAATACAGTGATGATGCAAAAGTTGAGTTGTTTTTTTGTGGCATCACGTCTTACTACCTGTTCAGATTATACGCCTATATAATAATTACACTAATAGTTAGGGATTGAAAAGGATTAATTTAGATGAAATACACCCGAATTTGCGTGATGAGAGAGTGAAAAGCCATTTAAGGAAAACCATCCTCAGTGCACCCGACCGAGATCGATCCCCGATCTCCCTGTCTTTGGCAGTCTAATCCAAAATGAAGTTAGCGCGTTTGACCACGCGGACACCGAAGCGGGTAAAAGGTTATTAGTACTAGATAAAACATATTTCCAAATTAAAATTTCTATACCGATACTTACTGTTATTAATACTTTTCTTTCGATACTAGTACGGCATCGATATATTTCCTCAGATACTTTTAATGAATACAGTATCGATACTTTTCTTTCGATACCACATCCCTATCTACATGGTTCCGTGAGGTTTGGTCGGCTGAAATCACAGTTTACAATCACCGTCAAATTCTACTTATCTCAGGCTTCCGGCTTACAACGGCCTTAATAGTGGATACAAAACAAGTTGAGATGGACGATACTATGTTGAGGGCATAATAGAGTTGTAATAAATAAAATAGTTTTATTTTGACCCAATCTTTGACTAGCTTATACTGGGCTATATATATATATATAATAGCAGAAGTACCCGGCTTTGCCAGGCAATGCATTTTTGGCTACACCAGGCAAATCTTTGCTTCAAATAGAAAAAAAACCTCTTCTTTTTATTTCTTCCGACCCAGTTTTTAATAAATTTTTAAAATATATCATCGAAAATTTGATAATCCTGCTTCTAGGTGTACATGTTTGTGCACAAAGGCTACTGATTTTAAAATATAGACTTTTTCTTTCGGTAGGTCTAAGGAAATGCTCATGATAGACAGACATATTCTACATTTTAATTATATATTATTATTATTATTAGCACCGCGTCTTACTACCCGTTCGGGTTATACGCACTTACGCTAATGTGTAATGGTAGGGTGATTGCGAGATGAAATGGAGGACCTACAGTTTAACGTGGAATCCGAACCACGGTGGAGGCCTGGCATTCCTCACATTCACAAGTTGTGATTAAAACACATATTGTCAGAGGTGAAGGAAGAGTTTGGCAATCAGATAAATCTGTGCCGGGACCGAGGATTGAACCCCGGACCCTCAGCACAGGAGTCTGACACCTTACCCCTATACCACCAGGTCACCTTGTTGAACTATTAAGTAAATTGTCTAAAATAGAATCTTTTCTACATAAATTCCAAACTCATCAACTACTTCTAAGTGTTCACAATGCCCTGTAGCGCTAATCGTACAAGTGCCCTGCGGGTCTGGTATTGGCAGTTTTATTTCTATTGTGTGTATGTTTTATAAAGACCCAAATGTATATAATGTTGTTCAAAAATAAACAAGAGTTATAAAACAAACAAAATATGTTGTTTTTATTTACGCTGGTCCTAAATATAATGTTTACTAATAAAATAATCAAAATAACTGAAATGTTAGCTAATCAATGTGCATTTTTCAATCATTAAACATAGCTACTAATAGTTGGACAAGCTTATAAAAGTTACAGGAGGGAAGCGGGGGGTTGGGGGGATGATGGGCTGTCTGAGATAACTATGCCCTGGGCGCCAACCACATAAGCCCGGGGTCTGACTGTGTTACAATGAAAGTCTAGTTTAGTTGCACGGGGATCCGGTTCTGGGTGACTCAATATAAACACCAGTAGAATGATAGAAAAAAGTTTATTAAATGGTCGAATGGATTACTTCTAAGGACACCACGTGATGTAAATTGAAATATGAAGGTGAATTAATACATTTTAAAATATTACAAGATTCAAAGTGCACTCAATAATAACTATGATAACATTTAATTTGACCCTAAAATAACGAATACTATTCATAAAAATTGGTGTTTTATAATGGATTGTTCATCACCATGAATTAAATAATAGTTTATTAGACATTTAATTCTAATTAGGCCAATTAACTAAAAAATATGAAAATTTGTGTTTTAGTGTTTCACAATGACTACATTTAAAATAAGTTTTTTGTTTTGCTAGCTTGATCTTTATTTATTATTATAAAAACAAATATATATTTACACTTTATTTTACAAGTTATATTACATTCTGGATTGAATAAGTTGGATTCTTAGCCAAGATAAACAAAAGTATGCTTTACGATTAGTTTTTTACAGATCAAAAATTCCTATAAGTTGTTTTTAAGAATATTGGCCAAATAATTAAATTATTTTTCCAATCTTTCTTACTCCAAGGAAGCATTGCACAATTCACCTTTTGGGAGAAATTGGGGTGCAAGGTAACATTGCCCAAACTCTATTGGAGGAAAATAGGGGTGCAAGGTAACAATGCCCAAACTCTATTGGAGGAAAATAGGGGTGCAAGGTAACATTGCCCAAACTCTATTGGAGGAAAATAGGGGTGCAAGGTAACATTACCCAAACTCTATTGGAGGAAAATTGGGGTGCAAGGAAACAGTGCCCAAACTCTATTGGAGGAAAATAGGGGTGCCAGGTAAAATAATAATAATAATAGTTCAACACTTTTCTTAATAGTTCAACTTCACCGTTGTTTTTTATCATCACGCTTTTTGAACTCAGCACTACATAACATCCTACTCATACCGGTATTTAAAAAATAAAACTTTGAAACGAGTCACTTAAAACACACATGTAATCACTGAAAAGAGGTTATGTGTGAAATACTTGACAGCGAGCGTGGGGATGAATTGTCAACATTGAGGATGAAACGCCAAGGCAGGCAGACTAGAATGAAAGTAACTAAGGTAAGTTTGTAAACTACTACGCTAGAATGTGTGAATGGCAGGAGATCGAATGTGATTTACACGTTGCGCATTTTTACAAGCTGAATAAACGAAACAAAAATTATAGTGTGATTTGGTCACTTTTTAATTCTTGTGTGAAAAAAATTAATATTTTTCCTCTTAAAAAAAATATGGTCCTCTCATGCGCCCCCTAAAGTCTGGTGCCCTGGACATTTGCCCAGTCTGCCCAGTTATAAACCGGGGCCTGAACACAGTGTTCTTCCAGTTTTGTCAAAGGTTCAGTACTAGTCTCACCGGGGTGGCGGACGGCAGAGTCGCCAAGCTCATGTATGGGTCGAGCGAGTCTAAGTATCGTAGATACCAGAGTAGGAGGTTCACAAATTATAATTTTAATGTGTTTTCATGGAGACTATGGTGGCACAAGTTACTTATTAGAGTAGGATATTCTTTTGGCACAAATTCAGCATTAAATAGAGCAATAGGTCTCATAAATTGTGCCATTAAGGGTTCACCCTGCGACCACTGTTTTTTTTATGTTTTTTCACGAAAACTATCTGGGCCAAATTATGTGGATAGGATATTCTTGTGGCACAAATTCAGCACTAAGTATTGGCATATAATTTTAATAATTGGTGCCCGTTGTAGTGCAGCCAACTTCAAGGACTTAGTGTTCACTATCATTCTCTAATAAAAAAAGGTTATTCCTTACTCGTCTTAGTGTTCAATTTTTCCAAAGAAGAACGCGGTTCTTTCAGTGTTTTTGGTATTGTGGGTCGAACCGAAGAGCGATCGTGACCGATGAAAATATTAAAGCTAATGGAATAAGCCATGAAGGTACCTGATATGACAAGTTGGGACACAATTCGTTTGTTGACTAAAAAAACTTGGGGCTAAGTTCATTTGTCTACTTAGAATTATCGGGACCTAGGTCGTATATTTCTTATCAGAGGATTCAAACCCGGGACGGTATTCAGATGCTGTGTGTAGTATGAAACCACATACCCTTCACCCTCCACACAATTTCAATAGTATATAAAAGCAAAGTCACAATATTTTCAGGTGCAGTTTTTGTCAAATCATTATAAATAATAGATGAAAGATTGATGTAGGGGGCTTTTTCCAAAGTAAATGTATTTAATGTTTGGGTTTATACCGCAACTATAATTGTTACCAGCATGTGGTTTCCTCATCGCTTTAAATCCAACGCCCGTAGAACTTGACTATGACCAAGGAGGACTTCTCTGAATAAAATAAGAACTACACAATAACAAGATAACCTTCAAATAGGTAATCACGTGCTTGCACGCAAGATTCCATTAAATAGATGGAATGATTTCTCGCGGAGTCAAGAAGTGATAGGAGTTGCTAAACTATATAGGCCTTAACTATGTCAGATGACACAGTTGTTGACCTTATATCCAGTGTCGTCATTATGAAGACATTGACCCTGTTGCACGAGACGCCCATTTCGACCCATTTATTTTTGGGTTTGAATCTTGCCCCATTTGAATTTTGCTTATGATTATGATAATTTGGTTATAGTTGGTATTTGGGCCTCAAAAACTGGAGAGTGTATCAAGACGATTTTTTTCTTAGCTTTTCATTATTTTACTTTTTTATCGGTTGGGGATCTTGCCCTGGTTTATTCTCCGGGGGAGCTAGAGGACATGGGCTCTGAACATGCTTGCCTTCCTGTAGCTGACGTTGGACTAAGGTCAATGATTTACGGGTCCGGCCACTCCTTAGTTCCAGAGATCAGACAATGAAGATAAAAAGTGCTAGTTTCTCAACATATTAGCACGCGCGCAGTTCTAACTAATATTGTAGAGAATCTGAACCACAAAGTTTTAATTATATTTAAGAGTAAATAGCCAAAGCTATATTTACCGAGTCGCCGATGGCTGCGTTATCTGATGGCTTGTGATATTAAACAAAATCACATAATTGTAGCTGACGATTTCTGCTAAGTCCATCATAGACTCTGCCTTAAAATATGAGTGAAGAATGACCCTGGGCACGGGATGAATCCTGGATAGCTCAGTGGTTAGAGCATTGGGGTACTAAGCCAAAGGTCCCGGGTTCGATTCCCGTGTCCAGGTGTCATTTTCCAATTTTCAGAATATGATATCTAATTTAATTATATTGTTCTACATGCTATAGGGACCAGATAAAGTAATTAATTGAGAAAAAAATAACCTTTTTATTAATAAACACTTCAAATACAATAATTATTTGCTCATGTTAAAAAAATGAAGTTACTTTTTAGTACTATATATATATTATATAAATTATCAATATAAAAAGTGGTAATTGGGGATGATTTTATACGCATTGTGTTCTATTAAAATTGTGGAAATATTATTATAAATAAAATATATTATATTAGTGAATTCCAACCTTTCTCGCGGATTTACCTCAATTTTTACCCCTGGGACCATCACGACATATTGATTGCCTACCGTTGTTTAGATCCTAGGTTTTTTTTCACTGTACCAACGGCTATCCAAAATTAATTACAGTTGTTAGGCTAGTATACTTTAGAGTAAATGTATCCTTGTTTGTTTGTCAAGCGAAGTGGAAACTCCCGGCCAAAAACTAAATCCCAGACACCCCGCCACCAAAAAAACCCAAATAAGTATGACGTTAAACCCATATGTCCACAAATAGTTGTTTTAATTATTAGTAATTGCTTATATAATGACTATACGAATGTGACCAAGATGTCGCAAAAGAGAATCATCCAACCCAGAGGTTGTCTGGGATGTTATGGTATCATAGCAACTCGCCCAAATACTGGGCTACTAATGTCAGCTAAGTCAGTGTAACAAAAAAAAAGGCACAAGCTTTTTTTTATCATGTTAATCGCTTTTCTAATAAATTGATAAAGTAAATAGCCTCAACAAGCCCAGTGACTGAACACGAGAATCAGCATGACCCCAAATAGGGTTGTGACCCCTTTGTTGAAAACTTCTGTATTTGAGTAAAAAGGGTAGTAAGGCACCAGTATTATCAGCTAGCTCACAAACTCTTAGGGAATCGTGTTTGACTCCTATAGGGTAATATTTTAGATAGTTTGTTTGTATATTTAGGCCAGTAAACAGTATAAGGACATTTAAAAATGAAGAATAAGTATTTTTTTAACTTGGCATACAACTGAAAATAAAACAATGTAAAATTGCCACTCTTGTAAAAAGCCTAAATGATTGAGTAAAGTCACCCTCTACACAATCAAAACCCTCCCCAACCCACCCACAGATTCACACACCCACACACACACACAACCACACAATGCATCGAGTTAAATTTGATTGAAAAATATATGTTGATTGCATAATCAAGCCAATATAAGTTCTTTAAAATCATAAGCAAGCAAATTATTATAGTCATATGTATTATTAATAACTAGCTAATAATTGATAATCTTAATCATTTTCCCTACTCACCATATTACCTAAAGCCATAAAATAAAAACGTCGTAGTTCTAACTTCTTTACAATATTTGAATTGCGCGGTTTGCTAAAATACCTGTGTTTTTTGGATTCAATGTGTGATCACTGGAGTCAGAGCTTGTGAGCAAGGAGTGTCGCAGGAGTGCGTTGGACTGACAGTCAGACACCCCTCCAAAAGGTTTGATTTATTTTAGATATTTCAAAAGCACCATTTTCTGAACCGATGATTATATCAGATCACCTCCGTGGCATCAAGAGTTTCCAGTTTAAAAAAAACCAAGCTTCCTAGGAAAATCAAATTCAAGTGATTACTAAGATACTTCAAGGTTGTACTTCCCAACCCTTTCACTAACTTGATTCTAGAACAGACACAACACCTTGTCCCCCGGCCTGTGACTCATCAATTTGAAAGTATAAACCTCGATTTCAATTAACATTTAGGGGTCATCTATAAATCAAGTAACACTGTTGAGAAGAGTAGAGGGGTGATTTCTAAAGTCAACATGATGTTACATTGGTGTGAGGGTGTAAAAAAAAGTAATAAAAAGCGTTACGTGGTCTATGGATGACCCCTTAGTGGATTATATTGCTAATAAATACCATAGACCCAGGGGGTGAAATTATAGTATAGCGAGTCCTCGACTCATACGGATTTGAGCTACGCGGATTCTTAGATACGCAATTGCGTTTCTTCCACTTACGACTACCAATAGTCCAAGGACTTAGCTCTGTCAGTGGAGTGTCTGTCTATTGAGCTTATGGTCCCGGGTTCATTTCTTGGACTGGCCAAAAAATCTAGCATTGCTGAAATGTGGGTTACTACTTACACAGTGGTGAATTAACGGCCGAGATTTAGATGTTGTGTTTGTTTTAAATTTAAGTTAGTTTATAAATCGTGTAATAATATAATCAGTCGGTTCAGAACGTGAATGTTTTAAGCCTAGTTTGAATTAAAAAATCAATTTCAAATGACTAACAACTTTATTTATCAAGTACCATTTTTAATAATTCAGATGACGTTCCTAGTAATCTTACCCATAGATGTTAATGAACCACCCCTTTTTTCAGTTGAATCTGCTTATCTGTAATTATCTTTTAAAACAAACATATACATGTAAATAATAAATTAAAGCAACATTCGACTTAAACTTGCATGGAAACCTTTGTAACAAATTAACCTTGGATAATTTAACTCTCTAGTAGTATCCATATAGTACAGTTGCTAACGGTGTGAATTAAAAAGATGTGGCCCATTCCCCCAGTCCACATAAATTATATTAGTGTTTAGAAAAATGGTTGTGAGTATTAAATAAGAGAATAATTATCCCCCCAAAAATAAATATTTTATCTTTTAATATGAATACGTTTTTTTAAAGATTGATCATAATTATAATCACTTTGATAGTTTATTAACTTTGATATTTATTTAAAGTCATTCAAGGATATTAAAAGAAAAGGAAGGGCTAAAGGGATAATAGTTTTGAGCCCATTGATCATGAAGTAAATAGGGAGGGGGGAGATAGCTTCCCTTTTATTTTAGTTATTTCTTTTTAGATTTTTGCCAGGTGTTTTGACAGCCTATTATTGTTATGTGAGCCTCACATAAAGATGTGATTTATTTATTTTATACAGAATAAACTGTGGGGTGCAAATATTAAGCCTCACCTAGGGCACATGAAACCCTTTATCCAGCCCTTCATCTCCCTGGTTTGGTTCCAAATAAGACAAGATCTAACCAAGGAGATGGAAGGTTCCAACAGTCGTTGAGGACAGTCCTCGTGGTAGTTCAGTTGTTCCTGATGATGATAGTAAATGGAATGACGGCTCCAAAAGCGTCTTAGTACAGATAAATAATTGAAGGTTACAAGGGAAAATGGGGGATTGTACAACTTTAAATCAAATTGAGCTAATATTGACTTATGTTAGACAATCAAGAGATCTTTCTGATGTATTTTATATTGTGGTTAAAATAGGCCTTTGTAAAATTTAAATGAATTTAAAAAAGAGTATTTCCTGGTGTCCTTAAGGGGTTTTAAGATATCAAATTTGCTGTCCTAAAATATGGGAATAATAAGAATTCCCTCCCGTTTCCCTCGTACCCTTCAATTGATATCGTCGAATCCACCACATCAATGTTCACGCGGGTCGAGGTGATAACCTAGTTTCCAGGTCGTAATGCTGTATTATCATAATCACTTAAATATTAAAGTTTTCAGGTAAATCTTCCTCAATGGCGGCTTGAGGCCTACTCAGTAGGTGAAGGGGTTAGGTTTGTGGAGAAAGCATGTATATCCTATTATTAACACTCATAAGATCCTCGAAATTTTGTTGGGTTTGAGTGGAAGGTATTGGCATTGGTTAGGAATTCTAAATTAAAACACGTAAAGGCAATTAATAGTATGCCTAATAATGAGTCTTTAACACGAGAGCTGGTTTAATGTGCTTCCCAGCCATCGATCCTGAGTTGAGCATGCACTCATCCACTCAGCAAGTTGGTGCTGTTTGCACCATCTGGTAGAAAGCACATGTCTTAGGAAAGTCCTGAAAGCTCGGTGGTTTCCCGTTGCTTCCAACACTGGAGTTTTGAGATCGAGCGTTAAAGAACTAACCATTTATACCAGAAAGGTATTTTTACGTACATTCCAGGTATTTGTTAAATTCCACAATTCAAATGGGACTGACGGCTTTACATCCCCTCTGAAGGATTTCCATCGATGATTAAAAATTCACTGACGTCGACCGGGTTTGAACGCACGAACATCGGATTCTGAGACGAAAACTTCACCTTAGACTACTTTAATGCAATTAGAGATTACAAATTTCCGGTAAAATGCTTAGATCATTGGGGTCAAAATGGAGGGAGTCTATCCATTAAGGTTATGATTATAATATTGAAATAATAGCTAAATGGGTCCACGGTAGACAAACGTTAGCGACAGATTCAACCAAAAAGCGATCTAGTCAATAATGTTGTGTAAGAAGTGGACAGGAATAAAGTCCATCCACAGTAGGAGTGGTGGTAACTGACAGAGAGCGCAAAGATAATTATTACCAACATTGTTTTAAAGTGTCCAACACCTTAGCTCACAGGTAGCGTGTCTGTCTTCTGAGCTTATGGTCCTTGGTTCTATTCCTACCATGTGCGAACATTTATCATTGATTAAAATAGGGGCTTACCCTTTCACATTGATACATTAATGGCTTGGGTCTAGATGTTGTGCCTGTCCTAGTCTTAAGTTAGATTATAAGGGATACGAATCTTCGACAAGCCTAGCCAACCGGTAGTGGAAAATATATGCCTTGATTAAAAAACTCACCACAAGCTGAAAGCAGTAATGGATGTAAAAATAATTGGTTGACAGTCACTTATAATTAAGAGTGAATGTTATTCTTTGATAACATTAAAAGAGGAAGTTGTTTTAACAACACTCAAAGATCATTTTAAATCCTGAGTATAGATAATTTCCAAACTTGAACGAGATTATTCTTTTTTTTTTCATCATTAAAATTTAGTGTATGATATTTGTTAGGTAACACTATGTAGACATTTGAACTAATCCTTCACAACAGCGTTACGTGGTTCGGGGATGACACCCTATGGCACCTTTTTCAATAGAAAGATTTTCATGCGCGATGTTCTTATCACGGGAATTTTATTCGCGAATCCATATCTGACGTTTCTTTCAAACGAGAACATAAAAAAAGGTAATACATAACAATTATTATACTTTCACCAATAAAAAAAAACTACATAAATAATCTGACACATTAATAAAAAATGAACTTTTTATACGTGTTCTCTAGGTCAACTACATTTCCATTTTTATACTTGGCTGATTCCATAGATAATTTTTTTAATTAAGAATCAAAGCATATAAGAGCAAATAAATGGAGAGAAAAGCTTCATAGTATTCTACTAGATTTTAAACAAAGAACGTTTCATATATAGTTTCAATGATAAAGGTGAATTTTAATTCAAACTCTCAATACTTTTAAAATATTACTATTTACAACGTCGCTTGTGAATATGAATAGTGTTGGTTTGATCCTAATTACAATATTTGTTGGTGTTTTATATTTATTAAAACTGTGGTGGCAGCGCAGACATATCAGGAAATCTGGCAAGTAAGATACCTGGACCTAAAGCATATCCACTAATAGGAAATATCCTGGATGCTTTGGCCTGGACTCAAGAAGAATCGTATAAAAAATACCTACTTTTGGTCAGAAAATACTCTACAATAGTTCGTTTCTGGGTTGGACCGTATTTACACATAGTTGTTTCGGATCCGCGTGATCTAGAAATATTAATGAACAGTGAAAAGTGTTTAGGAAGGGAAAGACTCAAGAAAGTAGTAGACAAATATCCGATAGGAGAAGGTATGCTTATAATTGAAGGAGAGCAATGGAAGATTCACAGATAGTTTATTCTCTCTTCGTTCCAATATCGTCATTTTGAATATTTTGTTAACGTGTTTAATAATAAAAGTAAAATATTAGTGAATTTTTTAGTAGAAATGTCTAATAATAAAAAAAGTATTGATATTTCACAATATTTTAAAAGATTTGCTTTTGATAGCATTTTTGAAACAGTTATAGGTTTTGAAATGAGATCACTGGTAAACAAAGGCGAAAAACAGATAGATTATGTTGATATTCATAATTGCATTATATCGCACATGTCTAACAACTTACCACAAGAAAATGACAGAGTGTACAGCCTACATGAATTATTTTTGTAACGAGCTCATTACCAGAAAGACAAAGGAGTACCGTGAGAGAATCAATCAGCAAGTTTCAACAAGAGTTGACTCTGATAGCTCTCCCAAGAAAGATGTACCATCACTAATAGATTAAATGATTCAAACGATAGAACATAATGAACGTCCTTTCTCGAGGAAAGAAATCATTGGAGAAATAAACATTACCATTATGGCAGGGATGGAAACTACTGCAACCAGCCTGAGCTTCACGATGATGCTACTAGGATTTTCACCAGGATGTTCAGAGGAAAGTACAAGAAGAACTTGACGCTGTTTTCGGAGATGACGTGGAGCGTTCAGTATCAATGGAAGATATAAACAACCTTAAATACATCGAACAAGTTATAAAAGAATCGCTTCGCCTTTATCCGGTTATACCATTCGTACCAAGAACTTCAACTGGAGATATCAAAATAACAAGCCACACAATACCTAAGGGTTGTGATGTATTGTTTGGTATATATTCCCTACATCGCAACCCCAAGATATACCCGAACCCAGATGAGTTCGACCCGGAGAACTTCTCACCGGAGCGCTCCAAAGGTCGACATCCGTACAGTTTTCTTCCGTTTTCCGGCGGTTTGAGAAAATGTATTGGCTACAAGTACGCCATGTTCCAGATGAAGGTTGTTCTTGCGACAGTTCTGAGACATTTCACCGTCCATCCGGCATGTGAGAGGAAAGAAATGGAGCGCTTTGATTTTCATACATCTTTGAAATTAGTGAATGGTTACAATATAATGTTAGTTGCTAGAAGTTGAATTATATTAAATTACTAAAGCTTATTCCAAAATGTTTACTTACTAATAGTTCTGTTTTTACAAAACTTACTAACGGTTTTTAAGTAGGCCTGAAATTTAACACAACTTCATATATATTTTTTTAGTATGTTTCTTGATCAATTAATTTATGATATTTTTTGTGAGTTAACTTTGTTGAGGGTTTAGTAATATGTATATAGTGATTGCAATTAGTGCTGCATATTATGTAGTATTTAATAGATTCTATATAAAATAATGTATTTAGTTTAGGTCAATCTTGGTGTTTAATTGTAACTTCAAATTAATTTACTAGATTTGACAAAATCTTATAATAATCATATTATAATATTAGATAAGTGCCTAATCTGTTTACACACTGTTTCTTACATAATATATCTAGTTAATAAATTACTAAGATACACGTAGTAAAATGTATTTAGGCTTAATATATTTTTATTAGCAGCCATCTAATCATTCAGGTTATAAGTTCTTAACCTAATTATTGTCAATAATACTGTGTAATTATAAACTACATCAATCATCTATAATAATTGATTTTTGGTTAAGGTAGTAAGGTAGTAACAAGATTTTATAAAAACATTTAAACAATTAATACTCATATCTTTAATTTAAATTATATTTATGCTTGTCTGTGGATTTATATGAAAGGACCTTTACAAAGCCGAAACTTATAAGGAACTATTTGCGATGTATTATGGTAATGTCGGGGATTTCTATATCTTGTGATATTATCAACTGAAACTGAGTTTGCATGAGTTTCGATGAAGTGATTCACAAGTTCGCATATTTGAAAGCCAGAAAATTAAAGTTATGATATTCGAGATGTTCACCAAGTGCTGAAATGCTTGTGTATTTATTCCTTTATTATTATTCCACTGTTTAAAAGTAGGCTACTGTGAACAAATACTTTTTTTTACTGTATTTATATTTTGCAGTTTCTACTGAAATATATCAAATAGTCGGCCGGTAGACAGTTGGCGGTGTCGGCTGACGCGGAAACACTAATTGTTTAAGAGTGTTTTTGGCCTTTGTTGTTCACGTATGTACAAATATAAAACATAATCTGATACGCCTTTAAAAGCTCTAAAACTTATGTTTAAAGAAAAGTCTTGTAAAACTAATAACAAAACTGTAACATAACAAAAGTTTAAAAAATGTTGTTTTAAAAAACCAATTTTAACCAAATAAACTAGTTTTATTTTTGTGTTTATCTATTTGAGAGTTGTTTATTAATTTTTTTTATATAACATTTGAAATAGAAGAGAATGACACAAGTTAGGCCTTTCTAAAGTCTGTTCAGCGTAGGAATTGTTTTCTGAAATGCCTTTTTTCCTACCAGAAATCTATTATATAGTAGTATATCGGTAGGAAAAAAGATCTTTCAGAGAGTAACTCATATCGTGAATGGAGTATAAGTGTTTCCGTTCTTAAAATATAAAATTTAGAGTGAAAGCCTTCTTTGGCAGGTTTTTTTTTTTCAAGATGGCAGATTTTGCCGAAGTGGTAAACTTGGGGAATCTTAAAAAATTGACGAGGAACAGTTCCGAACACATCTCAAAGGGTTTCATTTTGTTAATAATGTTTTCCGGGTTAAAACCTAAATGCATCATCGGGGTCGGATATCTCTATTTATTTCAATGGTGTTAGATGTATCATTCACGTTTTGCAATTCACCCTTCAAACCACAGCTCCCGGGTCGCGCCCGGCCTCTCGTCCTGTTCAGCCTTACAGATAAAACAATAATGCAACACCTGAATTTCCTAAACTATCCATGTGTACTGACCAAAATACTGTTTGTAATATTGATCGTGTGAGTTCATTACTGACGGAATGACAATAATAAATATTGTCAGTAATATTGGAAGTGTGAAGCGCACTTTGACAATTCTGTATGTCTGTCTGTACTTGAGTCTACAACCAAAACGGTTTTATGTATTTCGTTCAAACTTGATATTTAGATATTTTATAGGTGATATGGTTATACTTTAGGGAACAATTGTGATTTTAATTCCTACTCTAAGATCTAGAATAGTTTTTCCTTTACCATCCTTTGGAAAATTTGAAATGAATTGGTGGAGTGTTTTATTTGATAAATAACACCGAAAACTTGTTGTGTGTGTTTTTTTGGGGGGGGTGGGGGAGAGAGGTGGGAATTCATTTAATGGTAGTTTAATAACGAGTGATGAGCAATTTTGGTAAGTTTGAAATTATTCAAAAATGGATCTAAATATGCTGTTCAAATTGCAGTGTTTTACATGATTAAAAACAATGTAAGTTTTTGTTTTGTTTTAAATATAATTTTGGAAAACTTAAATTTAGTAGGAATTAGCTTTAAAAAAATTAAACAATTTAAATAAAAAATGTGTTTTATATGATTAATAAAACTATATGTTTGTTTTCTAAGTAAAACTTATTTACTGATAACCGAACTATGAAAATGGTTTCAACTGTAATAGTACCGTATGAGAAAGTATGTATGATTGTGTAATACCATACTTAAATTTTGACAATTACAATCAAATTTAAGAGGAGATAGGGTAACGCTAACCTAATTCTACACTAGTTTAAGAACACGGGCTGAGAAGGGTATATTTTAAGGAAATGTGCTACCATTTTAATGAAATACTTACTATTCGTAATGTGCAGTATTATACCAAGATTCGAATCTTAATATTCCGTCACCTTCAATTCACCATGTTGTGAGACCAACGTAATATACCAAGTGATCACATGCTCACCAAAATGGAGTGTATTTCATTCATATGACTGTATGTGGGTATTAATATATTTATATGTATTCATATATACATGTTTATACTTATTTATGTGTTAAAATATTTTCTAACACTGAGTCTTACTACCCGTTAGGGCTATACAATTATGCACTAATTACGCTAATAGTTTTAGGGATGAGGAAGTGTGCCAGAATTTTAGTGGAGGGAGAATGGAAACAATTTTCGAAGAAAAAAACTCAGTACACCCGACCGATATTCGAATAATAATATAATGAAGTCCATTATTTGTAAATTTTGTAAACTCATATCTTAAACTTGCGCAAATATTGGTGCTTTCAATTTCTACAAAGCATCTCTTCAAAATACTACTATTCTTGGTATGACATTCATCTAAGAAATAAATCACCTCCACTTTTCAATTTGAGGAAATGTTTTCTCGTTCTCGGAAATGTCCGGGTACGAAATGTGATTTCCTCCATCCGACTTCGTACGAGCGCAGAGAAAGCACAAAAGTGACTTATGTATGTAAGGAGTCTATTGAAAGCACCGCGTCCCCATTCCTAGACGCTAGTGCTGCAATCTGTTAGCCAGGGGTGGAGACACATTTTATTTAATCGGACCCAGCCGTCTCACCGAAATAAAATTGGGAACTTGAAATATTTTTGTGAAAAAACTAAGAGGCGGGGAAAAATCAAATTAGCGAGCAATAAGATCAAAATATGGTTTTGTAAATTATATTTTCAAATGAATCTTTCCAAATTCTAGGCTTAGGTTAGTAGAAAATGCTAAATTAAAAATTCTCTAATATGGGGTGAAATATAACTGTTTCCGTGGTAAGTCTATGAATGTTATGTTATAACAAACAAAACATGATTTGTTTCTAATCCATTTTGGTTGGTACTAGGATTGCCAATTTTAAAATCAATATGTGTCAAACCCGCTTTGGTGGTCGCATGGTATAAGGCATTACTCTCGTGCTATACCAGACTGCCGAAGACAGGGAGATCGGGGTTCGAATCCCAGCCGGGTGTATTAAGAGAAATTTTCCCAAAATAATTTTTCAGTCTCCCTTCACACAAATGCGGGTACAATTCCTCTGAAGTCCACCTTACTCATCCCTAACCTATTAACGTAATTAGTACATATAGGTATAGCTTGAACAGGTAGTAAGACGCAGTTCTAAAAAATGTATCAAATAAAACATGAATAACATTTTCTCGTTGTAAAACCAGATCAAATAACATTATTATAAACAAAACCTACCATTAACCAGCAAATGTAAATTGACGAAGAAAGGGACTTTTTTTTTAATAGAAATAGGTTACCTTCAACTTTCTAAGTACATAGATGAAGATGGCTTCAAATTATTTTATTTGGTTCAGTTGCTATTAATCCCATCAATTCCAAAACCTGCTTTAGGAAATGAAGCATTACAGACAATATGATCATCTGTGAGTAGTGCTGAGATAGTTTTTTTTTCAAAACCTGCATTTAGACATGCACATTAAATAAAATAAGAGTATGAGCATCTGTGAGTATTGTTAATAGAAATAAGTATTTAAGTCAGTACAGAAATGTTGTTCTAATTAACTTTTGATGTGTTTATCTAAAGAAAACCTTTAGTTTTGGGTTATGTGTAACTTCAGTTATAAAATGCACCGTTCTTTATAGCTTAAAACATAAGTAAATAAGACTAAGCTATAAATGTAGGATATGTGTATGTACTTAAGATGCTACAAAACAATATTTTGTTAGAAACAAAAATCCAACAAAATACTATTTTTTTAAACTAACATGCTACCAATTTAATTTGAAATTGTTCTTTACCTATGCTTCTAAGTATTACTAAAGATTACAAACGATAGGCTCGATTCTTTGAATTAGGTACTTGAAACATAACATTCGAAAAAGGAATCATAAAAAAGTGTATCAAATTCAAATCCAAGCATCTCAATTTTACGCACTCATAAGATTCAATTAATTTTCTAAACTTAAATAACAAGGAAAACATATTTTATTTTCCTTTAGGTAATAATTAAAATCACAAAATAGCTACAAACTTATGTAAAAACAATTAATTCACTCAAAAAGTATTTTTTTTTTTTATTCTTTAAAACGTAGTAAATATGAAAAATACTCAGAATTCATTTAGTGGGCACGGTCATTTCTTTAACAAAACAAAACAAAAAAATAATTGAATTTTCTGTTATTTTTTTTTTCTTCATTTTTACTTAAACTGTACGCTTTCAAAGATTTAAGGACTCAAATTTGGACTTAAGAAATTAAAGAATATGTAT